>JAKUAT010000022.1:0-149810 GCA_030566755.1 Entelexis tilneyi | reverse complement strand
GCGCCTGAGCATTTAGGGCCTTGCACACGTATGTGAAAAAGGCGCGCTCATCTGGCCGCGTGAGGGCCTTCACGGCCGAGACGCCGTCGTCGATAGCGCGCTCGACGTCGTCAAGCAGGTTCTGCGTCGCGCCGCGCAGCACAATCGTGGCCGTGCGCGAGCGGTGCTCCGTCTGGCGGAACACCGTGACGCGGTCGCCGCCGATCTCCGTGACCTCGACAGTGTCGATGGCGCCGATCGCCTTCGCCTCGGGGACAACGAGCGTCGGCTGCAGCGACGCGCCCGTGACGCGGCTGAGGCGCTGCAGATCGAACTTCGAGCCGCAGCGGAACGCCAGAACGCCGTGCTTGTTCAGGAAGTGCAGCGCGAGAGAGCCGATGCCTGCACCGCCAATGACCACGCGCACCCCGGCGTCCTCCTTCAGCTTGCGCACGAACTCGTCCATCTGCGCCTCCTCGCCCTTGGAGAAGTCGAGCATCTCCTGCGCGTTGTTGAGCAGGACCGTGCCCTTTGTCTCTGTCTGCGAGACGTCAAACGGCGCCGTGTAGATCGCGACCTTCGCGCCGCCGTCAATGTGCTGCACGCTGCCCTCCGGCTTCGTGGGGAACACCATGCCCTTCACGACGCGCGACGCCGGCAGCGCGGCGCCCATGATCTTGACAACGCGCACGTTGTCGACGTTGAACAGCGCCTCGTCCTTCGGCAGCACATAGTCCACCGCCTCGGCAACAAGCTTGGCCAGCAGGCCCTCGTTGCCGTACAGCTTCGGCGCCATGACGGCGCGCATGATGACCTCGTTGCTGACGCGCGGGTCCTCGGCGAGCGCGTCAAGCGCGCCCAGCGCGTGGTCGCGCCCGAGCTCAAAGCCCTGCACAATCTCGCTCGGCGACATGCCTATCCGAATAAGCTCCTCGGCCTGGTTGAGCAGCTCTCCGGCCAGCACAACCACGAGGTTCGACGCATCACCGAGCTCTGCGTCCTGCTGCTGCGCGGCCATGACGACGACCTTCACGGCCGGGTGGATGATCTCGAGCTCGCGCAGAATCGTCGACGCATCCGACGTGAGAAACACCTTCTGGATGTTGTTGACAATGATCTTGTTGCGGCCGGACGGGCCGACAGACGTGCGGATCATCGACGAGATCTCGCGCACCGCTGCGATGTTCTTGTTCACCACGCCATCCTCGCTCTGGTACGTGTTATAGCCCTGCTTGAAGAGCCCCGCGGTGGGGACTGTGGGCAGCGAGAGCTTCGACATGGCACGATGCGGAGGCTACTGCTTGCTGTGTAGAGAGTGTGGCCGCTGGCTCGTCGAGTGTGGGACTCTTTGCATGGCGGGCGGGAACTGCGAAGTGTCTCCCAGCGAGGCTCGGCACGTGACACACCCGTGGGCTGCCCGCGCTCACCGCTGCCACACACACAGCACCACTTACTGAGACGCAGCGGACGTGCACAGACACTCACACACACACACACACACACAGAGCACACGGCTAAGCGAAGGCGTGGCCCGTTTAGAGTAACCGTTAGGTAACCGCTTAGGTCGCTTTCAAGTAGTTACAGACGGGGAGGGAAGGTCTTTGCGTGCGTTGCAGTGGGACAGAGGACAGACACGTGAAGCCCACGCAGCGTCGTCCAGTCGTCACCTATGGACCCTGTGGACGCGCTGAACCGCATCTTCCGCGACCCGGCCGACCTCGAGACGCAGCTGCAGGAGTCCCAGAAGTACACCGCCGCATGCCGCGACTACGTTGCCCTGCAGCTCGCTGAGCGGCCCAATCCGGCGAGGGCTCGCGAGCAGGCAGAGACTGCGCCGGAGGAGCTCCGCAAGCTCATCGCGCGCAGCAACGAGATCCAGGCCGTGGGGCGCCAGACGCTCGAGCGCGTGAAGGGAGTCACGCACGAGATCAAGCGCCTCGACCACACGAAGGAGAACCTGACCGCGAGCATCCGCATGCTGCGGCAGCTGCGCATGCTGTCGAAGCTGTACTCGCAGCTCGATTCGCTGCTGAAGGAGCGCCGCTACGAGGACATGGCCGGCACGGTCGCAGCGGCGTCCGACCTCATAGACTACTTTCGCCCGTTCCGGCCGCTGCCGCAGATCGCGCAGCTCAGCCAGGAGATCGGCGCCATGGAGGCGAAGATCTACGACCAGGTGCAGGTCGACTTTGCGCGCACGATTGCGGCCGCTCCGAACGACGGCCGCGAGGCCACGCCGGAAACGCTCCGCGCGGCGTGCGTGGTGCTGGACAGCCTCGACGCGGCCTCGGGCAAGCATGTGAGCCGCGACCGGCTCATCAAGTGGTACTGCGACCACATCATGGGCGAGTACAACCGCATTTTCGCGCCTGGAGACGAGGCGGGCTCGCTCGAGAACATCACGCCGCGCTACACGTACCTCAAGCGCAAGGTCTTTGACGCCTTCCTCGCGACGCACGCGCGGTTCTTTGCCGACTCGTGGCCCGTGCAGAGCGAGCTCGTACGGCGGATCGCCGAGCGCACGGCGAGCGACCTCGTGGTGCAGCTGTCGCAGCTCCACAGCTCGCAGAGCGAGCACGTCGAGATGCTGCTGACGACGATCCACGAGAGCCGCTCGTTCGAGGCGTACACGCGGTCGCCGCCCGTCATATCGTCGCAGCTGCTGCCGTACTTGTCGCTGTGGGTTGAGTTCCAGAATAGCCAGCTCAGCGCGCGCATTGCGTCGTACGCGCGCACGCTCGCACCCCCAGGCGCCGAGGACGAGGTGCTGCAGTCGAGCCGCGAGCTCGTGAACTTCTACCGCGCGCTGCTGTCGCAGCTCGACAAGGTACAGCACGAGGAGAAGACCGTTGTGCAGCTGGCCGGCGTCATGGCGCACCACCTCGGCGTGTACGCCACGCGCGTGCTCGCTGCATACCTCCCCGATGGCGGGCTCCGCACAAAGGAGGACATCGCTGTTGCGGGCATCGTGGACGCCACGGCGAACTACGTCATTGCCACAATATACCAGCTCGAGCGGAACATGAACGCGCAGCTCAAGGACTCCGAGCTCACGGACGGCGTGTTCGAGGAGCAGGCGCTCGGCCGGTACCGCCAGGTCGCGTTCAAGGTTGAGGACATGTTCGTCACGTTCGGCCAAGGCTCGCTCGAGCCGCACTGGGCGGAGCTTGCGGCGCAGTACAACCAGCTGCGCGGCTCGAACCTCGATGTCAGCCGCGTGAGCCCGTACATGTCGACGCTGGTGCAGTACATCAACAGCATGCTCTACGAGATCTTCCACGCCGCGCCGACCCCGAGCATGGTGTTCAATGTCGGGAGCCGCGCGACCGAGGTTATCTGCATTGGCTTCATCACAACTGTCATGGCGCGCGTCATGAAGCCTGTGAGCGAGCCCTTGGCCGAGCAGATGCTTCTCGACTTGGGGAACATTAAGGCGGGCGCACTCGCGACGATGCTTGACAACGCACCGGAGGAGGTGCAGCAGAAGAAAGGCGCGGCGCGCCTCGGGCGCCTCGGCCAGAAGGTTCTTGAGCTCCTTGCGCAGGCCGAGGCGATCCTCAAGGTGCTGATGACGCCGAGCGAGCCCATGGAGACGTTCGTGCGCAACTACCAGCTGCTCATCAAGGACCGCGCGACGCTGAACTTTCGCAAGATCCTCGACGTGAAGGGCGTGCGCTTCCAGTCGCGCGCCGTGGAGAAGTTCAAGATGATGGCCTCGCAAGAGCCGAACCTCGTTGCCGAGAACCCCCTTCTTATCCAGATCCCCACGCTCGCCCCCGCGACGACCGCGTCAGCCTATGAAAGCCACAACGGCTCCGGCTCTGGCTTCGGCATTAACTTTTCGCGGAAGTTTGGCGAGTTTCTTCGCCGCGACCACCAATGACGTACGAATGGCGTACGAATGACGAACGAATGACAGCCCAAAAGAGAGTGCTAAAAGGCAGCGCAGCTGAGCTAGCACGCACTATTTGCTCCACTCAGGTGCTTAATGGAAAAAGGCGCAAGGCGCGCCCCCCCTCCCCTTCAATGCGAGAACTCAGCATACTCACACATATATGCGTGCACACACAGAGCCGGCGACGCTGCTTGCCCATGCGCCTTAAAGGGCCACTGGCGGTGGTGCTGGCGCCGCGCGACTCGCAGGTAAAAGTACTCAGCTAATGCTCAGCATAAGATACACACACTTATTTATCAGATATCCGCTTAGGTGTCTACTTGTAGAAATCGAACTTGTCCACGTCGGATCCCGTTTTCACTTGGCTCGAGTACGCCTCCTCCAGATCCTGCTGGAGAATGATGTACCGGTTCTTCCGCACGGCTCGCAGGCCGGCCTCCTGCATGATCGCAGCAATTATGGCGCCGCTCAGCGGGTCGTTGCGCATGATGAGCGAGTCCAGATCCGCCTCCGGCGCCAGAGACATGTTCGACGCGACGGTCGAGAATATAAGCCGCCGCTCTCTCCTGTCGCGGAGCGACGGGAACTCGATCTTCCGGTCCAACCGCCCGGGGCGCATGAGCGCAGGGTCGAGCGTGTCGGCGCGGTTCGTGGCCATGATCACCTTGACGTTTGCGGACTGGTCGAACCCGTCCATCTGGTTGAGCAGCTCAAGCAGAATCCGCTGCACCTCGCGGTCTGCGCCCGTCTGCGCGTCGAACCGCTTGGTGGCAATGGCGTCGATCTCGTCAATAAAGATGATCGACGGCGAGTTCTCCCGCGCGAGGCGGAACACATCGCGCACCATGCGCGGGCCCTCGCCCAGATACTTTTGCACAAACTCGGAGCCGACCACGCGGATGAACGAGGCCGTGGACGAGTTAGCTACAGCCTTCACGAGCATCGTCTTGCCCGTGCCAGGCGGGCCGTAGAGAAGCACGCCGCGAGGCGGGTCAATGCCGACCTGCTTGTAGAGGTCGAACTCCGTGAGCGGTAGCTCGACCGCCTCGCGAATCTCCTGCTTCTGCATGTCCAGGCCGCCTACGTCCGCATACGTGACGTCCGGCTTCTCGTCCGCACCGAGCATCGTAATCGATGAGTCAGCCTCCGGGGGGAGAATGTCCACGAGCGCGTTGGAGTGGCGATGAAGAGCCACACTGCTCGACGCCTTGAGCAGCTCGCGGTCGAGCGTCGACAGAATGCGCACAGCGTAGTTCGACCCTGTGGTCGACGAGACGATGCCTGTGTTCTGGTCAATCGCCTCCAGAAATTGTCCAATGACGAGGGGCACGCTTTGGATGCGCTTGACCTCCTCCTGGGCGCGCAAGAGCTCCCGCTTGAGGTGGCGTTGCTCGTCCTTGATGTAGTCCTCCTGGATGCCAAGGAGCTCGAGCTCCCTGGTCAGGGTTTTCAAGCGGATGTAGGCATTTTCGCCGGGTGAGCTACTTCGTGCCAGGTCCTTGCCTTTGGCGGAAATGGGCGGCTCAATTCCCAGCTCTTCCATGGTGGTATGCGGCTAAGGTGATTTCGGGCCCTCTTAGCTAACGGCCCGCTCGAGGGCCGCGCGATACTGCTGAGAGCCACATTGCGATGACATGCTGCGCAGTGCAGCGGCGTCCGCGCAGGCGTTTTTTTCATTTAAAATTAAAACACTCTTAGTGCCAATTCTACGTACTAGAGCTCTAGAGAACGAAGGCTTTAGGCAAGGAGGGCACTCTCCACTTCCCCCGTAAGCAACCCCCCCCCTGCGACACGCACTAACGGGCTGGCGCACGCCATTCGGGCAGCCTGTGCAAACGCAGGGCTCGCAGAGCTCGCAGAGCGAGCGACGGCGCTACTGCGTCAAGCCGCCCCATCTGCAAGCAGCAGCGCACGCCTTCTCGAAGAAGAAGACCAAGAAAGCCTTACTACGAACTCGTGTGGACGCGGCGTGGCGGCGCACACGTGACGCCGAACCGCGCGCGCCAACGGCGCCTAGCGAATCCAGTATCACACACGCTGCTTATACAACGCGGGACTGGAATCGAATGGAGGGAGCCAGCGTACCCGAGCAGCTTCTGGGCGCTGCCCGCAGCAATAACGAGGGCCTGCTCGAGTCTCTCCTCAAGGGCAAGGCGCCCGAGGAGGTCGCAAACCTTATCAACACGACGCGCGACTCCGTGGGCAACGGCGTCCTTCATATGGCCGCGCAGCATGGCAGCCTCGAGGCGCTCGACGTGCTGCTCGACCAGGAGGGCGTTGAGATTGACCCCAGAAACCGCATGCAGGGCAACACGCCGCTGCATTTGGCCGTCGAGTACGCTGTAAACCGCGGCAACGCAGAGGTCGGACAGCACGTCGTGGAGCTCCTCATTGAGTGTGGCGCGCAGCCAGACCCAAGAAACAATGCGGGAAAAAAGCCGATCGACATTGCTGCAGCTGGCAATGCGTCGGAGATCGTCAATGCGCTGCGCGGCGCGCAGTACGCCGCGGAGATGCAGCGAGAGGCAGCAGCTGGCGGCGGCATGGCCGACGCTGGCGATGGCGAGGCCGCCTCGGAAGAGGACGACGGTCCCTCTGAAGAGGAGGGAGAGGATGTTGAGCCGGCGCCTGCTGCATAGTACACTATTTAGCACACTATTTATCGTAAACCTGCTAAGCCTGCTGCTTGTGGGATCACGCGCTTCCGTGCGCAATGTTGAAGTCGTCTTGGGCTGTCCTCTGCCAGCCTGCAGGCCAGCTGTTGGCCGACTTGAGGTCGCTGTAGCGGCAGACACCGGCGAACTCGAGCGGCGCCGCCGCAGCGGCCGCGCGCGCGAGCTCGACGCGGGACACGAAGCTCGGGCGCGCCTTGGAGCCCTGTTTCACGCCGTTGTTGAGCACCTCAGCGTGCTGCGGCGTCCACACAATACTGCACGTGGACGGAACGGCGTCGGGGGTCTGGCGCGCCTCAAACACGAGCGCCGTCGCCTCGCAGCGGAAGCGCTGCCTCGGGCCCCACCGCGAAAACGCACGCTCAAAGTCCGGCAGAACGGCAGGGCAGACGAGCGAGCTGAGGTACAGCGCGTGCGGCGCGAACATGCGGCGCGCTGGGCATAGCAGCAGCCCGCGGCTTTGCCGCAGACAGAGCTTATCCGAGCACGACTTCGACATTGTGAGCTGCGAGTCCAGGCGGCCCGGCTTCGTGCGGATATGGCCGACGTGGTTGTAGTGGCCGCGGCCGCGGATGAGCGCGCCAGGGGCCGGTGGGGGCTCGTCCGTCCAGCTCTCGCCGCCGTTGAGCGTGCTCATTGACGCGTCGCCACACGGCGGCGCCGAGATGTAGAGGTGTGTTTCCGCAATGCCGTCAAGGCCGTTGTCAATTACGTAGCGGCTGAATGCGCGCACGGCGAGGATCTCGGCATGGCAGTCGTGCAGGACGGTGCCACCGCAGTCGCGGATCCGCGACTCTGCGCACGCCTTCACTCCCGTTGCCAGCGCAACACATGCTGGTGGCCGGCCGTCTGCGTACTCCGCCACCACTCCGGCCAAGATTGTCCACTCGCGGACGCCGTTCGACCGCACAACGGGCTTCCCGTTGGGTTTCAGCCCGTCGTACGTGCTAATGACGAGAGACGCAATCTCGTCGGGGCTGACCATCGCTCATTTGAGAGGCGCGCTTCTGCGTCTAAAGCCGACCGGGTCGATGTGTCCGTGGTAGGCGCGATTGGGCTTGTTTATGATTTTGTGATCTGGGTGGTTTTCGTGGTCAGGCTGCAAGAGCGCGTGACTAACTCTGCAGGGGGCTGTCAGCGCGAGAGACGCTTGTGCTAACGAAAGCGAATTAGGAGAACACATATAAGGCTTGTATGGGAGCGCTATAAATAATTGTACTAAAGGTGCTCTCTACCGGCGCCGCTTGCTCAGCACCGTGCCGAGAATCGCTGCGCCCGCGCCAACAAGCGCCGCGGCACCGCCCACGATGGCCATGCCCACAAGACCCTCGCGGTTTAATTTGTCCTCGATCTCTTGCCTGAGCCCCACGACTTGCAGGTTCTGTGGCTCGTACTGCAGCAAAATGTCCGCGTACTTGCGCGCTGCTGTGTAGTCTCCCAGCTTGTACGATCCAATAGCGAGATAGTAGAGGCACTCGCGGCGCCGGCTCGGGCTGTCGCCATAGATGCCGCTGAGCAGGTCGAGTCCACGCTTCTGGTCGTCGCTGGCACTGCTCTTGACAAGCCCCCACGCAAGATTGAAGCGCGTCTGCACGGAGGCGTTCGGCAGCTCCTTCTGGTACTGCTTGACGAGGATCTCGAGCTCCTCAGCAGGCAATGGCTGCGAGATGTCTCCCAGCGTGGGAAAGAACTGCTTTTCCGAGCTCATCTGGCTAGACTAGACACTCTCTTGTGTGCAGCGTAAAACTAGTTGCCTCCGTGGTTTTATGAGGGGAGCAGCGACCCACACACCCTGGGTAGGGGGGAGGGAAGCGAGTGGGAGCTGCTGGAGATCGCAGCGCATGGACGGCGGTCAGCCATCGGCCGTCAGCCATTGGTACCCCTGCCCAGAAATTCTTGAGCCATCTCATCTTTCGACGAGTGCAAGCCTGAGCTTTCTGTGCTTTTGCGGAGCGCGATGGTCACGAATATCATGGGGAAGTCGTTCCGCGGGAACGTGCTCGTGCGCCAGGGCCTCGCGCAGAAGTTTTTCGGCGTGGGCCCGCGCACCGCCGACGAGGTGTGCGCGAAGCTCGGATTCTACCCGCAGATGCGCATGCACCAGCTCGACGAGCCAAGGGTCATGGCGCTCACAAAAGAGCTGTCGACGATGAAGATAGAGACGCAGCTGCGCAGCGAGGTGCTCGCGAACATCAAGATGAAGGTCGACACAGGGTCGTACCAGGGCCTGCGGCACAGCCAGGGCCTACCCGTGCGCGGCCAGCGCACGCGCACAAACGCGAAGACGGCAAAGCGCCTCAATCGCGTGGAGCGACGCATATAGGCGCGCCCCCTTCCCCCCTCGCGCGCCTCGCTCGCGCGCCAGCACGCCTCCTTGCAGCAGACCCTTAGGGACTACTCTAATACTTACTGCCCTGCGTAAACGGGCGGGCTGTGTGACCCTCGCACCGCGGCGGCTTGCCGGTGCTATGTACAGACTTAGTTTTTATTCCATCGCGCGAGGCTCCCTCTGTGGACCCGGCGCTACACATAATTCGAGCAGGGGAAGCCCGAGAACTGCCGGCGCCGTCGCAGGCCCGGCCTCGCCTTAGCCAATGCAGGCGGGCCCTCCCTAACCTAGCCGGCCGCGTGCTGACTAAGAAGTTAGATCGAAGTTATTCTTTCAGATTTGCCATCCGGCCTTAACTGCTGCCGCTGCCCTCCTGACCAGTGCTGCGAATCCGCGTCAGACCCCAATGAGCGTCAAACAGCACTCACGAGTGACTCCAGGGCAGGTCATGCTCTATGTGCCGAACCTGATTGGCTACTCGCGTGTTCTGTTCGCGCTGCTGTCGCTATTTTTCATGCGCTGGCACCCTAAATACTGCACGGTGCTGTACTGCGTGTCGTGCCTGCTCGACGCACTAGACGGCGCCGCGGCCCGCAGGCTCGGCCAGACGTCCCAGTTCGGCGCCATTCTGGACATGGTAACGGACCGCTGCACGACGTCGTCGCTGATCTGCTACCTCTGCGTCACCTACCCGAAGTACGTGGTTGTGTTCCAGCTGCTCGTGTCACTGGATCTCGCATCGCACTACATGCATATGTACGCGACGCTGAGCAGCGGCGCAACAAGCCACAAAAAGGTCGAGGGTCGCAGCAAGCTGCTGCACCTGTACTACACAAACACGAACGTTCTCTTCATAGTGTGCGCTGCAAACGAGCTGTTCTTCGTCGGTCTCTACCTCTTCAGCTTCCCTTTGCGCTCGCCGCCGCGCCTCGGCTACATCAACGGCGTGCCGCTCAGCTACGCGACGCTCATCTGCATCACAACGTTCCCGCTGTGGCTGCTCAAGCAGTTCCTGAACGTCGTGCAGCTGCACCAGGCGGCGCTCATGCTTGCGAAGAACGACGCGGACGCGGCGACGCGAAAACTAACGGAGAAGGCGCAGTAGGTCGTGCTGCTCTACATACTTGCACACAGCGGCGGATCCACGGACCCGCCAGACTATAACCACTAGATTAGGATTTGGATGCGCGGCGTGCGCGGTCGTTCAGTTCAGTTCAGCAGATAGGCGGGCGATGTGCCGTGCGCGTGTGCTCGCGCACTCCGCCCGCACACGCCGGCACATGCCCGTTTCGGCGCTTCGTCGTACTGCAGTCGCTAACCGTTGACACAACCGCGGCTGCGCAGGGTCTACCTCGGAAACCCTGGCCCAGGACAGCGCGGAGGCGCAGACAGCCCCGAGCAGCTTTTGCAGACCCGAGTAAAAGCTAGTATAAGAATCCTGACTCTTTGCAGCCCGAGCCCCGCGAATAAACCATCTTCCCCGCAAAAATGGCACTGATAGCACCGCTCGAAACTCATCAATTCACGAGGGACAAGCTGACGGAGAGCGATGTAGCTGGGAACCCGATCGACCAGTTCCGCAAGTGGTTCCAGCAAGCGCAGGAGGCCGGCATCGAGATGCCCGAGGCAGTGAGCCTTGCTACGGCAGAGCTCCCGAGCGGCCGCGTGAGCATCCGCGTCGTGCTCATGAAGGAGCTGGATAAGGACGGCAACTTTGTGATCTACTCGAACTGGGGCGACAGCCGCAAGGCGGCCGACCTCCGCACGAACCAGAACGTCGCGCTCTCTTTCTGGTGGAAGGAGCTCGAGCGCTGCGTCCGCATCGAGGGCCAGGCCACACGCATGTCTCGCGAGGAGTCGGAAGTGTACTACCAGACGCGGCCGCGCGGGTCGCAGGTCGGCGCGTGGGCGTCGCGGCAGAGCCAGCCCGCGTCGTCCCGCGAGGAGATCGAGGCCGCTGTGCGTCGCGTCGAGGAGGAGCACAAGGGCGAGGAGAAGCTGCCGTGTCCGCCGTTCTGGGGCGGCATCCGCGTGCGCCCGGATCGCTGGGAGTACTGGCAAGGCCGTGCGTCGCGCGTGCACGACCGCGTGCAGTACACGGAGAACGACGACGGAACCTGGGATATCACGCGCCTGAACCCATGATCCCGGCGTTCGCCGCGAGGTCCTGTTCGCAGTAGCATAAGTAGCATAAGTAGCATTAGCAGCAGTACGTTGTATATAGCGAAATAATTTCTGTGAGTGAGCGATCCAAAGAGTCAGAAAAGCGGTGCCTCTAATGTAACAAGGTAAGGACGAGGCACTGATCTCACTGCGCCGCGCCCGGTCAAGGGACTCCAGACGAGCTGGGGGCTACTCGAGGTCAGTTTTTTTCATCATAATTAACTTTGGAAGGTCATTAGGGAAAATATTGTTTAGTGTGTGGTGCGCTCATATACTCTGCGTGGGCCTTTAATCACGTGCCCTTCCAGGGCCACAGGGAGAGACAGACAGAGAGACAGAGAGATCGGCAGCTGCTTTAAGCCCACTTAGAGGGCGCGCCAGGTAATGTGTTAAACTATGTAAAGGGTAAAATGGTAAAGTTAAAGGCATCTGGCAGGCCTTCAATTGTGCGGCCTTTTCGTAGCACTGCCGGCAGCACTGCTGCACTGCCCTGTGAATATAGGCGCGCATATCCCCAAGAGCCATAATAACCTGGGCACACAGGGCGGAAACAAGCGCGCGCGAGCGCGCACACTACGGCGAGCGGGCATGTTTGTAGCTCAACAGAGTAGTGTGCGTGCGGCGCAGGCATCCGTGAGTGCCATACTATGCTATAACTATGCTATATATATGCTGTGCTACTTCGTGAGCAACACGTACGCAGCCTCAATGATCCCGCTGTCCGTCATCCGGCGCATAACAGGCTCCACTGCGTACACGGCTCCGTAGTATTTTTGGACGAGCTCCAGTGGCACAGAGTGCGGCGGGCCCGCATTCCGCGCATGCTCAAAGGCAATGAGCAGCTGCGGCGCCCTGTTTGTGATCTCCAACATGTGCTTCGTGTACTGCTCGCGCGTGTTTGCAGGAAGAGCCACTAGCGCGGCGCGATCAAACACGGCGTCGATGTCGAGATAGCCGAGATCAAAGAAGTTGGCGACGTAGATCTTCACGCTCCCGTGCTCTGCAACCGCGACGGTTTTTCCCGTGAGAGGCTGGTACTCAGTGTACGAGCGCGGCGTCACGGCCATCTCCTGGAACAGCTCGCTCACTGCTTTCTCGCTGATCTCGCAGGCAACAACAGAGTAGCCCTGATCCTTCAGCCAGTTCACGTCGAGCGACTTCCCGCACAGCGGCACAAACGCCGTGCGCTTGCTGCCGCTGAGGTCCTTTGCTGGCGCCGGCGCAACTTGGTCAAAGAACTCGACGAGCACACTGTTCGGTGCCGTCAAATGCCAGCCGGTTTTGTTGCTCTCCCACCGCGACTTCCAGTACGCCTCCTCCTGAAGCCGTTGCTGCTGCATTGGAACACCGTTAGCGCGCTGCGTGTAGCGTCTTAGTCCGCGAGACCACTACAGGGTGAGGGGTATGCACACCCCGGCGCGAGAAGATCCCGTTTCGTGGAGAGCGCCCGGATGCATGGCCTCCACTGCCTGCATCCGGCAGTCTCGTCCCACTCTACAGCAGCGAGGGCCCTGGATCGCTCAATTCAGAAGTCCGCGTGCCTGCGTGCTGCAGCTGCCGCCATATAGGTAAAGCAGAGCGCGCGCTCCTAGATGTGACTAAACGGAGCGAGAGGTAAAGTAAAGGGCAGAAATGCGGGGGGACCCCAAATCCAAACAAACAGTAACAGCACATGGCAGCGTACAGCGCCATTGCAGGAAACAACGTCTACGTGGACGGCAAGTTCCAAAGGGCCACAGTGCACATCGCAGACGGCAAAATAAGCGAGATCCGTCTTGGCGAGATCGACGCTGCGGCCACAGACTTCGGCGACCTGTTCGTGCTGCCCGGCCTTGTTGATACGCACGTTCATCTAAACGAGCCGGGGCGCACGCACTGGGAGGGCTTCGAGTCTGGCACAAAAGCGGCCGCAGCCGGCGGCGTCACAACCGTCGTGGACATGCCGCTGAACGCGATTCCGCCCACGACGACAGTGGCCAACTTCGAGACAAAACTGAGGGCCGCCGAGGGCCAATGCTGGGTCGACGTCGCATTTTGGGGCGGCCTTGTCCCGTCGAACGTGCGCGACCTCGTGCCCCTCCTGAAGCGCGGCGTGCGCGGGTTCAAGTGCTTTCTCATCGACAGCGGTGTGGCCGACTTCCCAATGGTGGACATCGAGACGGTCGAGGCCGCGATGCGCGCAACGCAGGACGAGCCGAGCGTGCTCATGTTCCATGCCGAGCTGGACTGCGAGAGCTGCGCGGGCCACCTCAGCGACCCGAACGACATTCTCGACCAGGGCGGGCCGCACCCGCCCGTGCTCCACAAGGGCCCAAGCGTGAAGGACTGGACGGCGTACGAGAACTTTTTGGAGTCGCGGCCAGACAAGTGGGAGGTCGACGCCATCAGCGCTGTGATCAAGCTTGGCCGCGCGAACCCGCGCGTGGCCCTCCACATCGTGCACCTCGCGAGCGCGCAGGCGCTTCCAGAGCTCGCGGCGGCGCGCCGCGACGGCGTGCCCATCACGGCCGAGACGTGCTTCCACTACCTCGCGCTGGACAGCGAGTCAGTGCCGCAGCGCGACACAATGTTCAAGTGCTGCCCGCCGATCCGCTCCAAGTCGAACCAGGCGGAGCTGTGGAACGCGCTTCGCGACGGCGTCATCACGTCCGTGGTCAGCGACCACTCGCCCTGCACGCCGAACCTGAAGCTGCTCGACCGCGGCGACTTCATGCAGGCGTGGGGCGGCATTGCGAGCGTCGGGCTCGGCCTCACGATTTTGCACACGGCGAGCGGCGGCCGCCTCAGCATGGCCGACATTGTGCGGCTCACTGCGCACACCCCAGCGAAGCAGGCCGGCCTGCAGCACCTGAAGGGCGACATCAAGGTGGGCCTCGACGCAGACTTCTGCGTGTTCGACCCGAGCGTGGCGTGGGTGTTCGAGCAGACGCAGATGCACTTCAAGAACAAGTACACGCCGTACAACGGGAAGCGTGTCCAGGGCCGTGTGACGCAGACGATCCTGCGCGGCGAGCCGATCTATTTCTACGGCGAGCCCTTTGGGACGGCGCATGGCGCGACGCTCACTGAGCCACGGCGAAAGGCGCTCTGAAGCCTACACACAGACGAGAGGCCGCACACGCAAACGAAGAGGCTCGAGCTATTAGGATTAGGACAGAAAGCAGGATCTCCTCAGCAACAAAAAGAGAGGGCCTAGCGACCTCTCAGCACACACCACGAAAAAAACACGGCCCGTTGGCATAACGTTAAACATTGGGCAGTCGTAAGTACATAGACTATGAAAGAAAAGCCTCCCCTTTTTATATGCTCAGAACCGTCGCCCGCTTGCGCCGCCGGCCTTCTCGGCGTACTCCGGCTTCGCACGGTTCAGCACCTTCAGGAACTCGCCGGTCCGATGACGCATGCGCGAGTGGACAAACGCCTTCGACGACTTGATGTGGTAGTGGAAGTAGTCGCGGAACGTCTGGATGTGGCTGATGCACAGCTCGCGGCGCTGCGGAATGAGGTGCGCCGGAAACAGCACAAACGTCACGAAGTTCTGGTCGATGCCGGCGTTTGCCTCTCCGGCGCGGCGCACCTCGAGCGGCGGCTCCTTGCTGAACAGCACCTGCGGGGCGTTCTGGAGCGCGCGCCGTCGTGCGTCGACAAACTCCTGCAGAAACACGCGGCCCAGCACCTGGTCCGTCTCGTCCTTGAAGCCCGTGCTGAAAATCACGGTCACACGGTCGAAGTTCGGCTGCACGTAGATCGTCTCCTCGTCGCGGTAGCGGATCACCATGACCTCTGTTTGCGACGCCGGCGCCTCGTACGTGCCGCCCTCGACCTGCCTCGCCTCCTTCGCCATCTCGTCAAACATGGCAAACGCGAGCTCGAATGGCGCGGCGAGCGCGTTGCGGCGCAACAGGCTCAGCTTCTCTACGAGCTCGGTGCGCTCCTCGAACGTCGAGACGGGCAGCGCCTCGAGATCAATGAGCAGCGAGAAGTTGTAGCCGGCCTCTGTTTCTGTGACGAAACCGCTGTATTCGTTCTCCAGGAGCTGCTGCGCGCCGTACTTCACAAGATCGGGCCACGACTTGAGCACAATGCTGAGGAGAATGCGCGTCTTAGCCTCCGGCGTGGAGACGTGGTAGGCCACATTGTCGAAGTCCGAGAGCACCTGGTCAATTTTCGAGGGCTCGTGCTGCTCGATAATAGCCTCTGTGAAGATAGACTTCAGCAGTACGTTCTGGTACTCCAGCAACTCCTGCGCCATTCTGACTCGCTTCGCCCGCCGCAGTTGGTTGGTGGTGGTGATGTGGGCCGCCGCGGCGAGGCTGGTTAGTCAACCAACCTCCACGGGTAGCCCGTATCCTCTTCCCCGGCCACACGCATAACCGAGAGCTCAAGAAGCAGCGGGGAGCAGTGCTTCGGTGCGGCATTCTTGCGGCACTAAAGGAATACGTAAATAAGGGCGGAAGCATTAAGCAGCCTTTCTAGAGAAGAATGCGTCATCAGCAACTGGGCTTTCCGCGCAGAAAACTAGGCCCTCTCTTGAACTACCCAATCCTTAGCCGTCCGTTTTTATTACCTGCTTCATTGTCTGATGCTACTCACTTTCTAGTCTTCCGCGCTTTAAGTAAAGTCGACGCAGCTTCGAGGGTCGAGCGCGAGGTTTGCAGCGCGGAGGCTCCTCGGAGTTGTTTATCGTTATCAGAGACAGTAATAAATAAGCAGCTGACGCGCCTCAAAAGTGCGTCGTCTCTTTTGTGGCTGCTTGCCCAAAATCATTCGCAGCTCGATGCGAGCCATTACGTCGCGCAGGGTCTGCTATGAAGGCGAGTTGCAACAGGCGACAATTTACATTAGCGACAGCGGCCAGATTGCGGACGTCAAGTGTGGGCACCACGACCCCGGCGCAAAAGACTACGAGGACCTCGCGATTCTTCCCGGGCTCATTGACACGCATGTCCATCTGAACGAGCCCGGCCGCACGGAGTGGGAGGGCTTTGAGAGCGGCACAAAGGCGGCCGCATCGGGCGGTGTGACTACGGTCGTCGACATGCCGCTGAACGCGCTGCCGCCCACAACGACGCTGCCGAACTTCGAGCTGAAGCTCGAGGCCGCTAAGGGGCAGTGCTGGGTCGACACGGGCTTCTGGGGAGGCGTCATCCCCGGAAACGGCGCCGAGCTCGTGCCAATGATCGAGCGCGGCGTGCTTGGGTTCAAGTGCTTTCTCATGCAAGGCCTTGATCCCGACTTCCCCATGGTCACGATGAGCGATGTCGACAGTGCAATGAGCATCCTCGAGCACAACAACACGATTCTGCTGTTCCACGCCGAGATTGAGTCGGACTGCGGCAGCGACCACGAGCTGCACAAACCGCGCGAGTACACGACGTTCCTTGCTTTGCGGCCCGACAAGTTCGAGGTAGATGCCATTGAGGCGATTGCGAGTGTGGCGCCTAAGTACCCAGACCTGAAGCTGCACATCGTTCACCTCGGGACGTCCAAGGCGCTGCCAGCGCTGCGCAAGATGAAGGGCCAGGTCAGCGTCGAGACGTGTTTCCACTACCTGGCGTTTGCTGCGGAGCAGATTCCCGACGGCGAGGTCCTCTACAAGGTCGTGCCGCCGATCCGCTCTCAGCAAACGCAGAGTGAGCTGTGGCAGGCGCTCAGAGACGGCGACATCCAGTGCGTTGTGAGCGACCACTCGCCGTGCACGCCGAACCTGAAGGACATCGGCGGGCGAAACTTCGTGACGTCCTGGGCGGGCATAACGAGCGTCGGGCTCGGCCTCACCGTGCTGTGGACAAAGGCAGGCGAGTACGGCGTTCGTTTGCCCGAGATCTCAGAGTGGTGCGCACTGGGGCCCGCGAAGCAGGCCGGCATTGCGTCGCGCAAGGGGTCCATTGCGGTTGGAAAGGACGCGGACTTCTGCATCTTCGACATGGACGAGAACTGGAAGTTTGATGCAAAGGAGATGATGTACAAAAACAAGCTTACGGTTTACGACGGCAAGCCCGTGAAGGGCAAGGTAGTGGAGACCATACTCCGCGGGCAGACAATCTACGAGTTTGGCAAACCGTTTGGCGAGCCTACAGGCGAGTTCATTCTTAAACGCGACTAGCACACGTAGGCACACGTAGAGCGAAATAGAGAAAAAGAAAAAAAGGAAGTGTCAGGATCGACGCAGTTAAGATTAGCTCGAGCAGAGTTGCTAAGTGAAGAAGCTGCAGGCAGGAGTTGCAAGCAGGAGTTGCCAGCAGAAGCTGCAAGCAGCCTGTCCTCTCAGCACCGCCAAACTAGAGAGAAGCCTCAAATGTGCTGCGATTGTGCATGGCGCTCGCACTACAGCTCCTTGTCCATCGCGCTGAGCATCATTTTGCGCCGTTCGTTCGTCGTGCGCGCGCCACGCTTGAACGTCGGCAGCAGCGTCCCTGACAGCCGCGCCGCGTACTTCTGGTTCGCCTCATCAATGTTCTCCGGCGTGAAGTTGCGAACGAGCGAGAGCTTCGAGCTGAAGAGCCGGTACAGGTTGTCGAGCGGAACCTCGAGCCAGCCCGAGACAGGCTGGGGGAAGAAGTTCGCAAACGAAAACGCGTCTGAGGCGTCGCCCTCTGTCGTGCCGTCGAGCCTCTGGAAGAACCGCAGCACGACCCAGCCGCCCAGAAAGCCAAGGTAGTACGCCAGCACGTTCTCCTCCAGGCCCAGGACCTGCAGCACCGTCACAAACACAAGGAAGATCAGCGGCAGCCACTTGATCTGAATGCGGACCTTGCTCCGCAGCAATATAATAGTGTGGCCAGGAGCCAGCTGCTTCAGGGCCACCACGATGCCCGCCAGCAGGCCGTTGGCGCCGCAGACCGGCGTGGGGGCCGATGCAAACCAGCCCCAAATAAGAGTCTCCGCAAACGTTGTCGCGACTAGCATTGTAACTGCGAACTGCAGGTACGCGTGCGAGCCCCAGACCTGCTCGCAGTAGCGGCCTCCCGTCGCTGCAACAACGACAAACACGAGAAACGGGACGATCTGCGTCTCGACGAAGCCTGTTGTGACAAGCGTCCAGAACGCCCACCACGGCGTCTTGCGCAGTATGAGCATTATGAGATACGCGTCCACATTCGGCACCGGCCGCTTGTCCGTCTCGCCCTCAGCGACCTGGACAACGCGCTCAACCATGCCCCACACGCGGAACAGCTCGCACGCGACCGAAAGTACCGATACGAGGGCGAGAATTGCCTTAGTGACCACAGGCATCCTCATTCTGAGCGCGTCTGAATTATTTCCCTTTACCACGCTCTGTGGAGGCCCACCAGTGCTGAATTGCGGTTGGCGTGAGAATGGCGTGGCTTCGTGCGCGGTACGCGTTCACGGCTCCGGTACGTGTTACCGTCAGGCACCAGTCACCTTCTCATATCAGTATCGCGTCGCGCGCTTGAGCTGTTGAAGCTGGTCTGTGCCAGTTAAGTAATAGTAGGTTGTTAGAGAGAGAGCCCTTAGCCTTCAGCTTTGGACTGCGTATCGTCGAGCCGAGTCCTCGCGCGCCTGCCGTCCCGTTTTTCGGTTCAAAGCCTTCCACAAAAAACAACAAGCTCCCTGCTTCTTCTGGGAGGGCTGCGTTTCCGACACCGAACCGTTTAGTGCTCTGTGATGGCCAGGTTCTGGTGTAACTACTGCGGAACAAAGCTCGTGAACGACTCGCCGAGCGTCCGCCGCAAGCACTTCTTTGGGCGGAACCACATTCGGAACGCTGAAATCTACTGGGAGACTGTTAAAGCGCAGCAAGCGACGCGGAGAGTCGCTCAATTGGATCAGACGCTGCAGCTAAGGACTGCCTTCACAGTCCCCGGCTTGACGGCATCTCTTGCCTCGCCAAACGTTTCCAAGGATCTCGATAAGGGAGAGCTCCCGCCCCCTGTGCACTACAGCTAGTTCGTGGCACGACACTAGCCCGCGCGGTCTGTCTGCTCTTTAGGGTATGTGTAAGTAATTAGTGTTCGCCGCGACGAATGCTCCACAGACGCGTCCTATCCCGGCTCATGCAGAGTTCGCTGGACAGCTTTTTCGGCGGCCAGAAAAGAGCGGCTGGATCCGCCTCGGACGCATCAAAAAAAGCAAGGACGGGAGACGAAGGGGCTGGCCCCCTCTCGTCCTCGCAGTCAGAGCCTGCGCGCGCGTCACCACCGCCGAAGGTAAAACGAGAGGACGTGGCGCCGGAACGGCCCCAGGCCCCAGTTAAGGAGGAGGCTAAGGAGGGCGCTGTCCCATCCGTGAACGCGGCGCCACGCGGTGCAATCGAATATCTTGACATTGTGCGCACATTCGCGCAAATCGAGGCGACCACCAAGCGGCTTGAAATTGCCAGGTACTGCACAGATCTCTTCAGCAGGGTACTGGGCCAGTCCAATGGCGATGCCTCCGTGCTTTCGAAAGTCGTCTATCTCTGTATCAATCGACTAGGGCCCGACTACGAAGGTCTCGAGCTGGGTCTCGGCGAGTCGCTCATAATGAAGGCGCTTGCAGAGTCAACGGGGAAGTCCGTAGCGGACGTGAAGAAGCAGTACGTCAAGCTCGGAGACCTAGGAGAAGTGGCGCTTGCCTCGAAGCGCAGCCAAGCTATGCTGTTCAGTAAGCCGAAACCGCTCATGGTGGACTACGTCTTCACGAAACTAACGGAGATTGCGAGCAGCGCAGGCAAGGAGAGCCAGCAGAAGAAGATCTCCATCATCAAGAGCCTGCTGGTCCAGTGCCGCGAGCAGGAGTCGAAGTACCTTGTGCGAAGCCTGGAGGGCAAGCTGCGGATCGGGCTGGCCGAGAAGACTGTGCTAGTCTCCCTGAGCCAGGCGTTTGTCGACTGGGACAGGAAGCACGGCCATGCTGCCGTGTCCACCGACGAGGGCGAGCAGAAGATCAAGGAAGCGTTCTCGCAGGTCCCGAATTACGAGCTCATCATTGAGGCCTCTCTGCAGAACGGCCTCGCTAATCTCGCTGACTCCATCAAGCTGACACCGGGTGTACCGCTGAAGCCGATGCTCGCGAAGCCGACAAAGTCGGTGAGCGAGGTTCTCGACAGGTTCCAGGGGAAGCTGTTTACGTGCGAGTACAAGTACGACGGCGAGCGCGCGCAGGTGCATCACGCGAACGGCAAGATGTGCGTCTACTCGCGGAACATGGAGGACATGTCTGAGCGGTACCCGGACATTATCGACGTCCTTCCAACGATAACGAAGCGCGCAGACACGGATTTCATACTCGACTGCGAGGCCGTCGCGTGGGACGAGGAGCAGCAGAAGATTTTGCCGTTCCAGGTGTTGAGTACGCGCAAGCGGAAAGACGTCGTGAGCGGCGACATCAAGGTTCGCGTGCAGCTTTTCGCGTTCGACATTCTATACTTCAACGGCGAGTCGCTGCTCAGCAGGTCGCTCGACGAGCGCCGGCGCATCCTGGCCGAGCATTTCACGGAGACGCGGGGCAAGTTCGCGTTTGCAACGCAGATAAACTCCAGCGACCTCGACGAGGTGCAGCAGTTCCTTGACCAGAGCGTCAAAGACAGCTGCGAGGGGCTCATGATCAAGGCGCTGGAGGGCGCCGAGAGCCGGTACGAGCCGTCGAAACGGAGCATGAACTGGCTCAAGCTGAAGAAGGACTACCTCGAAGGGATTGGCGACTCGCTCGATCTGGTTGTCCTCGGCGCGTACTACGGGCGCGGGAAGCGCACGAACTGGTACGGCGGGTTTCTGCTCGGCTGCTACAACCAGGACTCCGAGGAGTACGAAACAGTGTGCAAAATAGGCACCGGGTTCAGCGAAGCCCAGCTGGAGCGGTTCTACAACGAGCTGTCGCCGCTCGCAGACACAAAGCCGAAGTCGTACATTGCGCACGACTCTGCAAGCAACCAGCAGCCGGACGTTTGGTTCGAGCCTAAGAGCGTTTGGGAAGTGCTTACGGCGGATCTGTCGCTGAGCCCCGTGTACCAGGCTGGGCGATCCGAGATGGACGGCGGTAAAGGCATCAGCCTGCGATTCCCGCGGTTTATTCGCGAGCGGGAGGACAAAGGTCCTGAGGACAGCACTAGCGCCGAGCAGCTCGTACAGATGTATCACCGCCAGTTCCAGAGCTGACTCGATTCAGGGTTGACTCGTGAGTAAAGAGAGAGCATTATAAGCATGCATGAACCCGGTTTAATGAGCCTCCATCCGGAGCGGCCACTGTTTCCCAGTAGCAGCAGAATTAGCTACGCGTTGTCTCTGTCTGCCTAGTAACAGCACAGTACAATACAGCTCGCACACTTCGGTCGGCGGGCCCAAAAGGACTGAGATGTTAATGAGTATATATACAAAGTTCTAAATCGCTGTCCAGCGGCGCCTAATAAAAAAAACTGCAACACTTGGCCCATTGAAAGCTCAGGACTCCTTGCTCGCTTGGTGCGGTTTCAGCTCCGCACGGGACAGTCGGCGGCCGCACTTGAGACAGTCGAGCTCGGGGTCCTCAGCAAGGCGCAGCGAAATGCATACAAAGCAGTACGGGTGTTCACAGCCTGCCGTGTGTGGGTTTGTGATCCCCTTTGCTGCAATCGCCGGATCCTGCTCATAGCAAATTGCGCACGTCTTTTTGGGCAGAAACGAAAGCGACGCCTTTGTTGACGCAGCAGCCCTTTTCATAAAGTTGCGCTGCAGGCGGCGGAAGTTCACGAGCGGCAGCGCGAAAAGGAGGAACTCCGTGAGAGCGTTCCACACCAGCTGGCGGTTCTGGAACTCGTAGTTCACGTTACGCACCGTTTTGCGGTGCACGGAGGCAAACCGCACTCCCAGCAGACGCAGAACCAAGGTCGAATACGACCCAGAGTAGAGAAAGGACACGAAGTTAGACAAGGACGCGAGAAGCCATACAAACGAGATCCGCTCCATAAGCGTAATGCTGATTAGGCCCTTGTCGTGGATCTTCGCCCAGGCATAGGCGCCGAGAATGGTGATGCAGCCGTACAGGGCGCGTGTTTTGCGGCCAATCGGCCGCCCCGTGGCCGTGCGCACAAGGGCGAGGCTTTGAAGCTTGCCGCCATAAGTAGTGGCATTGTCCCACACAGTCACCTTGAATAGAAGCAGCTTCAGCGCAGCCATGAGCTCGGACTCGTAGCGGTCTTTAATTTCGGGCCGCCAGAACTTGAACGCATCCATCAATTTCTCCTTGAGCTGGTTCAGAAGCTCAGAGTCGAGCAGCGAGGCGTCTAGCTGCCCTACTCGCGGGCTTACCGCCGTGCCGAGGTAGTTCATCTACCTACTTTGCGTGCGTGCGTACCCCGGCCTAATGTCGATAGTGTGGGTGAGGGCGGAGGCGCGCGCGCACACAGCTTGAGCACTCACGGCCGTAAACCGGCGCCAAGCTCGTAACGGTATCCAGCGTCGCTCGTGAAACCTACAGCTGAACTCAAAGTGAATTTTTCAGGCTGGCAAGCATGGCATGTTGAGTAGGGGGCTTTGCAAGCTTCCCTCGGGATCCTTGTCTCGCTTTTTCGCTTCTCAGGGGTCTCGGGATGCCCAACTGCGCGCGCTCTTCCGCTCGGGGGACCCGCCACAAGTAAGAATAACCAGCGCCTTAGCAAACCACTTCTACGCCGCTGCAGCGCTGGCCACTACCGAAACGCTGCCTGCAGGCATTGAGTCCAACCAATTGCAGCAGATTGTGCGCGGGCTCGTCGCTCATGATCCGCGGCTCCTTCCGGTGAACCTGCGGGCCCTCTATTTATTGCATGGCGCGCTAAACATAGAATTGAGCAGCGCTGAGAAGGCCACTTTTGTCGATGCGCTCATTGCATACGGCGACCATGAGGTCACGCGCTCTGGTCTCGGCCTCCTGCAAAAAGTGCGGGGCGGTCCCGTTCCAGCCAGTGCTCTGATGGCCCTATGTGCGCATGCGAAGGCTGTGGACGCGCCGTCGCTCATGGTACAGCTATGGCGCTACCTTCGCGTCGTCTATCCGCGCACAGTGTTCCAGTATAGCGGGCTGATGGTTGACCTTTTGGAGATGTTTTCGCGCAAAGAGCGGTATCGCCCGCTCGCGCGCGAGGTCGCTTTCGCGTGCGTGGGCGGCGAGCTGAACCCAAGCTTGGCCTTGGCGGTAGCCAAGGTATGCTATATGCTACGAGACGACACGCTGGCCGTGGCGCTCCTGGCAAAACTGCAGTGCGCCGATCCACCGATCAACAATGCGCCGATCACCAGCGCCTTAGCCCAGCTCGACGCCGCGCTTGGCCGCCGGCCACGTCAGGCTGTGTCTGTTCTGCCTGCGCAGGAACTGTCTGGCGTTGTGAAGGGCGTTGCGCGCCGCGACCTGAAGCGCGGCGAGGCGCTTGTCACGGCCGCCATGCCTGAGACTGCGCGCCGCGACCGCCGCAAAGAGAAGCTCGCGAAAGCAGCGCTCTGCAACCAGTACATACACGAGAAGGATTTTGAGAAGTTTTTGTCAACAGTGCGCGAGCTCGAGGCGCTGCGACTCGGCTCAGGTGTCCTCCTCAATCTTCGCATCACATGGGAACTCCACCACGGCACGTTCACGACTGCCAAGCGACACTACCAAAACTGGGGTTACATTCCTCTAAAACAGCGCGCCATTGCGCTCAAGGCTCTGGAAGCCTTGGCGGCAGGCAATGAAGACGCGCTGCAATGGGCCCAGGCCGAGCGACGCGTGCATGGGCTCCTCCTGTAATACGTATTCTCATTTTAATCGCATTCCGCTAGTTACCTTTTAGATACTGAAGGCGTTGAGAAAGTAGCTGCTTGCGATGCTTAGCGCGCCGTGTGGCGCCGTGCTGTGCCGTGCTGCACTCGAATGAAAGCGGTGCAGAAAAGTTGTGGCAGTACGGGCCCGAATCCTCGAGAATAATGTTCTTCGTTCGAGTTAAGTGCCTAGGCATTCCGCGGAAGCAGTCAGTTTATCACTCGATTCAGCTGTCTATGTACAATGAAGATTGTTAACCTTTTCCTAATCCTTGTTGATCTTCGCGAGGATCTCTCCGTCGCGGAACAGAATGTAGTCGCCGTCACCGACCTTGATGGAGGAGCCACCAAACGGGGGGATCAGGACGCGGTCGCCGGCCTTGACGCTAGTCGGAACGACTTGGCCCTCCTTGTTCTGGAGGCCCGGGCCTGTGGCAATGACGTCGGCCTCGCTCAGCTTCTCGACATTCTTCTCGGGGATGTAAAGACCCGACGCAGTCTTCGTCTGCGCCTTGGCGCGCTGCACAAGCACGCGGTCCAGGAGCGGCAAAATGGACTTCACGTTCTTGATGCTCGTCGACATGGTTTCGCTGTGGGGGTAGATTAAGCCAGTGGTCCTTCACAGTCACACAATTTATGCGTCTACAGTGTCTGACTCATCGCTGACTGTGTAGAACACTCTAGAATGGCAGACAAGCGCGTGCGCGGCCGCGTGTTTAGATTCCACAATTGCGTAAATATAAATGAATAAATAGTGTTCGAGGGGCCCTTGGTGGGCTATCGCGATCGCGCATTTTTGAGGCTCTGAATGCGGTGCACAATTTCAGCCGTGGTGCTAGCGTCCTTGCTTTCCATGTCATAGCGCTTCGGGCCGGTCGCCTTCATCACCGTCACGCAGAAACTGGTGGGGACCTTGCGCTGCTTCACGCGGATGACCTGGCGAATATGGAAGGTTGTTGTCTTTGGCTGATCCAGCAGCGACCAGTCGGTCGGCGGCATTATGTGCACGTACTCGCCGTCTATTACAAGCTCGCGCTCGCTGCGGCCCAGGAAATTCATCTGCTGGCGCCGCAGCACAGGGTACTTATAGAACCCGAGCGGCTGCATGGGAAGCACGGGCCCAGACGACATGCTCATAGACTTCTTGCGCTCGCGCTCGCGCGCGCTCTCATGCGTGAGCTCCGTGCTCACAGGCGTCGGCCCGCTCAGCGTGAGCGAGGCTCGCGGACGGCCATTCACCGACCCAGGGAGGTTCCGCCGCGGCACCACCTCAAGGCAGAGCGTGCCCGCGTTTTCCTGCGGCACCGACGCAGCACTACTGGGGAACAAGCTCGCTATAACGGCGTTCAGATTCACAATTTTGTGCTGTGCGTCCACCGTGCGCAGCACAAACATCTCGGTGTCCATCATTTTCTCGCGGCACATCTGCTCAAACAGCGCGTTCAAGCGACTCTGCCTCGAGACCATTGTGTCCTCCCAGAACACATCAGACAAAAGCGGGTCGTAAGGGTCCATAAAGATGCGCAGCGCTACGGTGTCGCTGCGTGCTCCGCTGAGAGAGCCCGTAAACGAGCTTGGCAGGCGGCTCGTTGCGTGCACGCTTTGCGTGGTGCTCGCCTCCTGCTCGGGCAGCGGAGTCGGCTCCTTCAGAACAGGCGCCGGCGCGGGCTTTGACTTGAACGATGTTTTGTTCGGCGTGCGCTTACTGTTCTCACGGAACTCTGCGTCTGTCGCGTGCACGATGGCAAGCTCATCAACGTGGTATGCAGCGACGGGCCGCGAGCGGTCGAGCGCAGGAAAGTCCTCGTCCGGCTCGCCGTCGTCCTCGGCGAGATGCAGGTTGTACATATTCGCGTCACCGGGCGCCTCGCCGGCCTTCAACAGCGCGTAGCCGAGGGCGAAGTGGCCTGTGCAGTCGTTTTTCACGAGAATGTCAATGGTCCGCTTCGAGTGCATGTGCATGCGCAGACGGACGCCAGGCTTGCCATCATTCCCCAGCCCAGCCACAGCCTCGAGGTACTGCTCGCGCGGGTCGCGCGTCGTGGCCGTGAGCTGACTCGTGAGCTGCGACGCCTCGCTGGCAGTGTACACGCTCGGATCGCGCTTCATGAAAACGTTGGGCGACGTTGTCTGCGCGTAGCCGTTTTTCGACGGACTAGAGTGCGTCGAGCGCCGCGAGCGCAGATCAGAGTCGCTCGTTGAGCGCCGCTGCTGGTGCTTTGGCTCCGGTTGCAGGTTCATCTCCTGCGCAACGCTAAGGAGATCGTCCTCAAAGTCGCTGTCGTCGTCAAGGTGCATACCGTAGCCCTCAAGCTCGAGCGGTGGGCCGCGGTCTAGATGAGGAATTGTCGGCGGCTGCTCGCGCGTGTCTGAGAGACCGCCGGCAGGGGCTGACGCGGCGGCGAGCTGCGCTGCGTCTGAGCTCACGCTTACAGGCGTTGACGGCGAGGTTGGGCTGCGCGACAGGATCTGCGTGAGATTTTCCGCGCTTGTATCTGTTTGGAGGCGCAGGCTCAGATTCGTGAGGTCGGCGTCCCCCGGCTCGTACGAGCCAAGGCTGTCAAGGGTGTCGTCCACGACGAGGCCATTGTCGTGGTGCCTTAAGAGGTACGCTGCCCGAATGCTACTGATGACATGCTGCTTGCGGAACAGCAGAGCCATGTCAATTGGGGCTACCACTACGGCTGCACACGGGCGTGCAAATGCGGTCTAGCTGGCAGGGCTCGCAGGCAGGCACCTACACTGGCGTAACGTTGGGCTGGGTCGCGCGTTAGGGTAAGGCCAGGCAGGGCTCCGCGATGCGCGTGCGGCGCCCTCTCACCACACGGCCGCCAAACCCACGGCTACCCAACCGCGCGCGTGCGGGTGGTGGGTTTGTCTAGATAGATCCTTGGTGTTTCAACGAGCAGCACAACGCGTGCAAGCCTAGAGCGGCCCCCGGATTGATGCGGCTCTTCACAATTGTGCTCTCCCGCGTTGAAATGTGCCCCACAGGCTGCTGTTTTAAGACAGGGCAGGTGCAGCGGTTGAAGGGTAGAGAGACCCCTCCCTCCCCGGCAGTGCCCTCGTCCACTCGCTTCACGCGCATCCGTGTCACGCGTGTGCCACACTACTCTGGGCTGAGAGCTCAGAGAGAGCGGTGCCGGTAAGTGGTAGCGCTGACTAAACCTATCACGCGCTACGTTCCAATCACAGCCCAGCTAGCCGTTTTCTCGACCACACGAAACGAATCCCGTCATGTCTGCCAGCTACATCATTTTCGGCCGCAAGGTTCCCGCGTACCAGCTCTCCATGGCTACGTTCGGTCTGCTAACTGTGGGCATCGCTTACGCGACGAGCGGCAAGAAGACCGCGGCAAAGCCCACGATTGCCGCAGAGTCTAGCGACGAGGAGAAGTTTATTCTGGACTACATCAAGAAGGCCGAGAAGGAGTAAGCTTGCGCGCGCTTCTTTAGACCCGTCACGCTCTCACGAAAAAGCGGGGGCGGCTGCGCGTGCACTTCCGCGCGGCTCGCTTCTTGCACGAAATGAATCTCACACACACTTATTAGATGTAGATAGCTATACTATGCGTTGGTTCAGACAGTCACTGCGCGCACCCTTACGGTGGACGTTGTTCCCGTTTCTCTTTCCTGTTCCCCGTGTGCACTACTTAAATAACTTATTGTTCGCGAGCGGATCCTCCTCGAGGATGCGATCACGCTTCGCGATCTGGCGCGCAGCAGATGCCTCTGCACGGTGCCGCGCCGTCTCGGCCATGCGTGTGCGCTCCTGGGCACGCACAACGTTTGGACTCACGTACTCCTTGTTCTCGTAGATCTTGGCGCCGCCAAACGAGCCCTCGAGCACGGTGATGAGCGTGAGCACGAACCGCGGGCCGATCTCCGTGAGCTGCAGCTCGGACTGCTCGTCCTTCGTCGTGGCCTCCTCGTTTATTTGGTAGTTCCGCACCCACACCTTGTTATCAACAATGCTGAACGCAAGCACGTGGTCCATGAACGGCTTCGATTTGCGCGCGCGCGGCGGCACGCCGAATATGTGCGTAAACATCTCCTTCACGAGCTGGTAGTGCGGCTCTGCGTCGAAGCTCGCGTCGAAGCTGAGGATCGGGCGCGAGCCCTTGAGACAGTTCCCTGTGAAGTTCAGTTCGTCCATTGTGTGAAGATTCTTGACGTGGAACTTAGCTGTCGGCCCGTTCGGCGCCTTCGACAACCACATGTAGAGGTCTTGGTGCTTGCGCGCCTCGAAGTAGAGGATGTTGTTGCAGTTGTACATATCTGCGACCTCATTGAGCAGGCTTGGGTCGCCCTTCTTGTCGAACTTCGGCTCCTTGCGTGCGTGCGGGAGCATACCGAAGAGATCGCCGACAAAGTGCCGATGGCGCTGGGTTACACCGCGCGACGTCAGTAGCAGCACGCGCTGGCGGTTCTTGTACCTCGGGCCCTCGCTGGTGTCTTCGCCCGCGGCCTTCGGCTGGTCCTTCCGCTTGCTTCCTGTCAATGTCTTGTATACGGATGACATGGGCAGCGCGGTTTTAGCAGTTTAGACGAATATTTTTTTTGAAAGTGGCAGCGAGCAGAAACGCTTGGGTAAGGGTATGCATCACTACGCCATGCGGATAAATGGACACCTCTTCTCCACGACGGCTGCGCGGTGTCTTTTCTGCGCGGAGCTCCACTTTGGAGCCTTGAGTTTACGACGCGCTGATTAGTGTGACAAGGCGTCTCTCGTAAATGGCATCAAGCTGTTTATATTTCATATTTAATCTCCGCTCCCAATTCCAGCGCTGTTCCTCAGCTACGTAGTTCGCACACCTTTGTGCTAAGCTTGCCCTTCCCTAACACGAGCTTGATTCCCCTTTTTCTCTTTTAATTTCGGTTTGTATATTATTGTGCTACGCGCGCGGTGGTAATAAGCAGTAGTGGCCGTGGCCGTGGCCGTCGTCGTGGACGTCGTCGTGTTTACGTGAGTGTTGACGTAGTTACTAACCATGAAGTTGTTCACAGCTGTGCTCGCGCCAGCGCTGCTGGCCCGCGCGGCAGCGACAACTTTTGCTGCGCCATTCACCTCGAGTGACTTCCGTATCAGTGGCGACGCTGCCGTCGTAGGGAATGAGCTGCAGCTGGTGAACGCGCCGCAGCAGCGCGGTGCCGTGTGGCTACAGACGCCAGTGCCTTCAGATGAGTGGACGCTTGAGGCCGTGCTGCGCTCGACGCCGGACCTCTCTTCGGACGTGGGCCGCTCGGGCTTTGCGCTGTGGTACACGGCCTCGGCGAACCCGCTCGGGCCCGTGCATGGCGGCGCTGATCTGTGGGATGGCCTTGCCGTGATGATGGACTCTGTGGGCAACACGCCATCTGTGCGCGGCCATCTCAGCGACGGAACGTACCGCTTTGCTGGCGAGGTCGAAAAGGACGCGCTGTCGCTGTGCCGCGTGCAGTACCGAAATGCGGCTGGCCCCATAACCGTGCGCATCGGCTACTCGCACGAGGGCTTTGTTGTGGATGTGAACGGGAACAAGTGTTTCATCACAACAGAGATTTCCCTCCCGTCTGGCTACTTTGGCGTCTCGGCTGACTCTGACTCGGCGCGGGATGTCCTTTCTGTGGAGCGGCTCGAGGTAAGCGCTGGGATGAAGCCTGCCTTAGCCGCGCACCTCCCGCAGCACGCTGGAGAGCGCATGACGGCACCTGAGGCGGTGGCCTCGCCGCCCGAGGCGGAGGGCAGCCAGCAGCAGCAGCAGCAGCAGCAGCAGCAGCAGGTTGCGAAAGACGCTCCGGCCAGCGGCGGCACGGCCCGCGTTGACGCAGGGCAGCTGCAGGAGGCCGTGGCGCCTGTGATGCGCCGCTTGGACTACGTCGACCAGAAGCTCACGCGTCTCGAGAGCGTCGTTAATCAGCTTGTCGACACTTTGACTGTGTCTCTAGGCCAGGTCTCGGGCGACCGCGCCAGCGCGTCTGGCAACGAGCCGGACCCTGCGATCCACCGCGAGCTGCAGGCGCTACACGCCCAGCTCACGGATCTGCGGAAGGATGCGTCGCAGCGCGACACAGAGTCGCCCTCGACCGGCCCTGGTGCGTGGACGCTCGTCTTGATTGTGATGGCGGCCCAGTACGCGGCCGTGTTTATTTACAAGGCTCTTGGCCGGCGGCGGCTCCGACACGAGAAACTTATTTAGCCTCTCTTAATTGCCTTTCAAAACGATCTACCCCGTTATTTAGCGCGCAGGGTCTACGCGCGAGCCCGCAGCGACCACATCAACGGCGATTTCGAGCGAGTCTTTCGGCTGTTGTGCATGGGCGCTCGGCTCTTCACCGTACGGCATAATACAATTGCATACATTTTACAATTTACAATTTACAATTTACAAATAAAAATTAAATACAAGAACAACAACAACAACAACAACAACAAACAAACAATGTTTCGCCGGGCTGCGCACGCAGCATGAAGCATTTCGGTGCGCATAGCCTTCCTCTCCCAGAAATTACTGCGCTCTGCAGTTGCACGCGTGCGGCGGCGCCCATCGAGAGGGGCTGGACTAGCGGTAGGGCTTCACATTCTGTGCCGCTCGCTGCCGCGCGCTTAGCACCGACCGCTGTGCATTCGCCTGGGCCTGTGCGTGCGCCTGTTGAGCGCGCGCCTGCGCGTGAAGATGCTGCAGATGACTCTGCTGCGCCTGTGCCTGCTGTGCCTGCTGGAGCTGGAGCATGACGAGCTCCGGATCCGGCATGAGCACAGGTTTCGGCCGTGGAATATCGAACGAGCCCGTATTGTGGTAGATATACGGTACTGTGACGGGCTTGGCGCGCCGCGGGTAGTCCTCCTCGTCGGAGTACTCATTCTCGGCCGCGTCTTCTTGCGCCTCGTTGAAGCTCTCGTCCTCCATCACGAGGATGCGGCGGTTCAGGTCCAGCCGGTGCCGCCAGAAGTCATCCCACTGCTCGAGGCGCGCCTTGCGCGTGCGCCCGAGGTACGACGAGAACTCTGCGGCAGACTTCTGCGCCGTGACCTCGTCAACGACCTCAGTTGCGTCGCCGAGCTCGAACTTGATTTTGCCCTTCAGGTCGCCGCCCGGCAGCTGGGGCAGGCCGAGCAGCGCCATCGTCGGCCGGTTGTTCGGCACAGGCGCCACGAGCGGCGGCGCTACAGACTGGATCGCTGCTATTGCCGCGTTCGCGCTCGCTATGCGCGACGCCATGGCTGGCGCGTGCGCCTGCTGCGCATAAGCAGAGCTCGAAGTCGGTGTTCCTGCGGCGTGCGGAGTGCGGCCTGGCGGTGCAACCGTCACTGGCGCTACAATGGGAGTCGATGTGTGCTCAGGGCCGCCGCGCGGCGGTATGCTCTGCGCGCTCCAGTGGTGGCCGCTATGTGAACTGGGGGCGCCAACCCCGCCGCCGCCGTACCCAGCGGCACTGCCACGGCCACTCGGACCGCCGTGGCTGCCACCAGGGCCGCTGCCAGGGCCGCCGCTACTCGCCATACCAAATGTCGCGTTCGCGGGAACTGCGTAGGGCGCTGGTCCAGCGGCGCCCTGGAAGCCTGCCTGGCCCACCGACATGCCGGGGTGAGCGCGCGAGCCAGCGTGCGACATAGGCACACGGTGTGCCGCCGCGTCGGGTTCCGGAACGACGCGCGGCTGCATGCGAGGATCCGCGTACTCGGGATAGCCTTGCTGGGGCATGGGTGTAAGGGCAGCTCCCTGCACGCCGTAGTGCTGGTGCGGGTGATACGCGTGGGATCTTGGCGGCAAGCCCGCAGCCTGCATGGGTGCCTGCATCGCTGGGTCTCCGTGGGCAGGATAGGGCGCTTGCCAGCCTGGGTGAGGGACGGCGCGAGGAGCCCGCGGCATATGCGGATTGAGCCGGTGGGGGCGGCGGGCTGGATCCTCCAGAGCGCGCACTGTGCCCTGGTCACGTGTGCGCTCGAGTGGCCTCGCAGCACGTAGCCCCCGCCTTGTGCACTCCTTACAGCGCATGCGTGCAGCGGCTGCCTTAGGTGTCTGGCCGCGAGCCCTCGGCCTCCACAGGCTGCGAAAAGCGTACGGGGGGAGCTCTAACCGTTGTTGTGCCCATGACTGAAGCCAGGGTTTTCCACCTCGCAGATCATCGGAGGACGCAGGGTTGCGATATGAGGCAGCTGAAAGCGCCGCCGCCCTGCATGCCCAGATCTGGTTCGTGCCGCCGCACTGCCAGAATAAAAAACGCGCTTCAGTGCGTTTTGGTTTTAGACGCAGCTGTGCTCACAGTCCTCGGTTGCGCTGCGCGTAGTGCTGATTACAGTCGGGTGAGCCTGCAGGGACGCTGCAGCAACGGCTCAATTGCGCATGCTGTTTGTTTACTGACATGCTACTTTTTTTTAAGATGTTATCTTTTAACATGCAAGTTACTTAACATGTAAGTTATCTAACGCGTAATTTGTCAAACACATTACTTTACTCCGCGGAGCTTCTCAAGCTGCCGCCGTGATTCCTGCTTCAAACAGAACGATGCGGCGCAAATAAGCGCCATGAGCGGCACAGCAGCGTCAGCGCTAGGTGTGCCACACGTACAAATTAGTGTCAAACGATGCTGTCGCAACCCACCCAGGCTCGCCCCACAGGCTCCAGTCGCAGTCAACCACAAACTCAGTGTGTTGCGTGAACTCGCGAAGAAGGCCGCGCGGGCCCGTGCTCGGGGCGACGCGCGCCTGGTTGTCGATCCAAACCTTGGCCGTCATGTCGTAGGATGCGCTGAGCAGGTGCTGCGCGCTGTGCGGCGACCACTTCACGCGCTTCACAGCAAGCTGGTGCCCTCGCAGCTCGTTCACAGGCGCCCCTGCCGCAGCCGCATGGCGCAGGTCCCACACGCGAATCACGCCATCAGAGCCGCCCGTGGCTAGCGTCTCGGGGCGGTACTTGTTCCAGTCAACAGTGAGGCACTCGCCCTGAGGAGCGGACACGCCGCTGACTCTTGCGACGACGCCGCCGCTCCGCAGATCCCACACACGCGTGCTGCCGTCACCGTGCGCGCTCGCCACCATCGCTCCGGACAGCGGACTGAACTTTACCTCGTAGCCACAGGACCCAGAGACCAGAGTCTGCAGGGAGTGCGACGAGCTGTCGACGTCCCAGACCTTCAGGGACCCGTCCCAGGACGAGCTGCAGAAGCGCGTCTTATCAATGCTGCTCCAGTTCACGCAGAACGCCTCACGGCTGTGTTCCTTCAGCACGACGAGCGGATGTGGCTGGCGCGCACAGTCAAATAGTCGCACGCCACCGTCGCCACAAGCCGCCGCTATGTGGTTCTCGTGCACCTCAGACCACGCAACCCCATACACGCTGTCCTGTGTATCGAACGCGGCCACAGGCACAATTGCGCCAGTCGCTGTGAGCTCGAGGCAGAACACCTTCCCGTTGCCAACAAGGCCGAAGTTCGCGGCCGTGCCAAGCGCCAAGCGGTTGTCTAGAAACGGCGAATACTGAACGGCCATGCCGCTGAGGCCTGGCGTCGAGAACTTCAACATTGCCTCCTCCGCCCAGGTAGTTATAGATGCTGGAGACTGACCTGGACAAGCTGTTCAGACGGCACGACGACGATCCCTATGTGGCGCCTGGCAAGACTCTGCGGCTGCTGCTCTGTGGAGTCGCTGAGAATAACGTCCAGTTTGCTCGTGTAGCACTGTAGCGTCCCGTAAAGCGCGCGGCCGTCGATTGTTTTCACCCGCACTGTCTTGCCGAGGGGAGACATGAGGCACGAGGTTAGGGCCCGCGCGCTTCTCTGCCCGTGGAACAGTAACGGCGGGCGATCTCGCATATGTCATACTTAGAGCGGCGGCGGGCGCACGCACAGCCGAGTCGATTTAGCGCAAATGCGCAATTTGCTCGAGTTTGCGAAGCGTGCGCACAAAGACGCAGTGTGGTCTAGATTCTGAATTCAGCGTTTATTCGTAAATTGACTGCTACTATATATACCCACATGTAGAACCCACGCTGCGTACACATGCAGATGCGCGTAACTGAGCCCTCATTTTTCTATGCAGCCAAGCCAGCGTGGCTTCCCAATGCCACAGGCCCCACAACAGGCCCTGCCACAGGCCCCGCCACAAGCCCCGCAGCTCGCGCTACCAAGAGAAGAGGTTCTTGGTTCGGTGTACGCGCGCACCCTTTGCTACGTAGTTAAATGGAGCACTAATTCTTCTAAGCTTCGCTAGTATGCAGTGAAATTATAAAATTATACAGTGGTATTATGCAATAAACAAGCGTGTGCAGAAAACATATGCAGCTGTAATAAATAGTAGCTCAGAAAAAGAGCTGGCGGCTCACTGACGCGCGCGCAAGAATTTTCAGGTACTGCTTCGGATACAGACCTGCGGCCGTGCGCTGGTGGATCTGGGGCGCCGGCGCCGTTGGCCTCAAAAACTTCAGGAAGTTCGACGGGCTGATTGGCGCTCCGCTGGTGAAGTAGAGCTGCTCCCGTGCGCGCGACGCCGCGACATAGAGCAGCTTTCTCTCGGCGTCCTCGACAAACTCGAAGGGCGCGCCGCTCCAGGCCGGCGCGCGGCCGGCCACAATGACAGAGCGCCACTCGCGACTTTTCGCAGAGTGGATGGTCTGCACGTCCACGCGGCTGTCCTCGGCGGTGTCGCTGCTCAGAAACAGCCGCCGCAGTACGGCCTTCAGGACTGTGGGGTGAGCCTCGGGCTCGGGTTGCAGGGGCTCCATAGGAACGTCGATTGCGCTCAACAGATCCTTGAACTCAGCCCACCCGACCGACGGATGCAATTTTCGCTTGTGGCCCTGCGTCATGCCGCGCCACTTCTCGACAGTGGCCACAGCGGTGTCGACAAGCTCGGGCACAGTTGCGCAGCTCAGCAGCGACTCGCGGATCTTCGGCAGCTCAGACACTAGAAACGGGTGGCCGCTGTAGCGCGTCCCGAGCTGCGACAGCGCCTCCAGCATGTTGCTGTTGTCGCGGCACAGTCGTGCGAAGTCCTGGTCTGAGATGAACTTGTGGTGCTTGTTGTAGAGCAGCTGCGCAAGATAGAGGTCGCGCGGCTCGTTCGCCCACTTGAGGAGCGACATGGTCAGGTTTGGCAGCGGCTTTGCTGCGAGCGCGCGCAAGTTCACAGCGCTCGACGTCTCAATACCGCGCATGCCAAGGTCGCGCTTGATCTGCAGCACCTGCTGGTTGTACCGCGCAAGAATGCCGATCTCGCTCGGCTTGTACACCTGCTTCAGGCGCGCGACAAGATCGGCGATCGCGGCCATCTCCGTCTCGCCCGACGAGAACACAGACAGCTCTGGCTCTAGATTGCTGGGCCGCGTAGCAATCAGCTGCGGGCGCTGCAGGGAGTCGGCCGGCACAATCCCAGCGAACGTCCGCACGATCTCCGGTGATGAGCGGTAGTTGTAGCGCAGATCCAGCACCTCAGTGTCCGGGAACGTGCGGCGCATGACCTCGAACGCGCCGGGCAGGTGGTCGTCGCGGAAGGTGAAGATCTCCTGGTTGGCATCGCCCACAACGCATATGTTCACGCCCGGGCTCGTGTCACAGATGGCCTTCACAAGCTCCCACTGCATGACCTGGCCGTCCTGAAACTCGTCGATGAGGAGGTGCTTCACGCCGAGATCGCGCTGGCGAGCAATTGACGTGCCGAGCTCCATGGCCGTCTCGAAGTCGAACGACTTATCCTGGGCAAGGCGGTTCCTGAACCTCTCGCGCTCTGCGTCGCTATACCCGCGCGGGAAGGCGGCGCGGCTGCGGTGCCCGAGCCCGAGCGCTGGCTCGCCAAGCACGTTATACAGATCGAGCTGGTCGATCATGCGCCAGTCGCTGTCGAGCCCGACGACGTCTGGAAACGAGCTGATGAGGTTCGCGCAGAAGGAGTGAAACGTGTTGACCTCGACAGCGCTGGCCGCCTCTGTATCGCCCAAGAGCAGGCCGAGCCGCTCTTTCAGGGAAGTGCGCGCACTGTTCGAAAACGTGAGAGCCACAATGGACGACGGCGCGACGCCCTCGCGCAGCAAGCGCGCTATGCGGTTGCCCATCACCATGGTCTTTCCTGTGCCCGGGTGGCCAACAATCTGTACATGCGGCGCGTCGCAGTCCACGGCGGCCTGCTGAAAGCGGTCGAGGGCCATTGAGCTAGCTAGCTGGGACGGCGCGGGCCTTTGCAGGACGGCGTTGCGCGGTGTGAGTAAACAGGCGCGCTTACACGATCAGGTTCGCGGAGACGGTAGCGCAGCGCGAGAACAGCAGGCACTGTTCGTTTAAAAGTACAATTTCAAATTTTAAAAAAAAAAAAGCAGCGAACTGCGAACTGCGAACCTCGCGACACTGCAGCACTCGGTAGACGCAGAAGCCGCTTGTGCGCAGCGGTGAGGCCTTGCACGCTCGTTGCACGCATTCACGCTGCCCTTGCTCCCGCGTAATTGGCGCACTTTGTTCATTCCACTCCGTTGCTAACACTCAGGAACCTGCAGAAATTAGCTACACTACTTTAAACGGGGATATTTTCTAGGCAAGCAATCTAATCCTCCATGCCGCCGTCGAGCTCCTCCAACGCATAGGACTTCGCGCGGTCGAAAAGCTCGGCTGGCACCTCGACGTGCTTGCCGCCGGTCTTCGATGTGGACACCCACGACAGCTCGAGCTCAAAGTCCTTGTCCTTATTGTCCTCGTGCGCGAGATAGATGATGCGCGCTGCCTCGAGCACGGCCTGCTCCGCATCCAAGCTCTCGAAGTCCAGCTTCTCAAGCTCGCTGCTGGCGATCTGGCGCCCGCGGCCCGTCGCGGCGCCGCGGTAGCCCCACGACTGTCCGCTCGGCTCGATCATGTAGAGATGGGCGCCCTCGTGGTCGACGCCACCGACAATCGTCGTCACGCCGAACGGTCGTACCGAGTTGTACAGCGTGTATGCTTGGACGTAAGAAGCCATGTTCGTGCTCAGCGACGGGAGCGGCATTGGCTCCTTGAACTGGTCGCGCCAGTTGCGAGCCTCGTCGCGGCCGCGGCCCACAACGTGCCGCCCGTCTGGATTGAGGCCCGAGTAGATAATCCCAACATGCTTGTCGATGGTCTGGATGCGCTTGTTCGTCCCCGGCTTGAGGAGCTTCGACGACACAACCTTCTCGACGGCGAGCACAATGCCGTCCGCGAACCGGATCCCGAGCGACGTGCCGCCGGCCTCCACCGCCTTCGAGGCATACTCGACCTGGAACACGCGCCCGTCAGGGCTGAAAACGCTGTTGGAAAGGTCGTATCCGGTGCCTATCGAGGTCATGGTTCGTGGAGACGAGTGGCAGGCGCTTGCTTAGTAGTAGTCAGTCGCGCGCAGTCCGCCGCCTCAGAGATGGCTCGAGTGGCGTGCCTTTGTTATCCTTTTCGTGCTGAATAGTGGCACCTACTGAGCCAGAATTATAAACAAGTAGCTAATTGCGCTGAGCGCGGCAAGCGCGCGACTCTGCACGCACGCTTTGTTGCGGCCGCGTCCCTTAACGCAGAGCACCTCGCCGCCGCCTTTTAGTCACGAGCGCTCGCCACAGCGCACACCCACCGCTTAAGTGAACAGCGGCCTTTCTTCACTTCAGACGCGCCGTACCTCCCCGATGAGCACCGCTAAGAACCCGCTTAAGTCGCGGATCGTCACGCTAGAGGCAGGAGACGAGTTCGAGGACTTCCCCGTCGAGACGTGGAACACCGAGCCGCAAGCGCAGCCGTCAAACCTGTGGGAGGAGCAGTGGGAAGACGACGACCATCTCGATGATGACTTTGCCGCGACACTGAAGGCAGAGATCGAGCGCGTTAAGAAAGACTAGACTGAGACACCATTGTCGTTGAGGCGCGCGGGTCTTAACGCGAGGCAGTACCCCTCGAGGCGGTTCTGCACTGCGAAGACCGCAGGGCTTTGGAAGGCACGGCCAAAGGGCACGGCTAAAGCGCAACGTCCTAAGCGCAACGGCGAGGGGTGCGCCTCCCGTCGGATTTAGCAGCGGTCTGCCTATCACAAGACGAAAGCGTGGCAAGCGCTTGTTGCACCCCTTTGTTGCACTCATTTGCGGTGCCGCTTTATTACGCCGCCTTGATTTGTGACTCAAGGCCACTGCTAGTGCTCTAAAAACTGCCTATGCAGAGCCCGCGCCGGAGAGTTAATACCGGAGAAAGAGCAGGCTCATCTGTGTGTGTAGAGTCTCTGAGACTGCATTTACTACTTAGTAACCTAGTAAATCGTAAGTATCTCATGCAAATTGCCACAAAATCTAGTATGCGAGTGGCGGCTGCACGATTTTCTGATCTCGCGTCCCACAAGGAAAGAGACAAGAAGCTCGTGCCACTACTGTGTTTACGCGGGTTAGGTTCGTGTGTGTGGACAGCCCACGCGCGCCATCTTTCACTCGCTGCGTCCGCGATAACCTGCGCCATGTTCGAGCCTAATGCAACCTCAGACTCAGCGCTGGCGCCCTACATGGAGGAGGCTGCAGAGAAGTTTGCGCTCTTACGCCGCGAGCTACAGGAATTGAGCACGCACATGAGCGAGTCAGACGAGCTCAGCAAGAGCATTCAGACGCTGACCACGCTGCAGGTTGCATTGCTGATGAGCGACAAAAACCGCCCGCACAGCTCGGATCATCACGCACCTCTGCGCGATGCGCCGCGATAACGAGGCAGTGGTATCTGCTTGCCTGCAACAGCCTAATTCCCAACAACTCAAGTACCTAGCTACTTAGTGTCTAACTGCTCAATAAATTGTTTCTTAGCGCTGGCTGGAGTAACCGCGCAAAACAGACTAAATCACTGGCCCGCGTGCTAGGCGCAGCAGACAGGCGCAGGAGCAGCAGAGGCGCCAGGCGAGCTGCTGTTTGTGGCAAGTCAGGTGACCCGCGCCCTTTAGCTAAACGGGAGGTGTGGCCACCGGTGAAAGTGGAACCACCACTACGGGCGAACGCTACCTCAACCACTCCCCCCTCTCATTCCGCTTGCCACGATGAGTGTTGAAGAGCCCCTCCCCGATTTGGACCAGGACGTCATGACTGCCAGTGCTGAGGAGCTCTGGATGCGTGCTCGCATGATCGACAAGGATGTCCGCATCATGCGCTCAGAGTTCCAGCGCCTCACGCACGAGAAGGTGTCCATGAACGAGCAGATCACAGACAACAAGGAGAAGATCGAAAACAACAAGCAGCTGCCCTACCTGGTGGCAAATATTGTCGAGCTCATCGACATGGAAGGCGAGGGCTCGTCCGAAGGGGCGAACCACGAAGAGCACAGCGCGCACACGGGCACGTCCGCAGTTGTCAAGACCTCGACGCGGCAGACCGTATTTCTTCCACTCGTCGGCCTTGTCGAGCCCTCGAAACTGAAGCCAGGCGACCTCGTTGGCGTGAACAAGGACTCGTACCTCGTGCTCGACACGCTGCCCGCCGAGTACGACAGCCGCGTAAAAGCGATGGAGGTCGACGAGAAGCCGGCAGAGACGTACAGCGACATTGGTGGCCTAGATAAGCAGATTGAGGAGCTGGACGAGGCTGTTGTGTCTCCAATGAAGCAGGCCGAGAAGTTCAAGTCTATGGGCATCAAGCCGCCGAAGGGCGCGCTCATGTACGGCCCGCCTGGAACGGGCAAGACGCTGCTCGCGCGCGCGTGCGCAGCGCAGACAAACGCGACGTTCCTGAAGCTGGCAGCGCCGCAGCTCGTGCAGATGTTCATTGGCGACGGCGCAAAGCTCGTGCGCGACGCCTTCGCATTGGCCAAGGAGAAGGCCCCCACAGTAATTTTCATTGACGAGCTCGATGCTATTGGCACAAAGCGGTTTGACAGTGACAAGAGCGGCGACCGCGAGGTGCAGCGCACAATGCTGGAACTGCTGAACCAGCTCGACGGTTTCGGCAGCGACGACCGTGTAAAAGTGCTTGCGGCCACAAACCGTGTAGATGTGCTCGACCCGGCGCTTCTGCGCTCGGGCCGTCTCGACCGCAAGATCGAGTTCCCACTGCCGAACGAGGAGTCGCGCGCGGGCATTCTGCAGATCCACAGCCGACAAATGACGACGGCGAACGACATTAACTGGGACGAGCTGGCGCGGTCGACGGATGAGTTCAACGGTGCGCAGTTGAAGGCTGTGTGTGTCGAGGCTGGGATGATCGCGCTGCGTAACGCGAAAAACGAGATAGACCACGAGGATTTTGTTGAGGCAATCAGCGAAGTCCAGGCAAGAAAGAGCAAGAGCGTGAGCTTCTATGCGTGATGCTTCTATGCGTATTAGCGGCATTAGATAGTGTACTACCACCTAGTTATAGTTGTTGTGAAATTCATGCTTTCTGCCTGCATTGCCCCCACCCCCAAGCGGCGGTAACGCGACACACACGCATCGCAATTCTTGGCAAACAGCAGCTGCAAGCGGCCTGAGACTGAGTCTGTTTTCGAGCCTGGCCTCATCTCACTAATCTGTCTCACTCGCGCGAGTCCACAAACTGAGTCACACGTCTGTCCACCGTGCGCCGCACTCCGATCCCCTTAAACTCGGGGCCTACTCAATTGGCAGCGGCCATGCAGTGCCATGTAGTGTTTCTAGCAGTGCTAAACCCATACTCTCTTTTCCCGCCGTCTCTTGCAACCGCTTGTTTTTGCGGATATCGCAACGTGCATGCGCGAGCGGGTGCCCTACCCTACTACTTATTAGGCGCGCACCGTCTGCTCGCTCAACCCGATCCGCCTGTGATGGATCTTTCCACCGTCGCGTCGTCGGTAGTCTCGTCGGTGTCCGCACGCGTGGTCTTCCATCCCATAGACACGCTGCGGACGGTCAGCCAGACGACCGGTGGGTCGCTGCGGATGCCTCTGCACCGCTACTGGGCCGGCCTCCTGCCGTCCATGGCTCTGAGCGTACCTGGCTTCACGGCGTACCTCGTCGCGTACCGCCAGAGCAAAAGCATGCTCGCGACGGAGCTCGGTCCCACCAGCCTCGTGAACTACATAATTAGCGGCACAGTTGCTGAGATCGCGTCGTCGTACATTTGGACGCCAACAGAGGTCGTGAAGGGCCGCATGCAGATCGACTCGAGGTCAAACAGCGCCATGCAGATGCTGCGCTCAATATACCGCCTCGAGGGCATTCGCGGCTTCTACCACGGGTACTTAATGGGCCTCGTCGTGTTCATCCCCCACTCTGTTGCGTGGTGGGTCACGTACGAGCGGACGCGCGAGTGGATCTCGGGCGGTAATATGATGGCGCTGCGCCCGCAAGACCATGCGGCGTCTGCAGCGACGGCCACTACTGTTGCTGTGCTGTGCACGAACTTCTTGGACGTTGTGAAGACGCGGCAGCAGCTCGCGCACTCGCCAGAAGTCGCGCAGCTGCGCCCAAGCGATACGCAGGGCGTGCGTGTCATCATCCGTAATCTGCTGCGCGAGAACGGCTGGATCCGTGCATTCACGCGTGGCATGGGCATGCGCATCCTCAGCACGGCCCCAAGCAGCGCGCTGGCCATGGCAATCATGGAAACGCTGCATCCGGATCCGACAATGGCACTTGTACAGGAGGACTGACTTCTTAAAAATCTCATAGAATGTACATAAGGCACAGACTCCGCTTTCCTGCACTTTGTCGAAGCTGCTCCCACATGAGGCGCACGCCGAAGCTCAATCTGGGCTGTGTAGCCAAATTGTACTCATGGCAGTGCAGCCTATTGAGGAGCAACGCTCCTCAGCGTGAGCACAACTAGCTATAGACTACGATTTGGCCAACTCTAGCAATTTATTTAGCCCTTGTAGGTCCACTCGCTAGTACTCAGGCGAGGCAATGGCGCCACACGCGCGTCCGCAGCGCAATTCAGCAGCTGGTTTCCACTATTACACATGACATGCCCAAAAAGGGCAACCTGTGCTTATTGTGTATATGCTCCACCAGTTATTCCAGTTGGGGTATGCATGACTGGACGTGCGCCTCAGTTCAGCTCAGCTCAGCTCAGCTGACTGACTGCTGGGCATCTCGAGCCCGCGCGCTAGGGACGCCATTGCTGGCACAGTATTGTTTGGCCTGTGATAGGTAAATTAATGTAAATAGAGAATTGGCTTAACACTGGAGAAACTCAATGGCTGTAGGGGCGTAATCTAGATTAGCGCACCTGAACTATCGCACTTGCGTTAGCGCACTGGGCTTAATACACCCGCGCTTATCAGTGCGCAGGCACTGCAGCGATGCGCTAAGATCAATCTACGTCTGAGTTTCTGAGCGGTGTAGCGTTTACTTACAGCCGCTTCTCCAATCAGCCCCGTCCACAAGCGGTGTGGCGTGTCGGCGCGTGAGGTGATCTCGCAGCGTGACCGTTACCTACTTATGTCAACAACCCACGACGGCACCCCTCTAGAGCCACCGCGCGCGGCCGACGTTTGATGCATGACTTCGTCACCGGAGTATGCTAAACTGTCGCGGGTCGTGCAGAACTTCTTCACAAAAACCGCGCAGGTCATTGCTCAGGCGCGCGTTGTTCAGCATGAGGGCGGTGCAGAGGTCGCGAGCGACGCCGACCCTGCTGCGGTGAACAAGTGGTTCAATCTAGAAATTGAGGAGCTCGCGTTCCTCAATGAGAGCCTCGAGGTCTGGCGCACAGCCACGCCAAGCGAGCTGCCGCCGCCGCTTGTTGTCGAGTGTTATCTCGACCCCAGCAAGCTGCGTCCGGGCCAGACGGTGGTCCTGGCCGGATCGCGCTGCAATACAAACCAGGAGATTGTGCTTGAGCGCTGGATCGTCGAGTGCAAGCCGCCGGCTGCAGCGCCCCCGGCGGAGGATCTTCCTCTCACTTACAAGCGCGCCATAGTTACGATGCGCTCCCTGTTCACGGTTGCGCGGCTGCTGCCTGCCTGGCAGCTACGCCAGAAACTGAAGCGCCAGCGCCTCACGGAGATGCCGCTCAGGCTTGGCATCCGCATCCACAATGGCGCGCTGCCCATCAGCTCGCGCGGCAGGGTCGGCCTGTCGCGGTCAATTGCAGGCAAGTCCAGCAAGCTCCAGCAATTCCAAATGCAGCCCGTGGTCACGCCGGTGGGCTCGTTTCAGATCAGCGTCAGCTATCGTGTCGATGTCGCTTTCGGCGTCGAGGACATCGAGACGGTCATGGCGCAGAAGTTCATGGAGCTCGACCACCCGGGCCACGGCTCGACGATAAGCACAGCGGCCGGCTCATACGGCTCGCACAGCTCTCACAATTCCAACGTTGGCTCACAGGGCTCGTCAATTGCCCAGCGGCCCGTTCTTAGCTTCACGCGCCCCTTCCGCAGCACAGAAGAGGGAGGCGCAGCGTCCCACATCGGCCCGCAGTCTATCGCCGGCTCGGCAAGCTCAATCTTCTCGTCGAACTCGCGCTTCTCATCCTCATTCGCGTCGCACCGCGCGCCCATTGTGCAGCAGCACCGGTCCCTGAGCCAGGAGAGTCGCGCCGCGCGGCCGCTCAGCGTCCACTCGCAGCTCAGTCAAATAAGCCACACAAGCCACACGAGTCTCGCGAGCCAGTCCAGCGCGTTTCCAAGCGCTGACCACGACTCTGGCGGGTCGTTTGCACAGTCTGACGTTGGCGACTTCATGAAATTCGTCGAGGATACGCGCCGCCGCGCAGAGCGCATAGGCAACAGCGGCGCGGATCTCGACTCAACGCTTGCGCGCTTCCAGGGAATGCGCGCGTCCTACGGACAGCTTTCGAGCTCATTCATGCAGGACTCTACTCCGCGCTCCGCGCAGGACTCGTCGCAAATGTCCCAAGCGTCGCTGCACGACACTTCTGATGTCGAGTCTGGCACGGCAAGGGCTGGCAGCACCTTCCAGCCAACGCTGAGGCCGGAGCGGCGCGTTGCAAGCGGCCTGCGCAGCCGATTAGGCTTCTACTCCGAGGCTGCGGACGATGACGCTGATGGGGACTCTGACATGTTATTTACCCTGAGCGACATGCAGCTGTAACAGCACACCAGCCGAGCGGCAGCGCGCGCATCTTTCAATTCCAGTGCTTTTTGATGTCCATTTAATACTACTGCGAGCACCAGTGATCTAATGCAATACATACCAACGATTTAATATAACAAACCAGCGTCAGATGCTGTAAATTCATAAATGTCTCTTGGGATGTGCCTACTACGAAAATATGGCTGGCTGAGAGACTCCCGCAATGCGCGCACCCTTGTTCAAGGGTCTGTGAGCAGCGGCGCGTTCTCGCCGCTCGTTGTTACTGACTGGCGCACCTCGGCAAGCAGCGGCGGGCTCAGACTCTTCGACGGCGACACGAATGCGAGAACGAGAGAGCTGAGGAGCAGAATCGTGCCGATCGTAAACGCAAACGCCCACTGTAGGGCGAACACCTTCGTGAGGAGCTGGCCAAGCCCAAGCGCGAATGTGATCCACGCCGCGCTGAAGCCAAGCAGATAGTCGCCAAAGATAAGCATGAGCAGCGCCGGCACAAACAGGAACTCCCAGATCACAATGTTCGCAATGAGCCGCGATGGCAGATTGCGCGCGCCGAACATGACGGCGCCATTCCAGAACAGAATGTAGTGCGACCACATCAGCGGGAACACAAACACAGAGCCGTGCACAGACAGCCAGGTTGCGAGCGGCCTCAGGCGAATGGAGGCGCCAAGCACGTAGCCCGCCAGGAGCTGCAAAAAGTTCAGGATGACAACAATCTCGCTCAGAATGTAGTGGCTTCGTGCAAACAGGTACGACCAGAGCAACTGCAGAACGTTCGAGATCACAAACTGCCAGATGAACAGGCGCGGCGTCGAGTTAAAGAACTTCGCAAGGAACACGGTCTGGCCGACGGTGCCAACAATCCAGAACAGCACAATAGCTGGAGCAAACGCTGTAAATGGGGTGAAAGCGACATCGTTTTGGTGGCCGTGGTCCCAGGGCGAGCGGCGGCCAAAGTTGTAGCGCACGTTCGAAACAATATTCAGCACAAACGAGACAATGGCAAGGAAGCGCAGCGTCTCGTTAAGAGATCGCGCGCCGGCAGACTGGTTCGGCGTGTCCATAACGGGGTCGGTCCCGCCCTCAATTGGATCCTGGCGTGTGCTCATTTGCGAAAACTTTGGTGCAGACTTAAAGCCGTCTCAATTTTTGCGTGGTGAGAGATGGTTAGAGTTGCCACGGCGCGGAGGTGGTAGGCCCGCCTTAGATCAGGGTTAGGAATGGCAATGTGCAAAAAGTGGAGCACCTCGCGCAGCTCGCGCGCATCCAGCGGTCGTTTGCGTTTAGGGTATATGCGCACTTGGTGACAGACTCGTGCTGGAGCATGGTGCGGCTTTAGCACGCACTGGTTCCGCGTGGGTCGAGAGCGGGCGTGAGCCGAGAGCGAGAGAGAGAGGGCAGAAGGGGAGCATGAGTCTAGAAAATAAGTTAAAGCTTTCGCGGCCGTTTTACGAGCATTTTTATAAAATACAAGATCATATATAAGATGTTGTTGAAATAGGTCGACGTAGCTCGTGCGACATCATCACGGAGTCAGCGGTAAGTATTAGACAGGGCGTGACAGAGGTAGGTTTAGCTCAAAACTCGGCCCCTTGCTGGACGTCCGCCTCCATGAGCTCCTCGAGCTTGCCGCAAGCCGCAGCAACAAGGCCGAGAATAGGCTTCGACGGCTCGATAACGCGCGAGAGATACTCGGGGTGGTACTGCGTGCCGACAAAGTACGGTAAGTCCTTTACCTCGAAGGCCTCCATGCGCTCGCCAGAGCCGTCGCGCGCCACAAAGTGCATACCCGCGCCCTCGAGCTTTTCGATGCGCGTAGGGTCCACCTCGTAGCGATGACGGTGGCGCTCCTTTACTTCGGTCCGGCCGTAGAGCCGCTTGAGCTTCGACGACGCATCAGTGAAGTACGCCTCGCGCTCGCCGAGACGCATGGTGCCGCCCATCTGCGTCTTGTCGACCTCAGGCATGTACACGATGAACGTCTCGTCAGACTCCGGGTTGAACTCAGCCGACGTCGCTGACTTGATGCCGAGCACGTTGCGCGCGTACTCAATAACGGCGATCTGGAAACCGAGGCAGATGCCGAGATACGGAACGTGGTTCTCGCGCGCCCACTGCGCGGCTTGGATCATGCCTTCGACACCACGCACACCAAACCCGCCGGGAACGAGGATGCCGTCGGCTTGGCAGAGCTTCGCCCACGACTCGTGGAACGTGGCCTTGGCGTGCGACGACGACTGCTCGCCGAGAATCTCTGAGTCGACCCACGAGAGCTTCAGCAGACGGCCGCAGCGCATGGCCGAGTGCTCGAGCGCCTTCACCACGGAAATATACGAGTCCTGGAGATCCGTGTACTTGCCCACAATGGCAATCGTGACGACATCAACGCTGCGGTCGTGCGTCACCGTCAGCTCTTTCCAGCGGTGGAACAGGTCCTGACCTGCAGCAAACCGGTCCGTGGGCAGCTGCGAGAGCTGGAGACGGCGAGAGAAGTACGACATGAGCTTCAGCTCGCTGAGCATGACGGGAACGTGGTATGTCGAGCTCACGTCGTGCACGCCGAGTACCTGGTCTGGGCCAACGTGGCAGAACATGGAGATCTTCTCCGCAATGTGCGGTGCGAGCGGCTCCGAGCAGCGGCAGGCAATAATATCAGGCGTGAGCCCAAGCGAACGGAGCTCGCGCACGGCCGCCTGTGTGGGCTTCGTTTTCAGCTCGCCGTGGATGACAGGCACGAGCGAGACGTGGATGAGAGCGAAGTTTTCCGTGCCAACGCGGAACTGGAACTGGCGCAGGGCCTCCACGAACGGCATGCTCTCGATGTCTCCAACCGTACCACCGAGCTCGATTACGCAGACGTCAGGCTGCTCGTCGCTGCCGTCCACAGGAACAGCAGCGACCTCCTCGAGCCAATCTTGGATTGCATTCGTGAGGTGAGGAACGATCTGCACAGTCTTCCCCAGGTAGTCGCCGCGTCGCTCCTTCTCTATGACGTGCTTGTATATCTTGCCTGTTGTCAGATTGTGGTTTTTCGTCAGCGTGACATTCAGATAGCGCTCGTAGTTGCCAAGGTCGAGGTCTGCCTCACCGCCGTCGTTGAGAACAAACACCTCCCCGTGCTCAAGCGGCGACATTGTCCCTGCATCGATGTTCATGTAGGGATCGATCTTGATCGACGTGACGCGGTAGCCCTGGCTCTTAAACAGCAGACCGACGCTGGATGCAATCACACCCTTGCCAATGCCGCTGATGACACCACCGCTCACTACAACGTACTTCATCCGCACTTAAACTTAGCCGTGGTGGTAGAGGTGATAATGGGCAGGCGCGTAGCGAAGTGTCGAAAAAAAATTATGTAAATGGGTAGGGGGGCAGGGGTCGGCCGCCACCACGACCGCGCGGAGCGTGTCGTCGTCGAAACCTACATGCGCAGGGCAACTGATAAGCAGAGACCAAGGTGCTGTAATGGGAGAATGAGCAAATGAGCTCAGTTAAGGCAAATAGGTGGCCTTTAGAAGCTGTCCAGTGAAAGCGCGGCGTTTTTAAGTCGCATCGACGAGCGGCGAGGGCACAGAGGAAGAAAAGAAACTTTGAGCGAGCGAGTAGCTGAGCCAGTGCATGCAACTGTCACTTCTAAGGCATATAAGCGCTAAACAGGTCGAGCACTGTCTTTCTACGTCTGCCTCTCACCTCTTGAGCCGCGCTGTGGTTGCAGCTCACACCGATGCTGATCTCGTATGCAGTTCGCTCGCGTACAATAAAGGCTTCCGAAGGCTTTCGAAGGCTCATCTGCAAGCTGCGGCGGCCAACTTGCCCTTTGACTTTTGTTTACGGTTTCACTAATTCGGTCCAGCACCCAACGCTATAGAACGCACTCACAGGGCTTTCAGATTTGTGAGCTTGGATGTGCTTGAGTGCGTTAATAGTGCCATGGTCAGCGCTTTCACTGGCACAAAAGCCTGGGCACCTGTGGGTTCGGCCGTCATCGCGGCCGTCATCGCTCCCGTTGTAAGGCAACTGCAGTTTATTAGCCTCTAGCCATTGAAGCCTTCCTAGCCTACATCAAGCCCTTACGACCAAACCGCAACCACTGTGCAGTCAGCTGCCGCGGCCCAAGCGGCTGTATAGTATCCGCGCTCCTCTCTACAATTTGCACTCCGCACAACCTCGTGCGTGTCTGTTCTTAAGCTCCGGCGTGTAGATAGTACCCCTACCCACGCGGCGAGGACGACTTAGAGAACGCATCCCACTTGAGCCACTTTATTGCGCTCGAATAAGCAGGGAATGCCCGAACCTCTGCACCGGCCAGCCGCCCAGCCGCGCAGTGTGAGTGGGTCGAGTAGCAATGTCGCGAAAAACAGCTCCCAAACTCGCCGAAGGTACAGTGCAACCTTCCCAGGCCAGGTCCCGCCAGGGACAAATCAGCGCGCAGCACCGCGCAGCGGCGGCCTGAGGACAGGACCGCAGCGTACGAGCTTCACGACGCAGAAGCTGAAGTTCCTTCCCGAAGCCCCCTCTCCAGGCGACGAGGACAGCGGCGAAGTGTACACGCAGATTGCACGCATAACAGACTCCGTAGCGCGCAAGGACGCGGAGCGTCTTGGCAAGGCCCACAGGAACCTGCTGCCCCGCGTCACAGCATACTGCACGGCTGGCAGCTACCGCATGAAGGAGCTCATGCGCTACCTCAAGCAGCGCAACGATAACCACCACGCGGACCCCAAAATGTTCGACGAGTGCCTCTACACGCCCTATACCTACCGCCGCGAGGGCGACCAGGACGAGCTGTGGTCGCAGATGCCTAGCCGAGTAGATGACGAAGGTGGTGAGATCGACACAAGCTACCGCCGCAGTGAGCTGTTCATTTTTCAATGGGGCGTTGTGGTAATGTGGGGCTTCTTGGCCAAGGAGGAGCAGCGATTTTTGAACGAGCTGGCGCGCTTTGAAAAAGAGAAGCTCGCCGATGAGGACGTCGAGGTGGAGGAATTCAACTACTACATCACGCAGAGCTACCAGCCGCGCATCTACAACGACTTCTTCGCTCTTCGCGACCACAACCATCTTATAAAGCTGTCCATCTCGCATGCTATCGCGCAAAGCGCCAAGGTTTCGCTTTTTGAGGAGCTTGTCGACAATACCATCTCCGACACACAGGAGTTCCCGCTTATGATTGCCGAGAGCGGCAAGATCAACATGACACACGAGGAAATCATGAAAAGCATCGGCGAGCTGTTCATTCTGCGCATCAATATTAATCTGCATGGCTCCGTGCTCGACAGTCCCGAGCTCATGTGGTCCGAGCCGCAGCTCGAGCCCATCTACCAGGCCACGAGGGGCTACCTCGAAATAGAACAGCGTGTGTCGCTTCTCAACGCGCGCCTGGAAGTAATATCTGACTTACTCCAGATGCTCAAAGAGCAACTTGGCCACACGCAGGAAGAGTATCTCGAGATCATTGTTATCTGGCTCATTGCTGCCGAGATCGCCGTGGCTCTTGTCAATATTCTTGTGGATCTTCTTGCTTAGATAGGTGTATCCTACAAAGATTCGAATTTAAAAAAATCGAAGTTTAATTATGATGTTTTGTTACAAGACAGAAGAAAGTGTGGTGGATCTTTTACGCAAGGCGCGCTACGTGCGGCTCAGAACAAGTGAGCCGTCTGCTAGTAGAGGCAGTGGTACGACGAATACGCAATTACCTGCCGCTTCTCATAGACACTAACGGCCCGGCTTATTGCTGTCCCGAATTCGGTGTTTAACGCGACGGGGTCGTGGTGGGCAATGAGTTTTATTCCTGTATCGCGCGACAATGCAAGAATGTCCTTCGGCAGTGCGCAGCATGCATCTGCATTAATCAGGCAGCAGCTGATACGGACTCCTGCATCAAGCAAAGTCTGTAGAGCAGCAGCATCGTAATCGCAGACTCCGAATTCAACGGACTCTGGGACAAGCTCAGCAACCGCCTTGAGGAACGGGATATCGAGCGTCGGGAGTGCAAGGGAGAGTTTTGCAACCGAGGGAATCTTCAGTAACTTGCGAATGAACCCCAGCAAGAGTTCCGTTTCCGCTGGCTTTTGAACAAATACTTTTATGCATGTGACAATGCCTTGCGAGGCGTCTGCGCTGCCCTCAATATTCTCCGGTAGAACTCTCAAAGGCTTTGAAGTTTCTACTGGCTGGAAATCTGTTCTGGATATCTCTGCCAGCGGCTTTTGGCCGTTATAAGACCTAGTCTGGCCAACAGCCATTTGTGGGAGTATTGATTAGCGGCCGCACATGAGTCAGATGGGCGGAACCACTAAGGGCGGCCTAGTAGATATTTTTCATGTTCAAAAACTGCTGGAGACGCCTTGACTGTATTCCTGCTGCGGCACAATGCAGAGCAAGATACCAGCGCAATTACTGAATTTGGATCCCACAATCGCAGCTACTCCTTGACGTTTAAGTCCGGCAGCAAGGCCTAGCTTGAAAAAAAATCTTTTGAATGGTCGAATTCAAGGCCTACTGCGATATCCTTTGCGCTGCATGAGCCTCAACATCATGGGAGCTGAATGAGAGCTAATCGTTCGCACACTAGTGCGTGCTTGCGGTCGTGGAACAACTCCTATATATTTCCTTGAGCGGATTAGTTAGCGGTAATCTTCTGTCGGTGGCCTAATCGTCGACCGGCCTGAAGATGACAGTGCAGGTGGCCGAGTGGTCTAAGGCGCCAGGTTTAGGTTACAACCTGAAAATAGTCCCCTGGTATCTTCGGATGCGCGAGTTCAAATCTCGTCCTGCACATTATATTTTTCTTTTTTCAGATTTTAATGCTAACGACGTCCTTCTTCACGGTTTTGGTTTTGGAATGTGTCTTAGCCTTTTTCAATCTATCCCAGCAGCGACATCTACGTCGGATGCCGAATACAATATTAGTGTGTGTTGTCACTGAAGCCAAAAAAAAGGTACTGCCGGGACTCGAACCCGGAATCTTCCGCTGAACAACCTCGCTATAATAACATAGGAGGCGGACGCGTTACCATTACGCCACAGAACCAAAGTTTCATTAATACGGCATCAGAAGGACATATCAGGCATAGCATGGGTAAATAGCGCTCTCACTGATTGCAAATGGTATTGAATGACCTTATGAAATTTGAGATGCTAAACACAGCTACGTGCATTTCTAAGTGTAATCCTATTCATCTAAATCATATCTTTATTTTAAACTACGTGGCCCGAAAAGTTGTCTCTGCGGTAGTCAATGTGCACGAAGGCCCGCTCGACAATAGGAAGGGTTTCAAGAGCATACTGCAGGGCTTCAGCCAGATCATGCGAGTCGCGCATAGACAGCTGAGGGTCTAGAAGAACATCAACCTCGCACATGAGTCGATCTCCAGCGTGGTATGCATTGAGGCTATTAATGCAAACAATGCGGTTTGAAAACCGCGTGCACAAATACAAAATTTGCTGCCGTTCCTGTGGCGAAGCAGCAGCTCCAGTAAGGTTGTCTATGTGCTGCATGGCCGTTCGGCCCCACGACGACACGACGTAGACAGCAAGGAACAGAGCACCAAGGGGATCCAGAGCCCAAAGATTCAGGAAATGGCCCGTGAAAGGGAACACAATTGAGAAAAAGTTGAAGATCACGTCAGTCTCTGCATCCTGGGCCAGCGCCTGTATAGAGCTTGAGGGCACTTTACGGCAGAGGAGCCACAGTACGACCTTGACGGCGATGGTAAACACCATGACCGCTAAGCTCGGGGCGCCAATTTCAACAGCCTCGCGAGTTGTCGGCCAGATTAACTGCTCTATTCCGTCTTGCGCAATGCGCACAAACGACACGATCATGACAACCGAAAATACAAGGACGCCAATGGGCTCTAAGCGATATCGGCCGACTGGATACAAGAACTTCGTCTTCCAGTCCCGCTGATCGGCGAATCGCGCACTCATGTAGATGATGAGCGTTGAGAGCAAGTCGAGGACAGAGTCCACCAGCGATGCGACAATCGAGAGCGAGCTTGTCATGTAATACACAGCGAACTTCCCGAGCAGAAGTATGATATTGGCAAACATGTTCATGTTGATCCAGAACTGCACGCGGGATGTGGAGAGCTCGCGCGTCTCGTCGGTGTTCAGCCCATTCTCGGCCGCATCGGGCGATCGAAGCGCGCGAGGGACGGGCTGCCGCTGCCGTGGTGACTCTTCCCCAATATCGTCGCCGTACTCCTGGATGAGCGATGCCGGCATCCCGGTATCAAGGATAGCGTCAACGTTGCGCAGACCTTCAATGACTTCATTCTGGGCGGCATAAAACTGCCTCACGCCTTTGTTTTTTATTCTAGCTAGAGACTTGTCGTCAACAATCTCGTGCGACCATGCACAAAGAGGCCGTGACTCGCCAATGAGTTTCAGCGTACGCAGATCACGCAGAGTGGCAGTACGCCGACGCTCAACATCATGCGCCTCAAGAAGCTCGGCGGCCGATACTGAAGCTCTGCGCGCACCCCATCTGTTCTTGCCTGCAAGCATTGCTCAAACGAACTTGAGGGCCAGAACCATGCAAGACACTGGTTCCACAACGTCAATTTGCTGAGTAATTTACTTTGCAGCGGTCTCCAACGGTTATCACTAGGGTAGCGGGTTAGCAGATGCAGGCTTATACCACCTGCTCGGCGCATCTCTTGAGGCATAAGAAAACTGATAACAGATGCTGGTCAAAAAACTGAGGATCAGTGTGCTGTATGAGTGAAAGTAATGACAGCCTTGATACTAACTAGAGTGGTGACAAAAATCATAACAATAATAATAAAAAATCATAATAAATACAGGAACGTGGCGGATGGCAAGCCCAACTCTTTTGACGGATAAATAATCGCACTATGCGGATGATTCGTCGGAGTACGAGCTCTGCGAGTCATCGAGCAGGGAGGTATGTGCCCCCGATGTAGGAGTCGGTATAGTGTCGTCCTCGGAGGCGAACACGCGGTCGACGTCCGTGCGGCGCGGCGCCGTGCTCACGACATAGCAGACGAGGATGGAGTCGCTGATCATGCTCAGCATATTCTCCGCCGCACCAACAACAGTCCAGCCAATGAAGAGCGCCACAATCGCGATGAGATACCCGTACGCGCTCGACACGTCGCGTATGTGGTCCGCGTGGCCCCATGCAACAAAACCGACAACTAGCGAGCAGCACACGCGCGCCGCAATGAGAAACAGCTTTGCAAGTCGGTATGCTCGGCGATCTATGCTGCCGAATTCGGCACCGTTAACGTCGCGCGCGGCCGCGCTGAGTGAACATCTTTTGATAACGGCCGTCGGCAGCGTGAGCGGGTCGAGCAGCCGCGTTGCCGACGTGCTGAACATGAAAGAAGTCAGCGATTGCAGAGCGCCGGTGAGCCGGAATGGCAACACGAGTAGCGGCACGCGCACCACAAGGGCAACCAGCGCGCCGAGGCACGCGCTTCCGAAGTGGTATGTCACCGACTCGTATACACACTGGCTAAGGACGCCTTCCATGCTTCCCTGGGCATACCACTGGGCTGTGACGCCCGCGAGAATGGAGCGCATCATCGCGCACAGCACACCCCAGGTCCACAGATACATGAATGCGAACCACGCGACGAGCAGAATCCCAATTCTGCCCTCTAGAAAAGCGCGCGCCATGAAAAACGACCACAGACCCGTCACTGCAAGGCTCGCTAGGCCTGCCACTGTTGTGAGGATGGTCATTGCCGGCGTGCACTGATTATAGATCTCGACGCTGAGCACAACGATGTCGGCGGCCTTGCCCGTGAGCTCCTTCACGCGCCGCAGGTACAGGACCCACAGCAGCGCTACGGCCAGCGGGCCAAGGGCCGAGATGCGCATGGCCGCATGCGCGAGCCCGTGAACGGCCCAGGGTCCCGCAGATGAGTGCACCGACATGGCAACGGAGTACAGCGACGTAGCCACGAGGGTAGCGGGAACCACAAACATCGACGCTTGCACGACAGCGCGTGTATGGTGCCGCATCACGTAGAGCCATATGTATGAGAGGACGGCTGTAAGCACGGCGTAGACCACGAGCGCGCGTGCCGAATATGCAAATACGGGGTAGATGGACCCGGGAAATTGTGGCGCCGTAGTCAGTGTCACAAGGGCTGCCGTGGCAAGTGAAAGAGCGAGTGTGATGAGATAGATGCCCGCGACGGCGTGATCGACAGATTTAGAGCCACGCTGCTCTCTGGTGCCGAGACCAAGTTCCGGGTCTCGCACGGCTGAGCCCGCAGCGGGCGCTGCTGTCCCAGTGGCTTCCTGCGCGCCGTTGCTTTGTGGTGCGCGAGGGCGCTGTGGAGGCGCGTCCGGCGGGGGCTGCAATTGCGGGCCGGCAGGGCCTGCTGTACTGCGCTGCGTGCTCTGCCATGCCGCGACGTTCTTTGCCCACAGAGAATAGCCTGTCTTGTGTCGTGGCCGCCGTGCGCGGCGGCTGCTGCGAGACGCGCCCGCGGCACGCTCGATCAGCAGGTCTTCAGGTGGGTCAGCGCCATTGTCGCTCTCTTGTGAGTCCATAGAGTCCGTGGAGGAGCCTGAATCTGATAGGGATCCGTCATCGGTAGAGCCCGCCACGCCCTCAAGGTAGTTGTCTACGTCGCTGTCGCCGCCAGCGGCATAGCCATTGAACAGCGGCGCAGGCCGCTGAGACTTTGAAAGGTACTTCGATGCGTACTCGCTAAACATGTTAGCCAATCCCTGTTTCTATGATGACGAAAGAAGCGCTGAGCAGCTATCCACACTCGCAAGTGGTTAAGCGGGACGCAGCAGCGGGATGGTGTTAGTGGGGGGGATGGGCAGTTGAGGTGAGAAGGGCGAGGGATGACCGCAGGTAGAAGAGAGAGGCAAGGCAGTATGGTGTGGCGCGCGGTCGGCGGGCGATAAGCGATAACGACGTTTGTACACGGCCATTGAAAGTCGAGAGGCGAGCACAACAATAAATCTCACAGAAAGAAAGAAAAATGGCGCTAGTCGCAGTAGGTCTGGGGCCTCTTGCAGAATTGCCGGAGCTCACCAACGGTGCTGTTGCGCGCCCGTGATTTCGCTCCGCGGTCACGCCACCCTATCTGATTTTGTTGTTGTCGCTATCCTCAACTGAGCAAGGTAATCGCTGTAGTGACACCGTACACAAGTCACTAGTCATTTCGTGCAACGGACATTTATGACATTAGGTAGGAAAAAAAATATGTAGAATTAGAGTTAGATTGAATGTAAAATGTAATGCTTGGAGACAGCGATTGAGCGAGTGCCGTGCTCCACGATTTTAGAAGCAGTACCGGCAGGCTGTGAAGCTCGCAGTCTCAATGCGACTTTTCTATGAGCTCTGCTGGAGCGCGTACGCCCCACTCACCCCAGGAGCCGTCATACACCTCAGCTGAGCCGCCATAGGCCTGGTCCAGCGCCGTCTTCACAACACACGCCGTGACGCCCGAGCCGCACATCACAATAGAGGGCTTCTCCGGATCAACACCGGCCTTCTCTAGAACGGTCTTAAGCTCGGCACCGGACTTGAAGTGGCCATCAGTATCCACGACCTCCGTGAACGGAACGTTTTTGGACCCAGGAATGTGCCCAGATCGCACGCCGAGCCGCGGCTCGGGAGCCTTGCCCGAGAAGCGGTCGCTACTGCGTGCATCAATGAGATTATAGCCATCAATGTTTCCAGACTTCAATAATTGTACAATGTCCTCGTACGTGCGCCACTCTCCCAGCGTTGCTGGCTCGTGACTGGTACAGTACGGCGTTTCCTCAACTTTCGGCGTCGGCCCGCTCTCAACCGTACCGCCCAGGCTCTTGTACTCTCTATAGTTGTCGAGTAATAGCACCTGCGGGTGTCGGAACGTCTCCAGCAGCCACGCTGCACGGGGTGCACCGAGATAGCTCTGCTGGTCATAAACCACAACAACGTCGTCGCGCTTCAGCCCCGTCTTCGACGCCGTCGCGGCAAACTCCGCGAACGAGCTCGGCAACATGTGTGGATACGAGCTTTCGCTCTTGATTTCTGTGAACGGAAAATACCGCGCCCCAGCGATGTGCTCAGCCATGTACTCCTCGTAGCCATCTCTGCCCGCCGGGTACCAAGTGCAGTCCAGCGTCACCAGGTTTGGCAAACTCTTTTTCACGAGCGAAATGTAGTTTTCAGCACTCAGTAGGCGCACCGACGCAGACATGTGGGATTTGGTGTGGCGATGCGTGCCCCGCGCAACTACGTGTGTGTGCCCTATCCGCCTGCTACGCAGCTCAACCCTGGCATAGTGGCTGCAAACCGTAACCCTGGATTCTATCTAAGGGTAGGTTAGGGCAGGATGATTCAGTATCATGTAATAGATCACATAATGGTGTGTATGTGTGTGTATCGTGGGTAACGGGAAATGACGCCTTCGCACATGACAGAGTAACTCCCACGACGACGCGCGCGCAGGGCGTCGGCTGTTTACATTAGTGTAGTAGCCCGGCGACGTTCTTCTCGACGCGTCTCAGCGCAGCACCGGCTGAACGCCTGTTTCGTGCCTGACGCCTTCACGCTATGGTAACTTCAAACGCATGCATGCGATTAAAATTAGAAACCTCGGCTGCCCCTCGCCCTTACCAGTAATCCATTTTCCCGCCGGCCGATCCAATAATCGGTGAGTTATTGAGCGCTGTCTCTCCTCACTGTCCTGTCTAATTTCCGCTCTACAACCAACCGAACCTGCGCCAGTGGAAATGGACCCCACTCGCGCGCGCTCGCCCCAAGGCCTGCGCCACGTCGCCCTCCATTTCGCCCCGTCGTGGTTTTCCGTGACTATGGGCACCGGAATTGCCTCTGTGCTGCTCCAACGCCTACCTTATAATGGCCGCTGGCTATTCTGGCTCTCCGTGATTGTGCTTTGCCTCAACATGTTTCTGTTTGTTAGCTTCAGCCTGCTGTCGCTCTACCGCTATCTCACGTTCCGCGGCCTGTTCACGACCATGCTGCGACACCCGTCGCAGTCTCTGTTTGTCGGAACGTTCCCCATGGGCCTTGCCACGATCATCAACATGATTGTGTACGTCTGTGCTCCGTCGTGGGGCGACTGGGTGAAGTACACTGCATGGGGTTTGTGGTGGTTTGACGCTGTTGTTGCCCTTGCAACCAACCTAGTGGTTCCGTTCCTCATCATGCACGTCCACTGCCACAATGACCTGACCACGATGAATGCGACATGGCTACTGCCCATTGTGCCGACAATTGTCGCCGCTGCGACTGGTGGCATTGTGGCTGAGGTGCTGCCCAACGAGCAGTACGCGTTGTGGACGGTCATAATCTCCTACATCATGTGGGGCAGCGGGTTTCTCCAGTCCATGGTGGTGCTCGCAATGTACTTCCACAGACTCACAATGAACCGCTTGCCTCCACGCGAAATCATTGTATCGTCTTTCCTGCCGATGGGCCCTATTGGGCAGGGCAGCTTTGCCCTGCTCCAGCTAGGAACTGTGGCTCGCAAGCTGTTCCCACAGACGCACACCATTGCCCCGAGCAGCGGCGAGGTCATCTATATTATGAGCGTGCCGATCGTTCTTGCAATCTGGGGGTTCGGCTTGTGCTGGCTCACGGTCGCCCTCATCAGTATTGCGCGCTCTAAGTTCCCTTTCAACAACGGCTGGTGGGCGTTCACATTCCCGCTTGGCGTCTATGCCGTGTCAACAAACACAATCGCCGAAGTGCTGCCTAGCCGCTTCTTCAAGGTTCTCGGCACGATCTACTCGGTTGCTGTGATTCTTTTGTGGATTCTCGTTAGTATATTCACCATTCGTGGCGTTGTGTCTGGGCAGCTCATCAATGCGCCATGTGTTCCTATCTACGAGCGCGACGTCGTGTCCAAGGAATCGACGCGCGAGGAGGAAGCCTCTTCGGTAGCCTAGACTCGTTGACCACGTTGGAAACGATGCCATTATAGTTGCGGCTAGACGCAGCTGCCACTCGAATCCAGCTGGCCCGCAATCTGATAGATACAGACAAAGCCGAAGCTTTATACGAGCCTAAATCGACAGCTCTCTCGTTCCTGTTGTTGCTTCTTTTTTTCGTCAAATAATGAAGAGCTTATAATATAAATATTAGTGGTGTGGTATCTTTAACGGCCATGGTCAGAGCCTTAATGGCTTCAAACACACTACTTTTACAAAAGGGTATGACGCCAGCGTCTCTACCCTTCTTAGCCGGATGCGCTCGGTCCATATACAGCAGCACTGGGGCGCCGTCCCCGCGTGGATATAGGCGAAGACCTTCGTGACGTGACGCTCGGGGATCTATCCGTAGTCACAGCGACACCAGGGGTTGAGGGCTCCAGGGATGAAGCAGAGTAATCGTGCTCCGACATCCGCGCTCTTGTACTAGGAGTTTTTTGCGGCGTATGCAGGTCAGAGTCAGGAGCACTTACTGAGCCAGTCGACACATCTCCCACCGTCTCAAGCGATTTGGCGACAGGATGATCTGCGTAGCCGTTCGCAGCGAGGGCGTTCGTACTCATGCTTCCCTGCTGTTGTTGCAGCTGCGACTGCGGAGGCTGTGTCGGCGATTGATCTTGTTGCAGAGGGGAATGCGGCTGCTCCTGTTGCTGCAGAGCGCCGCGCGATTGATTAAATACTAACGACGTCGGATGAGGCCGCACCACGCGGCCGTCCTTCGCACCTGCCGTCGGACTGCTTTCGGCCTGCTCTGCATGCGACGACCGGTCCGTAGTCCTAGGCGTGGGCTTCGATTTGATCTCGGGCCCAATGCAGCCTCGCAGGAACTTGAGGAACCGCTCGCCGTACTCCTGCGCTGGGACTGCCGAGAGCTCTCGGCGATCGTGGACCAAACTTTTGCAGAACGTCTCTACGCTTTTGCGGAAGGTATATCCGGTGAGGAAGTCTATAATGCCGACATAGTAAATGACATCAAGGTCCTGATTTTGATCGTCTGAGGACTGGAACCCGCCGTGGTCACGATAGAAGTAGAATTCGCTGCGATACTCGTCGGCGAAATCAAACTCCTTGAGCTGCTCGGGGTTCGCCTTTTGCAGGAGCATCTGCAGCTCCGAGAATTCGTGCTGGACGGTGCGTGACGGTAGAAACACGGAATTGTGACCGTGCGCGGCCTCCGTCGCTTGGCGTGCCTCCTTTTTCGAGGCCTTTTCACCCTGCGGTCCAAACTCTTTCAGCCGCAGCAGCGTGTTCAGCGCCGTGTTGCCCTTGCTCATGTCGTGCACTCCCACAAGCAGTGAGTAGTCCATGACGTTCACCTGCTCCAGGAACTTGGCATCGATCTCGAGCTGCTTCACGAGCCGCACTCGCTTTTCAGGGCCCAAAATTACGCGCTTGTGGCGCCGCAGCCAGTCTAGGTCCTTGTAAACAACAATGGGCTTCGTCATGTTCGGCTGGTACTCGCGGCCGAGCAGACTGCCCTTCAAATCGTAGCGCTCGTGTATCTCGTACAGAGCGGGGAAAACATTGTTCATTACAACAAAGTGGATTTTGCGTCCGAACGGCAGGCGCACACGGTGCAGCCCGTAGAATTGCGAGATGAGCGTGTCAGGATGTTTTGTGACGTGTGAGTAGTATCGCGCAAGAATACGTCGCAAGAGCTTGTGTTCCGAGTGCCGAATCGTTTTGATGATAAACCGGTAGTCGCGCGAGTAGTAGAAGAACGACCCGGACTTTCCAGGCGAGCCCAGCTCGCTAACAATGTACTTTGCGGTCAAGGACATCAGGTAGTCTGCCGGGTCCAGCCGGAAGGCATCCCTGAGATGTCGAAAAACCCACGGTGCGTAGTCCTTAAACCGGAACATGTACTTCGAGGAGGGGTTGTAGCCCGCACCACTAAGATCAAAGCTGATTTCGTCCGTCGCTGAAAAATCTGCCGCTGATAGAGGCCTGTTCACCTTGGCCGTGCACCGCGACACGGCGACGCGGATGCCTGTGAGCATATTGTATGCCGTCACAAAGTTTTCGTGGCCCTCCGTAACGCGGGTGCCGACAAGAACATCATCGTTGAGCTCAGCAGCAGCTACGGCCGCGCGCGATGCCGATGTTTGGTTGCTGGGGCCCTTAGACTTGATACCGCTCTCGAGCCGTTGCGCGTCCTCGTCCGGCAGAGCAATGCGATCGGTTATGTTGGGGCCCTGCTGCAGAAGCGGGCCCGGCAGCTCGCCCGGGTATGGCGCGCGGCCCTCTGGGTCAATTTCTGACCCATTGTCAGGCGTGACAACAGTCTTGTGCTGACTCGGCCCGTCCGGCGTGGCCGGCGCGCGTGCTGTGCCGTTTTGATGCATGCTTTCTTTCGTGTGATGCTCCGCGTCCTCAGGAATGACGGTAACATGCGGTGAAGGTGGTCGTGGCTCGCGGGTAGCTGGCGCAGGCATATGCTTCGTGGCGCCACTAGCCTCGGGGTGCACGGCGCCGTTAGCGACGCCGACGCCATCGGTGCTGCCTGCGCTCATGCGGACGCTCTGCTCGGAGTCGCCCAGCACCGTTTGATCCGTGTGCTCGGTCGCGCTGCTGCCAGCGAGATGATTGTGCGCGTCCTTGAATGTTTCGTAGCGGTCATCATTCTTACCGAACTGCGTTGCATCGGATGCCTGAGTCTCGTGGGAGTTTGGGCTGCCTTGCGTACTGCTGCTCGGGCTGGCTGGCGGGCTAAGATTTACGGCTCCGTTCCGTGAACTCTGAGGCATTCGCGCCGGGCCTTGCGTCCGCCGACCGCCGTCAATCCCATGTATAGGACCTTGTTGATGCATGTGGGGCAGCGGCGCGACTTGTACTGCCATGGAGCTCTGTCCCATTCGCAGTGTCCGACGCGATATGAAGCTGACCTCTTCAGTGAAGGCTCTGGGCACGGGATCAGCTACGGCACGATGACGATTAGTTGCGACGTCAGTTGATGTAGGAAAAGGGCGGGCAATGTGCAGAGCGGATGACTAAGAGGCGTATCGCTTCCAGCCGCGGAGTTGATGTTAGGGCGCTCGAGTTTCGCCGGCATGTCGCGCATGCAGATCCTATAATGGCCTGCCATACGCTTGCGGCCAGACAGATCTCACTGCGGTATGGAGCACGTAGTGTTAGCGCTTTTGTCAAATCCGCAACGCTCTGTCAGACGCTCGTTTTGCATGTGAGCCTAGTGCGGGCTTGTGTGTTCAGGGCTAGGGTTCCTTCAGGGCGCGAGCAGACAGCCCTCTGACAGCAGTGCAACTGCAGCGCTGCAGGTTCGACAGTCGCAGACGTAGATACTGACAGCTCACGATGGGGCACTGTGGTCTCGAATCGCACCTCTGCTTCATTTATGCTCAGAATTTGACTTGCTGAGCCTCCATTATCGAGAGTCTTTCTCGCGGCAGCAAGACGCGTGAAGATCGGCAGAGATTAGGGGAGGAGTGCTTTCTCGGCAGGGCGTGTTATGCAAACAAATAATGCGACACAGTTTGCAAGTAAGTCACGAACGGTACTACACCACACCGCACTACGTTCGCTTAGCTACTCTACCAAACCGGCGGCTGTAAATAGCTATTGTGTATATAGAAAATTTTAAATTATTAGTTTAGCATGGCAGGAACATGCGTCCTCTCAAGTGATCTGTCTGAGCAGGTCTGTCACTGATAGCCGGCGCGCTTGTACCACACTCAGCAGTAGATTCATCTGCTACTGCAGCCACTGCAGCTTTTGCGGGCACCTACTTTGTTACTACTTCTGGAAGGTCATTTACGGGAGAGACGATAGTAGTCTTTTGTTACAGACCGCACTATGCAATAAATTAAAATAAGCAGGAATATTTACGTGGAAGAAGACCTCCATGTGCTCTCGTTGTCGTGCACGACATCGTTTCCAACCAGCTCGAGGGCCAGCTGCCGACCGCGGATCCAGGGGTGCGCAAGCCGCATCCGAATCGAGTCGCCGCTGCTGTCCAAAAGTTTGATGTCCTTCCCCGTGATGAGCTGCACGAGCCGCCCGGGGAACTCGTCGACATACCTAATTTCGACCATTTCGCGGCTCTGCGAGAATATTATGAGGTACGGGGACTGATACGCCACATCGATGCTCTTGTCGAGGAACCATGTGGTGGGCTGGATTCCTACGCGCCCATTAACGTCACACATAAAACAGCAGGATTCGTAACACATAAGAAGTCGCACCGCGTCGACCTTAAATACTGCTAGTGGCCGGCCCCAGTGCTGCACTTCCTTCGAGTTCATGGACTTCGTGCCGGTTGGGATTTTGACGGGCCGCTTCGTGTCGAGCGTGACCCACTCAAAGGACTTCGCGCCATTGACCACCAGGCTTTTCAGAAACAGCGTTACCTTGGATGCGTCGGAGCCGACCTGCAAGCGGTCGATTTCGCGGAAGCTGTCAACGCACGACGCCGTTGATGTGAGTCCAACGCGCTCGAGTGTGCGCATCGGCACCATGCCGCGCGACCTGATGGGCTCAGTCACCTTAAGAAGGCCGCCCTGCTGCAGGTACACCATGACCACCCGGCCCTTATGGTAGGCAATTTGGAAATCAATGACCTTGCGCTGGCGATTCAGCCGCGTGCCCACAGCGTGCCGCTTGTCTCCGAGGGCGCGAGCCACAAGCTGGTCTAGTGGATACCATATGAGGTTGTGGTCGCCATCAAGCACAAACAAAATATTCATGGACTCAAGGACCTCCACACGCGCGATGCGCTGCGGGGTCGCAAGGGCCTGTGTCCACCGCTCTTCAAAGCCCATCCAAAGGCCCATATCGGACGCCGCAAAGAACACGCCGCCCGTGTCAATCAGCCAGTTAAGCCGTCGTCGGAACACAATTCTGCTGGGCTCCGCGTCCGCAATATCGGCAATGGCACGGTGAAGCGGAGTGTTAGGAATCGGCACGGGCAGGCTCGGCGTGTCTGCGTCGGGGTAAGCGAAGCAGTCCGCTATCTTCTCGAGCCGGAACGGCTCCGCAGACCGCGCAAAGGCAAGCTGCGCCCGCGTCTTTTTGGCGTCAACGATGGCCTTCGCCCACGCGGCGCGCTCTGGCTTGTTCGGTACAAACAAGAGATACTGCTGCCCAGCAGACCCCAGGTGCGATATGCGTAATGGATACATGACAGGCCGGTCCTCATCTCTATTTTCCTGGACCGGCGCAGTCTCTTCAGAGCCGTGCCTGGTGAGCGTGAGGCGGGACGCTACCTTAACAACCCCGTCCTCCGAAGCGGACTGCAGCACAAGGAGATCTAGAGGGATTGGCGCCTTCGTGACGTAGAACGCTGTACCATTCATGCCCTCACGCGTCTTCGAGAGGACTAGAAAGTTGTCGAGCAGCAGGACATGCGTTGGTACCCACTCCATTTTGAGGTCACCTCGGCGGAGCATCTGGCCCTGCCTGATGAGCTTCCGGCGCTTGTCGCCAAGCTTTAAGTCCGCCGTCACGGCACTTGACTTGAAGACGATATGTGCCTTGAGATTCTGGACGTCAAGCAAGTGCTTCTGTTTTGCGATGCGCTCGTCGCACTCCTGCGTCAGGGAGGTCGTCGCCTCAATTGACTCGGACACGAGATCGCGCTCGCTTCCTTGCTGTGGTGTATACTTCAAGACAGCATTTAGCAGCAGCTGGTACCGCGCTACACGGGGTAAAATGCGGGAGAAGAAGAAGCTGTGGGGCCGTCCCGTTAATCGCGCGTCCTTAGCGCGCTCTTCCATCCAGTGCTGCAAGCGCGCATTGTGCGCCAGCTCCCGGCGCAAATGCGTATCAGTCCACAAGTAGTCGTCAGCATACGCCGTGTAAGCCTCAAGTGTGTGCGGCGAGCGCGCCCATGCTGTCATAAGATCGGCGATCTGTTGAATGTATGGCCCCTGCTGCTGCTGTCGCTCCCTCAGCTTGAGGAGTAGCTTCTGATTTACCCCTAGCACGCCTCTAATTCGCTCAAAAACGCGCGTGGAGAACTTCTTTTGATCGTTCATAATGCCTAGGCCCTCCATCAGCTCAATTTCACCGTAAACGTCGAGGTATATCTCTAGATCACGGACGTACAGCTCCTCGCTCATTATGAGCTCGTGGATGGCAAACTGAAGCTTCACTAGCTTTGGATCGATATCGTCAATGTCGGCCTCCTCGAGACTCCAGAACTTGCGCCAGTTCATCTCGATTTTCAAAAACGGATCGGCGGCGGTACCGTCGACCACGGGCAGTCTGCGCGGCTCGCGAATGCAACGCGACGAGTAGCACGACGTCAAGCGAGCAGCGTTCGGGCTGGCCGCCGTATGAGAGTAGCATCCGTTACCGCAAAACAAAGTGAGGACGCCTGAAACAGGAGCACATGCCGTGTTGAGGATTAGGATTTCTCCATCAGACAATTGAGAGGCAATGAAGCCCTGGTGCTGCAGAGACAGGATCACATCCTTTGCAATCGTCTCGGCGCGCACCCACTCCAGAGCAGAGATGCGATAGAGAAACAGCTTTGTGAGAGCTTGCTGAATCGAGACGGTGGTAAAGCCTGCGTCGAACTCGAGAACGAGTCTGTAAAGCCACTCTGCGAGCCCCGAGAGCGACCAAATCTCTCGAGCGGCTTGGAAGTTGCCAACGGTAAGCTGCTCTGCCGAGAAGTTAGGCCTTACCGGATCCATAGGAGGAATCTCGGGCAGGTCCAGGCTCATGGTGTACTGTCCACCAGACCCCACTTCAAGACCCATCATCGAGTCCACGGGCACAGGCACTGGTGGCAGGAGCTCGGCTGGAATGCCCCATTGAAAGATAGAACGCGTGTGCCGTTCCTGCGCTGGCGGGCGCCCAAACACATCCACGGGGAGTGGCGAGTACGGCACATATGTATCGTGCATGGGCGGCTCTATGGGGAACTGCAGCGGAGGCTCAGGAATCTCTACTGCAGGTGGGACGAACTTAGGCGGCACGGCCTGCAAGCCCAAGGCTTCGTAGCTTGCGAACGCATGTGAGTTACTCAAAGAGTCGTCGAAACTAGTGTCGATCTCTGGCTCAGGCATGTTGATATACTCAACACCGCGCGGCGGCAGATCGAACTCGGACGAGCTCGGAGTCGTGGGTGTCCGCAAAACGTCTAGTTCCTCGGGCTCAACAGGATATGCGAGGTTGAATTTTGGAGGGCGCACAGGGCTGATGCTGCCAATTGGCCGCGGGCCCATGAGGCGGCCCGATCCAGACTGGAGCGACAGCTTGGGCGGCGGAGTGGGAGCCGCGTGCGCGGCGTCCACGGGCCGGCGCCTGACAGGGCTGCGGATTGGCTCCTTGCGCGGTATAGGCGGAGGCTCAGGCCGCGGTCCGAGAGGCATGCTGCACTGATCAATTACGCCGACGCGCGGCCCGTCGTCTGTTTGTTAGCAGAAAACATAGGGCGAGGGTGGATTGTGGCACCCTGGAGTCGCGGTGCATTCGCGTGCATGCACGACGCCGCTGTTTCTAAATAATGCGATTATTTGCGCCCCAGATAAGCGCCTGTCGCCGACCCGCACACACATGCTTCTTGTCTGCACTCAGGCGAGCAGCATGCGCAACGCGGCGTCTTAGTTATCAAATGAGAGGCGTAATTTGGACCTGCCCTAGCGTTGAAGATTTCTGTAATTAATTGCCGGACGCTGCGTTCTGTATACTTCGCTTCCTGCGTGTCTGGTGCCTCTACTCTCGTCCCTCAGCGAGCGGCAGCATCAAACGGTGTTGTCTACTACTGCCGCCGCTGACAACGCAGAACTCCCACCACGCGTGTTCACACCACCCCCCTAAACGACACGCTGCGTCTGTGGAGGAGGAGACCGCGTCCATAAAATGAAGCCTTTCAGCTTGTACAACGGCAAAGAGCAGAAAGAGCATGCAGACGATGTTCTCTGCACGGTAATGGATGACCTTGGATACAAGCAAAACTTCGTGCCTGAGTTCACGCGCTTGTTCTTCGGGTACCTTGGGGTCGTTATCGCCGGCATTGTATACTGGCTCGAGAAGACCCGAGATTTCCGAGACACCAAGCTGCTCGTTGCTATCTGCTGCGGTATATACATGGCGTCCCAGGGCGCCTACTATCTATGGTTCTGGTTTGTGGAGGGCTCCGCCACGTACATTGGCTCGCACAACGGCACTACCGTTCATATTCGCACAAAAAACCCAAAGCATTCTCCAGACTACGTACTTGTCGTCGATGTCTCTGGCCGCGCGCAGGCCACTAAGAAGATCGCCTTTAACGAGCTCATTGACTACAATGGCATTGTGCACAAGGACAAGCTGCAGGCCGCCGTCAAGCCGCTTCTCACCGCTAAGGCCGAGTAAATTTTAGTACATACTAATTAACCGCCCTGTCCAGTCCGTTGATCCACCGCATAGCGTCTACTAGGCTGTGGGGAAGTAGCATCACATAAGGCAGTAGTCGCGAGTACAGCGGCATGCGGAGCTCGCCTTGTTCCCCAACCGCGACAGCTCTGTATATGCTCTCAGCCAGGTCGGACGTGTTGCATATCGGCGCCCAGAAGCGTGACGGCGTCTCTATGTCTTTAAACATCGCCGTGTCGAGCTGTCCAGGTGTGATGCACAGCACTCTTGTGTCGCAGAGTTCGTGCCGAAGCGACTCTAAAAACATGCGCAAGCCTGCCTTGGAAGCAGCGTAGACACCGGCCTTAGCGGGCCCGACCAGTGCTGTGGACGAGCTGATGCCCACCACCATTTTGAGAGGTACGCCGCGGCTGAGCACTGCGCGCGTAGTCCAAATCGGGCCCAGCAAATTAGTGTTCACAACGCTCTGTATCTTTGCAGAGTCGATGTCCGCCGTCGCTCCTAGCGACCCGGCAACAGCGCCAGCGCAGTTTATGACTACTGTAGGCGCCGAAATTGTCTCTGCCACGGCCTTCCGCACAGCGGCCTCGTCACTCACGTCGACCTGGCAGAACGTGGACTTTGCTATTGTGATAGACGGCTCATGCAAATCGAAAATAACGGTCTCAAAGTTCCGCATGCTGAATAGCGCCGCCAGGACCAACCCTAGCCCGTTCGCGCCGCCTGTAATCAGGACCACATCTTTCGCCTGATCAAGCATCCACGGGCCGCGACCGCGAATCAGCCACCGGTTGAGCTGCATGCCAGCCCTAACAGCGATCACAAGCACCATCCAAGCAAAGCTGAGCCAAACCCAGTGAGACTGGCTCAAGGGCGCTTTTCGGATATCCCAGAATTGCACGACGCACCACAGTAGCATCCCCGCTGAGCCCTTGATGCTGCCGAGCGTGAGAGCAAATGCCTCCTCGAACTGATCCACATCTATGTGCTGGTTGGGCGCGGCCCCATCGCTCATTGTCTGGCACGGATTTAGTGCAACAACGTGCTCGCTGTGCTGGTGCCTGAGCTGGCGAGGACGCCCGTCACGTGTGAGGAGGGTGAGCGTGTGCTTCCTGCGGGCGAAGAAGCGTGGGTGACGCACGTCACTAGAGGCACTGCATAGTGCGCCACAAAATGGTTAAAACACAGATAAATATGTGGCAGCAGTGAAGAAGGTCCTTAGGTGTATTTCTTCTTCAGTCGTCACTAAGTACCGATATACGGACCCCCCCTCGCGCTCTAGCGGTACCTAGTGGGCGAGGACCTCGTGGCGGGACGCCCTTGCCCACGAAGCTCAACGTCGTCACGTCGTTGTGATCCAGGTAAAACCAGCTGGGCTCTCGTTGCCTGTGGCAAGCCTCCAAATGCCTCGTCAATACGTGCCGTTCGACGAAATTATGGACCGGCCGCTGTCGCTGAATGATTCTATGCAATCCCAGCGTAAGAATAATCGTTCTAATGGGCGGCGTGGCCAGCCGCAAGTGCGAAGTCGCAACGGCCTCAATGTCAGGCAAACTACAAGCAGCCTCAATGAGGCTGACATTGAGGCGGCAGACCCAGTCCATCACCACGAGCAGCCGCATCGGAGCCGAAATAAGGACCGCGGCAAGCCCCACACAGCGAGATTGCCAACATTGACGGGCGCGGAACACACAAATGTGAGCTGCCGGTTTATTGTCAGAGGCTCACCCGACTTTACACCAAAGCGGATCGACGTGAACGCCCCAATTCCATTCAACCAAGTGCTACGTATCGTGGCGCCCGTGCAGGAGTGTCCAATATGTTTAGAGCGAGCAGAGGTGCCGCGCATGCTTGGCTGCGGACATGTAATGTGCCTTCCCTGCATGATAAAGCACCGGAGGTACTCCCCGCAGGCATCTGTGTGCCCAATTTGTAGTGAGATTGTGTCCTTAGGGAGCACGCGAACCACGCCCGTGACCTTTCTTGAGACGGACGAGCGGTTTCTGCCGCGCGAGGGCAGCGAAGTCGTGCTCACGCTCATGTTCAGGCCCAAGGACTCCGCTATTGCGCTGCCCGTGAACGTCACGCCAGAAACTGCCATATCAGACGTGCATTTCCCGAGCCCAGAGATGACGCTATGGTCGCGCATATGTGAGGGATCTATTGATTATGCTAAACAGGAGCTCGCTGGCGAGGTGAAACAGCTGCTCGCGGCGCGAAAAAAGGCGCTGGATGACTACGGCGATGATGAAGGGTACTCTGAAGCAGCGGCTGACATCAAACAAGTGATTCACAGCATGCAGAGTGAGAAGAGCGCAATTCAACATCCAAGCAAGAAGAAGCATGGCGCTTCGCACGCGAAGTCCAGCGCCAAGCCCGAAGGCATGTACTTCTACCAGGCCGGGTTCGAGAGCCCAACCGTGTTCACGCTGAGCCAGCTTGATGTGTCGATGCTGAAGACGGCATTCGGCTCATTTTCGGCGTTCCCCACAACGCTTATCACGAAAGTCGAGAACATCCATTACACGAGTAGCGACCAGTCGTCAGACACGCGCCAAAAGTTTCTGTCACACTTGCCGGACCAGACGCCGCTTGCGTTCATGGAATGCGACTGGACGGACGTGCTGCCACAGCACGTTCTCGACAAGTTCGGGCACAAAATCAGCGAGCGGCGATCGAAGAAGGTTTCCAAGGACGTACGCGAAGAAGCGGACCGCCTGAGAGCGCAGGAAGCGATTGATCTGCAATTCCGTAGTGAGATTGCCGAGGCACTGGTGCCTCATGAGGGTGTTGGCTTTACGGAGGCGGCTGGGCTTGACATGTCGCTTCTTCCGTCGCTACCGTCAGCGCAGAAGCGCCCTTCAGCTGAAGAAAGTGCGCCAGCTGCCCCACCACAGCGGCAATGGGTCGACCCACACCGCGATTATGATGAATTAATGAAAAACACTTACGTTCCGCAGCGCGGTCGCAAGAACGTCTACCTTCGATTTTGAACTTCGAGGGACATAAGATGTAACTTTAAACGGAGAGAAATACATTATGGATACAGCATCTGTGGCCTCCGCAGTTCAAAGTGCTCGCAACCTTCTCTAGCTGCTCTTCTTTTCTATGGCTTCCAGGCGTTTGCTCAGATTGTCAATCTTCACGTTAAATGCGTCGAGCTTTTTGATGATATCCTCAAGCTTCGCGCTCGTAGGGCACGGCGGCTCCGGTGTCGAAGGCGATGCGGACGCCGCCTTACTCAAGGACTCAGACGAGGCCTTTGCGGCAATGGACGCCTTCTGAGCCGCCTCTGAGGCCTCAGAAGACGCCTTGGCCGCGCTCAGCATTGATTCCGAGGCCTCAGAGATGTCCTTTGCTGAGCCTTTACTAGACGCGTCCTTGTTCAGCTCTTCCTTCTTCGGCTCTGCCTTCTTTGGCTCTGCCTTCTTTGGCTCTGCCTTCTTTGGCTCTGCCTCCTTTGGCTCTGCCTTCTTTGGCTCTGCCTCCTTTGGCTCTGCCTCCTTTGGCTCTGCCTCCTTTGGCTCTGCCTTCTTCGGCTCTGCCTTGGTGGACGTCTCCTTCACAGGCTCCTCATCCCAGGTGCTTTCTTCGGTGTCCACCTTCTTTTCTTCAATCTCGTCCTCCTCGCTGTTTTTGGCCAGGAACGACTTGACTTCATCGCTTTGCAGCACATCGTACGAGTCCTGCTTTTCGGCCTTTTTCAAAGCAGCAATCTCTGCTGCCTTTGGAGAATTAGTGGTCTCCTTGAGATCCTTCTTTACGTCATTCTTAGGCTCTGCCTTGGGCTCTGCCTTAGACTTATTCTGAGATTCTGCCTTGGGCTTGGTATCAGCCTGCGAATCAGCAGTCGGCTCGGGCTTAGCGTCTTTCTTCGCATCCTCCTTGCTGTCAGCCTTCTTCTCGTCCTTCTTCGGCTCGCCCTTGTCCGTGCTCTTAGATCCAGCTTCGCTACTCGTCTCTTTGCTAGGCGCTGCAGCTTGCTCCTTGGCAACGATGGGCGCCTCGCGAGCTTTAGGATCTTTGCCCTCATACAAGGACTTCCAGTCCTTAACAAGCGGGCGGGCCGTCTTACCCGCCTTCCATTCTTCAGCGCTGAGTGACGGCTCGCCTGCATCCGCGTACGTGTACACATTGTCAAGGAACCCCTCGTTCTTCAAAGGCACGCGAAATGGAATGGGCTCTATCATCGTGTCGTGCACCTTGTATACACGAGCGACCTCGTGGTCCTTCGGCAGGAGGCTGCGCAGCGGCGCCCATCCGAGGCCTCGTTGAGGAGACGTGGAGTTGAATGCAAACAGGTCGTAGAGAGTGTCGTCTGCGTACTCAAAATACACAATCTTGCCATCACCGCGGCCGCCAAGATAAACGATGCTCGTCATCGGATCGTAGTGGGGGATGACGATGCCGCTCGACGGATCGAGACCGCGGAACCCGCCAATCGGGCCCTTTGCAATGTCTGTGGTGTCCCAGAGCGCCATTTCCCGATCCGAGAACAGCGAAAACCCGGTTGTGAGCACACGGTCGTTGTCGCCGAGCCACACGGCTCGACTGCCTTTTGCGCCGGCATGCCCCTTGCCTTCAGAAAGCACTTTTTCGCTGCGAACATCCCAGATGCGAATCTTCTTGTCCTTTGCAACGGTTACGAGCTTTGTGCCGTCGTAGTTCCACGAGAAGCTCCCCACAAATGCCGGGTGTTGTAGGGTAAACAGCACGTCGCCAGACTCGACATTCCACACCTTAACGGTGTTGTCCAGCGACGTCGAGGCAAGGATGTTTCGCGCAACTGGGTTGAATCCAACATGGCCGACCTTTTTGCCGTGGCCCTCGAGGAACTTTACGGGTGTCACGTCTTTGCAGTCGTCGAGCGTGCCGTACTCCTCGTGCACTGAGAAGCCCTCTGGCACGCGCCAAACGCCAATCGTGCCATCATCCGAAGCAGAAACCACCATCTCGTCGTCGAACGGGTTCCAATCCGTGTCAAGCACCGGGCCCTTGTGCCCGTCGAACAGCGGGAAGCGGTCGGGCAGCTTTGAGTTCTCAGCAACGGGAATGACAGCAAATGATCCGCCGCCTGACGCGTCCCAGTTAAGAGACAGATACTTGCCATTCGTCTTTACAAGGTTTGAGTCAAACGCGTTTTTCGTGAGACGAATGTTGTCGTAGCATTTGTCTTTACGCGTGGGTTCTCCATAGACGTGGCGATACTTCGAGCTGCGAACCTGCGCCATCTGCTAATCTGCGTGCCCCCGGGAACGTGTGGGAGTTCGGATGACAGCGGCTAATATTGGACCCTATTGGATCAAGAGCTCAGCTGCTGCTGCCCGCCTCGGCCTATCAAGGGCTAGGGCACGATCTGGAGGAAGTGCGGCTCCGCAGCGAGCACACCCGGCCCAAGCAGGAAACGCGTCAGCACATGCACACCATGCTGCATAATCACTAGGCAGCCGCTGCATTTAACCACATAGTCGGTGCAGATCAGGCACCCCAAAGGAGCTCAGTTCGCACACGAGCCCAGCCTCAGTGTGGCTGGTAGCCCCTAGCAGCCGCTCGCAGCCGTTGGCGGCAGGCGACTCCAATTCCCTCTACCTAGTCTCGCCGACTCCTCGTTGGCAGACTTTAGCGGCAGGGTCTCTGCCACACTATTCGCGGTTGTCAATAACATCACTCCGTATAACAATATTTACATTAAAGCTCTGCATGATCTATGCTTTCATTATGCTGTTCTTCCACGACTTCAAAAGAGTGTGCTGAATCGTATACTTCAAGCACCACAGGGGGTGTGGCTAGCGACACCTCCGCAGTCAGCGATGACGCGACGCTCGGTACTACGGCACTCGGCACCACGGCACTCGGCGACACTGCGCCAGACTTCGGCGCGGCCCACTTGATAACACCCACAAATTGGAATAGCGACCAAAGCAGAATTTTGAGCGGCCCCGCCAGAATGCGGCGATATATGATGTACACAAGCACAGCCGCGAGGAATCCAAGGCTTGCTTGCATCATGCGGCGATCGGCCTTATCGGCCTCATCGAGTATCTTAACAAGCCGCTTCGAGCCGTTCAGAAGGACGTCTACGCCAGAATACTTATCCTGAAGCTCGCGAAGCGTCTTCGAAGACATTTCGAGTTCGCTGATGTTTAGCTCGCCCTTCAGAACCTCTGCCTGCGCGAGGTCGTGCATGCGTTGCAGTACCTGCGTGATGTTCTCGCTCTTCGTCTCGCGCACACTGCTAGCAATTTCTTCGTCACTGCTCTCAGACAGACTTCTTTGCACGGGGTCTGCGTTTAGGTCTGTTTCACTCGTGCTATCGACAATGCGCGCAACTTTCGCGCGTCGGCGCCGCTCGCAATTCTCGGCGGCAGCTCCTTGCGCTTCCACAAGTCGCACTCGCGCGATCTTCACAAAGCTTCCGTTGCCATTGTCGGGCAGCCCCAGCAGCCGCGCCTCCTCTGCCTCATCCTCGAGCTTGAGAATCGCCTCGTTAATTTGCGTGACGTGGCTCGTTTGATCAGCAGCGCTCAGCGCGGCCTGAGAGAGGCCCTTCAGTAGAACGAGAACATTGCATTGGTCATCCGTTAGCATCTCTGCGGAGCCCCAGAATAGCGCTGCTGTTCGAGTTCCAACACCTTGAGCTTCGCTGTCCCGCGCGGGTAGAGTTCGCTCGTGGGCGACGCTGTACCGCCTGCAAGCACCCAGTGAATTCCTAACCCCGGGTGATCCGACGAGCGAGCTTGACCCCAAGCCTTCGCCATTTGCGCCTCTACAGCCCGCACAAACCGAGCCCGGCCACCCGCAAGTAGCATCGGAACTCCACGTCGCTGAGATGGGAGCACACGAGGAGCTATTCTCATTTGCCGATCACTCGCTCGATGACGCGCTGATCGACCTCGGAGTGCGGTTCGTGCTGAACTGTCCGCCAGAGGACATCAGCACGGCCGTGCGGCTGTTCTTCCAGCTTGAAGAGGCGCACTGGTTCTACGAAGACTTTGTACGAGAACAGAACCCTGCGCTGCCATCATTCAAAATGAAGCATTTTATTACGCAGCTGTACCGCGCCATTCCGCTGATGAGCCTTGTGTGTGCCGAGCCAAACGTCGCGCTTACTGAATTCCAGAGCTACAAGAGTAGCATTCCCGTCCGTGGCGGCATTCTTGTCAACAAGGCGCTCGACAAGGTGTTGATGGTCCGCAGCTGGAAGGGCAACTCGTGGGGATTCCCCCGTGGTAAGATCAACAAAGAGGAGGACGATGCCGTATGTGCAATCCGTGAGGTGTTTGAGGAAACAGGCTTCGATATGGAGTCGCTGCTTGACCGCAAGGAATTCATTGAGATAACTTACGGGGGGAAGAACATAAGGCTCTACGTTGTGTCCGGCGTGCCGGAAGAGACCCACTTTGAGACCCGCACCCGCAAGGAGATCTCGCGCATTCAGTGGATTCCTGTGCGCAAACTGCCTGTGTTCAATCGCAAGACTAACAATTCGTTAAACTTCTACATGGTCACGCCGTTCATGAACGGGCTCAAGAGCTACATTGGTAAGAAGAAGGGCTTCGCCACGAAACTGTCTGAATCAGAGACAGGCGCCCTCAAAAATATGCTGGGCATTTCCCTCGATGCGCCTGCTACCGTGCACAATGATGAGGCCACAGCTCAGCACTTGCTGGCTATGCTCAGAGGCAGCGCTGCAGCTCCTGCTGCTGACTCTAATGCTGCTTCAACTGACAGCACATTGGCAGCGCCTCCTCCCATACAAGCTGTTCAGCGTGATCCTGTTGGTGGCATGCATGCAAAAGATCGCGACATTCTGCTCAACTTGCTTAAGGAGGGCACTCCGGAGCCCGAGCACAAGGACAGTCAAGAAAGCAAGGAGGACGTTGAGAGTGCGCGCGAGATCCTCGCGCTCTTACAGCGTGAGATGGCAACCGAAAAAGCCGTCAGCACTCCGCCGACGCTCCCGTCGGTTATAACGCCCCCGCTGGAGCCCACCGCGCGGCCAGCGCAGGCTCCTGCGCTGCCTCCGAATTGGATGCTCGAGTCTCTCGTGTCGTCGCGTAAGTCAAATCCAGGACGCAAGCAAGCCAGCTTCAGTAGCGAGCGTCTGCCGCCCTCAGCGCCAGCATCCAAAAATGCTCTGCTCAATATTCTCAGCAAGCCCAAGCAAGCTGAGTCTGCCAAACTAATGGCTTTGTTGAAACCCGTAAAGCCACCGCCAGCGCCGTCACCCCGCCGATCAGCCCTAATGGATCTACTCGAGCGCACAGACGCTCTATCTGAGCAAGATCTCCCGGCCCAGGGCGGGCCGGTAAACGAGGTCAACTCCGCGGCCATTGTTGAGACAGATCGCGTGGGCGGGCGCCCAATCGAGTCGCACCAGCCGCAAGCGCCGGGTAATTCTCCGAACGACGAGCGCGCTTCATCGGAAAGAGGGCGCCACAATGGCCCCGCCAGTTCGATGCACGAACGGGGAGTGTCGGACGCAGCGGCACCAAAAAAGGCTCCCAAGAGCTCTCTCCTAAACCTTCTTCAGTCCGAGCCAGAGCCTGAGGTGCTTCCTACAAAACCCGCCCCGAGTCCGCGCGTGATAAATCCTGCGCTAAGTGCAGAACCCTCATCCAAACCCTTACATCAAAGCATCCCCATGCGCGATCTCGACGCAGACCAACAGTCCGTGCAGCGGGAATCTGTGCGATCTGTAACGGCGTCTGAAGCCAAAACCGAGAGAAAACAAAGCAATGCGCTGTTGAGTCTACTCAGTCCGCACCAAGATGAGTCCGCAGACCTGAAGGCTTCTTCCCAGCAGAATGGTGACATGTGCAGGGGCCCCAACCCGAATAGGGCTAGCACAACCACATCCTCGGAAGCGAACCTGACAGATCGGATCGACAGCGATGCGCGCGATCTGCACGAGAGCTTCCCGAAGATCGGGCCTTCGTTGCCTGATCTCTCAAGAGCTGCTACTGCTGGTGCTCTGCAAGCAAGCCAGCAACCGACGAACGAGGCTGGAGCGCAGGAGGCAACAACGATTGGACAACATGGAGGGGATGCTGTCGCTGCCAATCCTTTGCATCGCTCAAGCTCTCCGAGATCTCCACTTTTCACGATGAAGTCGGGTACCGCCGGGAACGCGCTCCTCAATCTACTGAATCCCGGCCCGGCCCGATCAGCCCCTACTCACGAGGATTCCAGCAACAAAGGCGAATCATCTGCACTGCTCTCTTTGCTAAAACCCAGCGGCGAAAACGATGGCCCGCAGGACACACAGCGGCAATCGCAGCAACACCAATTGAAGACAGAGAGCTCGCTAAAGCAGCTACTTGATCCACAGCAGGACCCAGCAGGCTCGGCCTCTTCCACCAGTGGACCCGAGACGCCACATCCTAAGCTCCACCTTTTGAAACTACTTGGTAATCTTGGTTGATACTACTACATAATACACTTAGCTAAGATGCTCGTGCGCAGGAGTTCCTCCGGTATGACAGCTAACCGACAGGTCTGACGTCTCGGCGGTAACCCGGCAATGGGGTTGGCACTTTCCAACCCTTCGAACGCACTGTTTACGCGACGTCGGTTACATTTTGGTGGAAGCGCCGTATGTGTAAGCTAATATGTCGATATCTCTCCGACTGCCGGCAATCCCGGCCCGCCATGCCCACTTTTCGTTTCGCGGGGAAGACCCTAGAGAAACCGTCTTACGTGTCACTTAGGGGAAGATGATCTGGTGAGGACCCTTAATTGTAAGTCTCTGGATCGTTGTAGCTTCCGTCTCTTGCTAATGGGACGGCAACAGACTAGCGATACAACATCTAGCTAGCCTCACGTCAATGTCATGATACGTCCATCCCTCATCGTCGCTGCCGCCTCGTGGTAAGGGCACCCGATCCTGCCCACCCACTACTACTATCATTACATGCAGGGATCAGGCGGGTGTGTCTCTCCCCCCCGGTGTGTCGGGGCCAAGAGCCTCGTGCCGTCCCCACAGTTTCGGAACCTGTCGGAAACTTATGCAGATAGATATTTCGTGCTGATAAGAGACAAGCGCCATAGATCAGCGTTCTCAGCTAATAGCCTCTAAAACGTCGCAAACGAATGATTACTCAACTATTCAACTGCTATCTACAGTCGTAATAGACGTTTAGAGGCCACGGCTACACCTGTGTTGCAAACCCTGATTATTCACACCGCCCTTCTCAATAAGGCGCCGAGAGACGGAAAAATAGTAATACACGTGACTAAAAAGGTCTGCCATCCTGTACGCGCGCATGCACATGCAAATGCATGTAAGTCGTGACACTGCTGGAGGGGATTGCCAGCATACAACAGAGCAGAGCAAGCAAATTCCCACTCTGCGAAGACGCATCAGGCTTGTAGTGCTTGGAAGAAAAATATGTTCCGCGCTATCTTTCCACAATCAAGAGAAACATGACTCTCTCAGCTCTTTTCTACCTTCATTTAGCTTTCTAAACTAGATGTCACAACTTGTATATTGGTGTCATGGGCACCATGCTCACAGTGGGGTCTTTAATCGCACACCTTGAGTAGGTCAGCAGCCACTCACTAGCTACGGCGGTAAGCCGAAACCTGCGTAAAACTCTAATTAAGACGGCTTGGTCGTGCAGCCTGCATGTATGCGATGAATAAGCGGTTACCTAAGAAACTTCATTTCCTTATGCAATCCTAGCTCGGCTTTACGGGTGGAGCGAAAAATTCACCGACGGCCCAGAGCCCAGCTTTGTCCTGCAGGATAGGTACATTTGACACAAGCAGCCTTAGGAAAGCTCTAGCATGATGCTCCGTCATCTATATAGGTCTAGTAATTTATTATATTGTTCAGAGCCCTGTTCCGGGGGCAGCCTACGTTGCTGGCTGCCGGCTAGATTGCCTGCTTACGGCACTTAGCTAGGAGGCGGGACCTAACCGCTGAGCGGCAGTTCCATGCATAAGAGAGATCGACATGACATACGGGCCAAGCTCGATCAGCCTGCCAGCCGACCCTGCAGCCAGCGATAGGCAGAGAAAAGGGTACCGTGGCTATATACCCTCCTGGAAAGCCGATCTGATTCTCTCCACCCCACTCTTTGTGTACTAGGAGTCTAGTTGGTGGTCGGGCTTTCTTCCTATTCTTTCCTCATCGCGCTTTGCGGGGATTATAGTAGCCTTTGGCAGTGGAGTTCGTACGTCAAGTTTTGCGAAACGTTTGGAAGCGTTGGTAGTGAAAAGTGAAGCTTGCGAAGGTCGTCGAGGTAAGGCAAGAAAGAAGCTCTAAGGTCGACAAAAAGAAAGTGGAGACAGCGCAGGCAGTTGTTTTCGCCTTATTATCAAATTTTTATCTTTTTCCATCGGTGCAGTTGTGCTTCATAGTCAATATTGTGCATGTTACAACAAAACCATTCGAAAGGGCTGTGTCTCGTGGACGGCGCTGCGCATCTCGCCCTTGCCGAGCTCGAATATGACATCCTAGAGTCGATGCGCGTGCAGGAATTGCAGAAGCTTCCTAACAAGAGTCTCATTGAGAGCCAGTTCCAGATAGGCTGGGACATCCGTGAGCACTTGTTGGAGTTCCTCATGCAGGCCCAACAGGCGCTTGATCTCCGCTCTGAGTCGTTTGTACTCGGAGTCTCAATACTTGACCGCTATATGTCGTGCCGCCAGGTACTCGGCAAGCACTACCAGCTTGTTGGCTGCGTGTGCTTGTGGCTCGCCGCCAAGGTCCAGGACGATAAAACAAAAGTACCAACCATACGCACGCTCTCATACTTGTGTGCTAATGCCTACTCAGAGGATATGTTTCGCGACATGGAGTGGCATATTCTCACGTCTCTAGAATGGGACGTCCAAGCCCCTATTTGCGTCGACTTTGTGGACATTAGCGTTGGTGATGTGGCGCGTCAGCTGGGCGAAGGATGCTTCAATGCTGAGGATTATAATGTCTGTCGCACTATGGCGCGCTACGTTTGTGAGTGCTCGTTGTTCGACAAGGAAGGTGCGCTCGGGTTCGTACCAAGCACGGTTGCTGCATCGGCAGTAGCCTTCTGTGTCCTGGTTCAGGACGTGCTTGGGGAGCGCAACTGGCAGCCGGTATTCCCGAACGGAACTATAAAGGAGTGCTTTGACACGCTGGTCGCTGTCACTTCGACTCCGCCGGCCGAGGCCGCAGCGCGGTTTTCGACTCAAATGACGGGCAACGTCGCTGCATACTTTGCAGCATTCTTCGAGCTCATGAAGAAGGAGAGCACCTGCCGCGTGGCAAGCCAATACATGGCCTCCGCGTCTTCTTCGCTGCCCCTCGAGGGTTTACATACTCCAGTTCGGCAGCGCAGCCGTGAGTTCAGCGTTGAGAGTATCACCCCAACATCGGAGTGTGGCTTTGATACACCGCAAAGTACGGCGTCCTCGAGTCCACAAAGCGTGAGTTTCGCTCCACTGACTCCTAACGACAGGTACCCGGCCTACCAATTCGCGTATTCGCCTGGTTATCCAACGTCGTACACTCAAGAAAATAAAAGTGCGTCGTCTGCTAACGACCAGGTCCCTCTGTACTATTACGAGGCTGATATGTACGCTGGTGGGCGATGACCATTCTAAAAAACTATATATTCGAAATTCGGACATTCTCAAACTGTTTTTTCTTTTAAAAAAAACACTGATGTGTTCCCTGTCGCAACCACATAGTATGTATGTCGTCTATGATGGAGGCGAACTCAGCTGGCCGTTGTCTTCCTTGAAAGCAGCAACCATCAGCCGAAAAAAAGCCAATCAACGCCGCTCATCACGCCACTTGTTGCTGTGTCAGTCGGCGGCAACAGACATGCATAGGTTTAGCTGTCACCTTTCTCCTCACGCACTGATAATGCATGTGGGCAGGGTCTATGCACGTCTCCACCCTGAGTCAAAAGCATTTTCATGTACAAAAATCCCGCAACTTGAGGAGGTGCTCCAGGTCTGTCTACGTCGGACGCCGCTCATTAACTTTTGATCGTCGGGCTGTCCTTGGAGAATACGATTGGTGCGGCTAGTGGGCACACTATCAAGTAACTCGTAGAGCATGAATATTATGAGCATGCGTCAAAGCGCAACGCTTGCCCGCCCTCATAGGCCTAGACTTGAATAAGCAAAGGCTTCTGAGGACTTCAATCTTCTCACCAGTGTGCCTAATGTGAGTGATAGTTAGTTTTTACCTTCCAACAGGGTGGGGGCCTCTGCTCCATGGCGCTGCTCCATGGCGCGGCAACGTGCCAAAGAGCTGCTGCCCTAGCCCTTTATATTACGCAGCACCCTCGTACACGCTCGTACACTCTCGCACGCTGTTCATAAACAAGGCGTTGCCGTGTGTTCACTCTTTCGCCAGCAGAGGATGGATCTTGTGGTGATTAGTTCGAGGCCAGCCTGGAAAGAGCTGGTTGATTGACTGCTGTGTTGGCTGGTTCAAACATTGGCGCCCTGTACATCACGTGCGAGTACGGTTTTTTACCACTGTCAACCCCCTGCATGGGGCGGACTGAAGAGGGTGTGAGTAGAGCGATCGTCCTGTGTGGTGGCGACGACTTTTTAGAATTCACATTCGTTGTTAATGCAGCTCAATCACATTTAAAAATATTGCCATAGCATTTTTTGAAACTAAAGTTATAGTGCTTGTCCACAGGGAGTCACGACTAGCAATAGTTTTCTCATTAGTTGACGCAAATAGCTTCATGCCACCTAATTGCAACAAATATTGTCAAAGCATGAACTAGCTGACCTTTTCAAGAGCGTTGTATCAAAATGCGAGAGTCACTGGTTAGTATCTCGTGACCCTCGCAACGAAGCTTGATTACAGAACGTGACCAGCACAGCGCCGATTACGGAAGAGAGAGGCTGTGGAAGAGAGGCTGGTGATGGTAGCTTTATCGGCTAAGAGTATGTCGGTCGAACACGGGTAGCTCGCTACTATCTATATCACGTGCATACTCTTACGAGATCATGAAATTTCATCTGTGTAATAAGATAATAGTAATGGTGTGTCGCCAAGCATTTACAACAAGGGGGTTTCAAAGTACAGCCTCATTTTATACGTAATGTGCGGCCTAGAAAAATCAGATTATCGTTTGTATCTTATCTTTTAACTTACAGAAAGGTGCAAATCCTATGCCACAAAACGCTTTAACTTGAGCATGGCAAGTTGACTTTTATGGTAACTTCTATTTGTGGGGGGGACGTAGATGGCGCCGTATGAGAGGACACATCAGCCCGATTACGCCCTAACCTCTAGGAAAAAATACCGCTGAGTCACGCCGCTTAGTACTTTGGGTTGAACGTCATGGGTAATGCAACGTTTGACAAGCAACTGTAATAGCCAAAGTTTTCGGAATCTCTAGCTCCGTTGTGGCGTACTGAATAGAGCCCTCCGAGATCTGTTAGCTTGAGCAGTCGGTTTGAGTAAAATACTAGGCGTTATATGCCTTGCGATAGGCTCAATCGCCGGCAAATGGAATACTCTGCATCATGGCGCAGGTTGCTGCACTTTGATTAGTCACAGACCTAAAATAGAGTGGTGTAATACTTCCTTGCCCTGATCATGTATGCATGGACTCAGAGTCACAAAAGTCACACAACCGCAGGCCCACGACTTAAAACAAACGTAACGTCCCACCTGAGAGATTTCTACGTCAAACGGCTAGGGTCTGTCAACTTTACTTAAGCCTCATTTCTATTACAAACGCGGAGAAACGAGTATGTCTGCCATTACGCCAGCGCAGCAGGCCCCAGATTCAAATGCGCTGCTCGTTCAATTATGCGTCAAGATACTAAGTGCAGTCGCACCAGAGGGCATGACTACAAAGGAGCTTGCGGGCGCCCTAGACAAAGAGGTCGTGGACACACCGGGGTTTGAGGGTATCTCGTCGTCTATTCTTTCATCGAAGCTAAATGCGATATTTCGAAGATGCCATGGCGAGGCCTCCACGCCGAGCCGCTCACAATTAGCTGAACTTCCACTCACACGAAATCAAAGTGTAGAGGTACCTCGCAGGCTCGTATACCGATACACTCCACCCACAGAGGCGGGCTCAGATGTACCTGAAGCGCCAGCTACCCCTGTTGAGGATAACAGCAGTAGCGACGAGGCCGTGGAGCAAAGCGAACCGTTGACGCCAAAAGAAGACTCAACTAATGGGCGTCACAGCTATGGACCCGTGACAAAAAAACGACGTGTGTCGGCGTCTCCGGCAAAAGAATCTGCATATCCAGCGAATCCAGGAACGCCGCCTGAGACTTTCGCAAGCTCGAAGTCCGACAATGTCAAAGCAGAGGATGAGGGTGGGAAGACCGCTGCTTCTAAGCTCCCGTCACTTTCTGCAGCATCCGACACCCCAGATCAGGTGGCTGCTGCTCCTGGGGCTGCCAAAGAGAGACGTTCTCGATTCACCACTGGGAAAAGTATGGGTTTGAACTTGTACTATGATGCGCTGGGTCTTGACGCAATGTCGGCGGCGCTGAACTTGAAGCAGTCGAAGATCATCAATAATTCACACACAGGAAATGGTTTTAAGACTGAGGACGAGCCATCAGCAGATCTAGATTGGTCGGACTTCCCGTCGCCAGAGCTACTAGGTTTACACGAGCTTGACGGATTCGTATGCTAGGCTTGTCTTGTGTACATAGCGATATTTATTTATTAACGTGTTACGGAACGAATGTTTCAGAGAATCGATTTCTTAATTCGGCGCTTTTCAAGGCTAATGATCTATATTACAGAGCGGAAGGACGCCTTTCCTCCTTAAGCAGACGGCGATGATATATGTCATACAAATCATTCATCAGTTCTTAACCACTTAACTACTACATAAATAAGGGGAAGTTGATTCCTTGAGTTCACTGGGTTGGAGGCGGGTTTATGACGAAGCGTCCAAGCTATCACGCGCCTCAACAAACCTATAGTACATACCGCGAGTCCATCGGCGGCACTTCTTGCCCCAAAATATCATGGGTAAGCTCATGAACACAAAGAAGAAGTTCAAAACACCAATAGAGATAAAGGTGTTCTGAGGGCCGATGGCGGACAACCAGCGGTCCACAACGAAGGAGAATACGCATGCAATGTTGTTATTGATGAGAGACACACCCACCATTCCTTCAAGAACCATTTCTGGGTAGCAATCCACCAAATAACTCATTGAGAGATCGCCACAGCAGCCCCAGCCGAACCCAATCATTCCCAGGCCCACGTAAGGCGCACACCACTTCCAGTGGTGTTCGGTGCCAATGCCGAGCAAGAACATTCCCACCGGAGAAATGATTCCCGCTGGCAGCAGACACCACAGGCGCGTCTCTGCTTCGCGGATTCCATTGTTGCGCTTTGCCATCTTCACGACGAACCAGTCAGAAAACCACGCACCATAAAGGCACCCAATGGCAGCACCGATAACGCAAGGAATGTTCATGATTCCGACGGCTGCATCCGAGTAGTTGTACGGCGGATCGTAGTAGTACGTATCCTCCAAATCGATATAGAATGACAACCACGCATCTTGGGCACCCCATTGAAGTCCAGAATATAGCACAGGTGGAAAGAGAAGAACTCTGAGAATGAGGACGAGGCGCTTAATATACTGCTTAAAACCCCACCCTTTCAAGTTGACTGCCGGTGTGATGATCTGGATTTGTTGCCAGTATGACTTCTTCTTATCTGCCACATCTTGCTTCGTCTCATCCACAATGTCCGGACGCATCGACATAATTGTCTGCTCTGGGTGTAAGTTGGTCACAAATGCCGGCGTGCCCTCCTTTGACTTCATTGGCTTGTATTTTGTGCTGTCCGCTGAGGCGTCCGGCTCGCTATGATGTGAAACCGGCGCATCTATCTCATTGTACTGCATAGTGCGGAAGTGCGAACGATCAAAGTATGTTTCTTCAAGAAGAAAGAGCATTAACAGTCCTACGAAGCCCGTGCATATCACAGCGACATAGCCAATCCAGTGCCAGTTGATTCTATCGGCAACAAAGCCACCAATCAAGGGCCCCACAAATGTACCCACTGAGATTGCAAGAACGTAAAGGCCGATAAAGTGCGTTGCTTGGTGCTGGTAAAAAACCTGTGTGATCGACAGCTGCGCTACAGCCTCAGTGACGCTTTCAGATGCCCCTATGAAAAGCTGAGACCACACAACGTCACTCACTTTCTTGCAATTCGCATACCAAGCGTTGCCAGCCAAGCCGAGGAGCACGCCAAAAAGGTACCCTAGGCGCGAGCCATAGAGATAAACGCTTGGCGCGCTGAGCCAAGTCCACCAAGCGATTCCAAGGAATAACACACCATCACCAGTGTTAAACACATTCACAGAGATCTCAGGGTGGTCTGCTTGGATTCCGTCTTCAGCCGAACCGCACGAGTTGGAGGTTGCTGCCGTGAGGCCCGTAAACAGAAGCACCATTGCGAGCTGAACAAACTTGCGAGTTTTTGACCAGGTGAGGGGATCATTGGGGCTAATTGTTGGCTGCGGAACAAGGATGATTTCGCCGTCGCGAATCAATGTGTCGTCCTGTTCCGTATCATGGCCAAAGATTGCGTCGGTGCCTGGGATGTAGTCCGGGTCGACGTTGTGGATTCCCATGGTGCCTTGATACCAGTGAGTATCTTCTATCTACCTCTCTTCGACGTCGCAGGGTCTGCAGCCTGAGTTCAAGCAACAATCAGCGGATTCAAAGACTCTTTCGGTGAAATAAAATAATAGGAAGCCTAACCCACGTGCCATCCCTCTCTCATCTTTATCTTATCTCACACTGTTATGTAATGGCGGCAATCCTCGGGCCCCTCCCTCCTCTTGATGCGGTGCCTGTGGTATCGTTGGGGTTTATCGCACATGCACTGCATGCTAGCGCCTGGTTCCGACTGCGTGGCCTGCATCATCGAATGATTGTTAAGATTGATAGGCTTTCCCCTCAGATGAGACGCTTGCTGCACTCGCAATGTGCCTTACATCCGCACAGCGACTTCGGTGCATGTCATCACGTGTACATGCGAATTATCGCCGAACGCGCGACATGATTCTTGCACTGCAAGCGTACAACATGCAAAATACTTATTTCTTTTGGACGCATACCTATGTAGTCCTCGAAGTCCTCGGCGCATCATTGTTCCTGAACGGTTCGCTTGCCCTCGCTGGTATTGAGGTCCAAGACAGTTATGAGTACTAAGTACATGTTGCAGGAGGGTGCCTACCCTGCATTGTAAGCGATCCGCATTAATAGCGGGGTATCGCCCACGACATGAGCCGTTTGATTAGGAAAAGCGTAAAAATACGCGAGATTTAATCTAGGGTCGCAGATATCGGTGTGGAGCAAAATCGAGCCCTCTAGTAGCCAGGATGGGAGTACTAAAAATAGCTGAGAGCTGCCGCTACTCTCATACTTAACATGAGGGAGATCTTCATAACGTTTTCAGCAAGCAGAGGAAAAGTAAAGGGGGCTTTTGTAGGCCCAGAGGTGTTTCGGTGCCGTCAGCGTTGCTAGGATGGTATATTGACAGCTAATTCCCATTGAAGCAACAAGATCCGATGTAGTCTAATGGCTAGGACGTGTCGCTCTCACCGACAAGATCAGGGTTCGATTCCCTGCATCGGAGGAGATACCTTTTTGAGGGCTGCGCGACGTAATTAGCTGGCTTAGTTGCAGATATTTTGTTTGGGGTATATTCTAAGTGCTAGTCCTTTGCTTAAGCTTTGAAAAACCCATTTTCGGGTTACACTCTGGAACAGCAAGCTATTCGTTTCGCTTGATCGAGATGCTTCTCTTCCAAGGGTATATACTCTATAAGTTAATGATTTTTGAAATTCTTGACACCAGAGACACTTAGAGCCATTGACGGAATCAAGCCCACTTCTTGCCGCCCTCTGAGTTCCCATAGTACTCAGGGTGCAGGAAAGCAAGCTTCTCGACCATCTCTGGAGAGTAGGCCGAGGGCTTCGTGCTCACCGAAAACTTCATGGTCCCCTTCAAGCTGCTCCCCACATCGCCGCTCTCAGTGCTCTCGACAAGCTCATCAATGACAGTGGCAAGCAGCAGCTTGGCCGACGCCGCATTCGCAGACAGATTGCCTACGACCGTCTCAACGGTCACAGCCTCCTCGCCCTCACGCCATGCGTCGTAGTCGGTGGACATGCAGATCATTTGATAGCTGATCTCGGCTTCCTTGGCAAGCTTCGCCTCAGGCAAACAGGACATGTTGATGACGTCGCCGCCGAACGCACGATACATGTTCGACTCTGCGCGCGTGGAAAAAGCCGGGCCCTCCATACAGATCAGAGTGACGTCGCGACCCAAGGACTCCGACGAGTGGATCTTGTAGCCTGAGGGGGCGAGCACGTTCGCAGACAGTTTCGTCAACAGCTTCGTGAGCGGCGGATCAAAGGGCTCACCGAAGCCGACATGCCCAACGAGGCCCTGGCCAAAGTACGAAGAGGGGCGAATGCCCTTTGTGCGATCAATGACCTGGTTAGGGATAACAAAGTCTCGCGGGGCGATCTCCTGACGCAAAGAGCCGACTGCGCTGAAAGCAAGAATAGTCTGTACGCCGAGACTTTTCAGCGCCGCAATATTCGCCTGAGAAGGCACTGTCGACGGCGTGAACTGGTGGTTTACGCCGTGGCGAGACAGGAACGCAATGAGGTGCCCCTTATCGGTTCGCGCGACCGTGATTTTCGAGCTTGGCTTCCCCCACGGTGTGTCGATATCGAGCTCCGCCTCAGGCTTTGTCTTGCCCTCAAGCTGATACAGTCCAGTTCCGCCAATGATCGCCACGCGAATCGGTTCCTTGTACGCCGCCATCATTCCGCGTATATGTGTGAGACAAGCCATCGTTGAAATCCCACGTGAGATAAGCCGCAGAGAAGATGGCTGAGGACCACCACACATAGCGGAGTGAAAGACCGGTGAACGAAAAAGGTTGAGCTACAATTAAAGATATCAAAGCGCTATCGAATATGTTGAAATACTATAATATTTTCTCATAAGCAGGGCATAATTTTTAATTCAGCAGAGATAGGGGGCTACGCGGCCTCCATGTTACGGTACTCCTGCACGATATCACTCACAACATTCTTTGCGTCCTCGAACTCCTCAAGCCCGTTTTCAAACATCGGCTGCTTGCGGTACTCAGAAATAAAGGCTTGGCGTACGTAGAGCTGATTGAACTGCCTCAGCATGCGCGAAAGCACGTCGGCAACACTTGTGCTATTTGCAAGCCCGAGCCCGCTGAGCCGCGTTGGTGACTCCACAAACGGCGACCGCTTAGCTATGGCCAGTTGCACACTCTCGACAAACATTGGTGCAAAGCGGATGTCCTCCTGGTCCCGTAGCCCGAGGAGCCGCTTGCGGTAGTCGGCAGGATCGAACTCACCTTGAATCACGCGCAGCATCGCGAGGTAACGCGACGACTTCAGCGCGCTCGGGGTCACCGAAAGCATCGAGTATTTGCTTTGCAGGAGTCGCCGCATGATCTCGCTCACCGTGGTCTTCCGCACGAACCGCGAGCGATCGCTCGGATCGCCTAAGAAGAACGGTGTGTAGCTTGCTGTGAGGAAGTGGTAGGCCGGTACCGGCACGAGCGATGCGAGAATAGATGTCAGGTTATTGTACAGGTAGCCAGGAAACCGAATCGTTGCCGTAGCAGCTAGCAGAGCCGTTGACACAAGCGCGTTCGTTTGCTCGACGCTGCGGCTCGCATCGACGCGGTCACCCGCCTGGGGCAGCTCTGATAGAATGCGCATCAAAGCGTGGTTGTCAAACACAAGCACTGAGTCTGCCAGCTGCACAAGTCGTTTTAGGGCCAGCAGACTGTTATATGGCTGCACAACAACATCTCCTCCCTGCGCATCTGTGCTGGGAAACACGGAAACAGTCTGCATCAACGTACGCGGGAAGTGATCGCGCATGTGCTCCAACAGCACAGACCCCATTCCGGACCCGGTTCCACCAGCAATTGAGTGCAGGAGCATGAACGCTTCAAGCGAGTCGCTGTTTTCGGCTTCGCGGTCAAGCATATCAAGTACGGTTTCCATTGCTTGCTCACCCATCGCATACCCAGCACCCCAATTGTTACCCGCACCGCTTCCGCCTGTTTTTGGCGTAAATATGTTCTCTGGGTTGTATATGCTACCGTATTCGCTTTTTGTGATATTATGGATCACGCTCGGCTCCAGGTCTAAAAGACATGCTCTCGGAATATATCGTGAGTCGTCGCTCTGATAGAAGAATACGTCTTTGCGATCATAAAGCGGCTTCGATGGGCGGAGCGTACCGTCCGCTTGAATTCCGTGCTCGATGCACAGCCGCTCCCAAAAGCTGGAACTGAGCTGGTTGCCACATTGGCCGGCACCGATAGTTATTATCTCGCGGGGCATGAGATACGCTGCTAGCTGCACTCCAGCCGATAATGAGGGGTCTGTGTCCTGCCTGACCTTTGAGAGAGAGAGACGTTCGACGATCGCGCCCGGCGGTCGTTACAGCCCCAACCCTGAAATTATACACCTTGTGTGACGCGTTTCCTCGCTCACCTCCCAGCGTTTCCGAGGATCGAGATGGCCCCGTTGTTGTGATCGCGACAAGTTAATATTGCTCTTTTTATAATGCTGTATCGTGGAGATAAATGCTGTTAGGATTAAGTAGGGCTGTGGGACCAACTGACAAGTATGACCAAGGGTCCACGCAGTTGATGCTCTTTCTCGGTTGCACGTCGACCTTGGGCTGGAAGGTCAAATCTTTTCAATTGACACTATGTATCTTTTTTTAAATCTATAGAAATTTAACGCGGCCCGCTTGTGCTCCACTTATGCGCCCTGGGAGCTTCCAGGATTCAAGGAGATGGGACCAACCAACTGAGCTGATTTAACGAAATACGTAGACCAATGAGTCAGGCTGTTAATGTTTTATCATCGCAGCACTGAGTTGATTACACTGGAAGGCCATTGAGGTAGAGTGTCAAGGGGATATGTAGAAGCTGAGATTGTCATCAGCGTGTGGGGGCTCTTAACCACTAGTGAGTTAGGTGCTAAGTTAAATGACATCAATAGTAGGAATCAGTCTCTAGATATGACTGATAGGCTCGCCACGGCAAATTGAAGAGACTCCAAGCTGCCCATCTACTGATACAGCGTGCTCACACACTTTTTTTGCTCTGCTGCGCATCGCGCTCAGAGTAGATACGCGCTGTAAATGGCGTCTCAAATACGAGTGCAATGCGATACATGATGCCGACGAGCACACTCAGAACAAGGCCAAGTGCCTTGGCCTTGTAAAGGGCTGCGCCGGTGAACGACAAGAACGACCCTACGTACATTGGGTCGTCAACAACATTGAACGGAAAGCTCGTGATGCGCTTGTCTTTCAGGAACCCGAAGTGATCGCCAAGGTATGTTCCAGACACGCCCAACGCCCACATCGACGACGTGACCAGCACCGCGCCGATGCCGACAAGTGCGTATCCAACGGCGCGGACAATGTCATTGTCGAGGAGCGGCGCCACGGGCTGCGTTTCTAGGGCGCGATAGTACTGGTAATCGCGGAACAGGCCGAGCGTGAACACAGTGACCGAGAACAGATACACGGCAAGCTTCCGGCCGCCGAAGACCTTGGAGACCAACTTCGTGCGGTACTCAAGCTGCGCTACAACATTCCAGAAAATGGGATTGAAAGCAATGAATTGCGCCGATCTAACGACGGCAGCATTGAGCTTGAACGGCGTCTCTTCGAGAACGAATTGCATGAGGGGAGATGCTGCGGATTTCATGTCAAGACTACGGGCCATCGTAAACGAATTGTCAAGGGAGTGGATAAGACCGTGAAATTGGGCCGACCGCTGTGCTGCGGTGGGCTCTTAAATACCTCTTAGACGCCTTCGCGCACATGAGCGGTTCACATGCTGCCTTCACATGCGGCTACTGCACCGCGCCGTCATTGCATGTGATAGTAGTTTGGGGTTGCAGCCGTGGCTTGAAGCTGCATGTGATCCTACTTTGGGGCAGCTTGGGCCTTGATATGCCCAGCACGTGGGCCGTCGCGCCCGTTAGCTGCATGCATGTGCACAGACACCACGCTTAATGGCTATCAAAGGGACGAATAAGAATTGCAAGTCAGATTCTAAGCGGTAGCATCGCCAGTTAAATTAAATCATGGGGCTGACGGCCACGGCAGCTCTTCAGGCCTCGATCGAGTCTCGTGATAAACACTTCCCGCTTCCGCGGCTCCTTTCATGCGCGCAGCAAAACCGTTGTTTATTAATGCAGCGACCCCGCAGCCTTGGTATATGCGGGACTGCATGTGGGTTTCGAGCCCGAGGGGAAGTAGATTGTGGGAAGTAAATTATGGGTGCTCTCAAAGTCCTAATACGTCTAGCTCAGCTCGTAGAAAAACCTTCTTAGCCACCGCCTAAACCCAAATGCTATGTAAAAGACTAAGGTGCATTTCGCCCAGCTGTGGAGGAAGATTGTGATTAGCGCAGCGCTCGGTGCGAGCATTTCTGGCACAGCAGCCACAGCAGCCCCTCCTTCTGTGCTTCGTAAAGTACTCAAGACCCCTGCAAAAATTCCGCAAAAAGATGCGATGCCAATGTTGGGCATGCACCGTGATACAAGACCAGCTGCAGCTGATGCAAGGAGGCTCAAGATCGGTGCATCTGGTTGGACGGCGTTGTCATCTCGCGATTCTGATCCGTCAAGAAGATAGAAGAAAACACAAATAGCGCACACCAGCATATTCAGGATAACAGAGCTGCAAATTAATAGCTTATGATCAGACTCTGGCTGATTAGCCGCATGGGGAACCACCCTCTTACCATTGGAGTGACTGCTTGAAGGAAGTGTCTGTGCCCCCGTGCGGGCGAGCCGTTTATGTACGTCCTCTTCCATAACGATGGAGAACAATCTCCAGCGTCACTTGCCCTCGTCTCGACGTCCTTCTCCAAGGGCCTCCCACCACCTGCGGCCAAGCAGCGCGAACCCACGTCACGTGTAGATAGAGGTGGCGCCGCTAGACAAGACAGCTCTGCTGCTTAATTGCGGCGTGGGGAAATAATATGGTCTGTTGGTCTTAGTATTACAGTGCACAAATAGTAGTAAAACTAGTCTAGTTTGAAACCTCGAGCTCTTTGTCGGCATCGATGTAGCTATCGCACATTAGCCAGACCGTCATGTTCTGCGAAACGTAGGTCAGCGGAATTTGTACTTGCAGCTCTGGCACGGCGATTTTAGTTCTTTTGAACCCATACAAAGCTCTCGTCTGCGGATCTCCTACAACCACAAACCAGTTCTCCTCCTTAGACAATTTACCAGGAAGCCCCTGCGCCACGACCCTCACGTCGTTCTCATCTTCCATATCGCGCTCAACGACAACAGTTGCAGACGCGTCAGAAACTTTTGCTCTAGCAATGTCAACTATAGGGAAATGGTTGACGAACTCGGCCACCTCAATCATGCGCCCGTCGTCATTGTTGAAGCCCAGTATCGAGCTGCGCAGCTCGTCGTCCTCAATTGCAACGAATTCCTGCACAGAGTTTATTCCTGCATCTTGACACTTCAGCGCAGCGCGATCGTCAATGTACGGAATCTGACAAAGAGGTGAGGCACCCAATGGGACGGACTGAGTGAGCGACTGTCTCGTGTCCACTGCAGTGAACAGCATAGTCAAGTTTCCTTGCGCGGCTGCTAGATCAATGCGTGCATCGAGAGTCCTCAGACTCTGACAGTTCTCGTCGGGGTACAGTGACCATTTCCTCAAAACTATGGAATGGCTCTGAGGATCAACCAAGGAAGATACTGAGGCACCATAATGTGCCGCGATGTGAGCCGGAGCCAAAGGAGCAACATCCAAAGTCTCCTCCTGGAGCTCAACGACGCCTAATCGAGCCAGTTTCTCAAACTCGCTCTCTACCACCTCACTGATCCACTCCTCAAGGTCTCCGGAACCGTAAAACGACGGGTTCTGTCTCAGACGACGGTATAGGTACGTACCAGAAAGCCAATCTACGGCGTCCTGGGGCCCGCGAATTTTCCCTCTTGCTACCTCGACAGCCACAGCATCACTTAAACTTGCCACCAGAGCGCTCTCCAGAGGGAGTGGCTCTTTAACGAAAGTGGCATAAAACTGTTGTCGATCTGTGTAAATGACGACCTCACTAGAGGAACGGCTCACCAACTCCAGGACGTCGACCGCAGAGACGTCTGAGCTACCGCCATCCGGCGATCGTTGCTGAGTCCCAAACAGTGCTATCTTGTCGGCTCGCAATGTTCTTACCTTCAACACAAGATCGAGAGTGGCGACCGTTAAGCTCTGGCAGTGGTGAGCGTTGCCGTCAAGCTGAAGGGAAGAAAGGGATGTCAACACGTTCACGTCCTCATGCCCAATGTATGCGAGCTCCTCAACAAGAGCTGCGGATTGCCTCACGTCCTCAACCACAAGCAGCAGCGAAGAACTTAGGCTCAGAGCCAAAGTACGCAATGCAAACACAATTGAGCGTTCCCAATGTCTCACCTCAATCGCCAGTTCGCCTAGGCCATCGGAAAGAGCAATGTTGGCAACATCATTTTTCTGAGCACCGATCCACTGACCTACAGCTCGAGCCGTTGCCACCGTGAACCCGAAGCCTACGACTCTCACGTTCAAGCCTCCATCAACAATTCGCGTAAGGGCCAACTCGTACGCGGGCCCACCACCAGTGTGGCGGTCAGCAGCATCGATGCGGTGCAGGTCATCGCATATAACCACGCCGAACTTTCCGAAAACTCTTTGGAATCTGGTCTCTACCTGTGAGATTCTCTCTGCTTCCGCCGCACTGACGACAAACACGTCCGCATCGCTGTCTAAATCGGTAGAAATTGCAAATGGCCGAGGCCGTGAGTTGAACAGGGCCACAGTCCATTGTACATTACGAGGTGTGAGAAGCAAAACCTTCTCGCTTGATTCCATAGCCCTCCTGATTACCATCTCCTGGCAGCTTAGCGCGTCAGAGCCTGCTGGTAGGCCCACAAATGTTGAGCGATCACTGCGGTAGAGTAGTGAAAGCAAGGCCCGTTGCAGTGGGCCTAGCTGCAGCCCATTTTCGAAAGAAGAGTCTACATTGGTTTCAAAGCCCAAATCCAGAGGGGCGGAGAATTTCGCCGGAGGGAGTAAAGATCGAAGACTCACAGCAACGGAGTACTCGGCATGTAGCCAGCGGTCACTAACAACCCGAGCGAATAAGCAAGGGCTATAAGCCTCTGAGGGTAGAAAGGCGATTGCGTGCTTCGTTGTGTGTTGGCGCAGCTCGCTCAGTCTCAGCAACTTACAATCAAGCAGCGTACCGCTTTGGTCTTCCACTTGTAGATAGAAAATTTCCGAAGGCCGATGCACTTCAGAGTCAAAAGCAAAGAGCGGAGTGATTTCGAGAGTTATCAACAGGACAGTCCTGGTAAGAGGCTGCGCTTTGGCACTAAGGCTGAATCTTGGAAACCAATCCAGGTACTGCACTGCAAGGTTGGCAAGCTGAGCACTTTGCAGACGAAGAGCATCGCCAATGTCACCGGTATCAAGATCAAAGTACCGCTTCCAGGGAAGTTGTGATGCTTCGGCACGATTGATAAGCTCGAGAGGGCATCCAGAAAATTGGCGGAACGGGGTTTGTCCAGCAAACCATTGCCGTTTGTCCACCGATATGTACAGTCTCAAGGCCACGAGCGCAAGCCGACCCCATCGTTGTGCCACAGCCAGCTCGTATATTGCGCGGAAGAGCCGAGAAGCAGACTGAGCTATGTAGACCATGTCGGCACTAATGGCCAAGCCGTCCAGTTGGAGCCGCGAGATATACGCCTGCAGAAGGACGCACACTTTGGCAACCCGGGAGGAGCTCACATCACGGACTGGGATAGGTGCCATGCTAGAAAGCCGCTTGATCTCTGCCTCTTCTCCACGACGGATAGGCAGAGTTGCGAACTCAGCCGAAAGACAAAACACGCGGATCAGATCGATCTCTGTGAGCCAAGGCTTCATTTGTCTGCAAAATAAATTAACCGATGTCGGAGAGACATAGAAGTTGGAAGCTATCTTTCCTTGGAATGTAGCTCGAACGGCGGGGTAATCGTAAACAACGGCGCCGAGCTGGGCAAGCTCAAAGAGAGCAGTATGAGCGATTTGAACCGGAGAAATCCGACTAAGGCCGTAAAGGTCGGGGTCATTGGAGGACCGGACGTGCCAAAATGTACATTCGAGCCACTGCACAGCTTCATCGAGTGAGCGCACAGTGCCCAGACAGACCTCAGCGTTGACGGACTCTAGAAGGCGATTAATCAGATGAGATTCAATGGGCAGCGCCATGGTTGCAATGGAAGCAAAGTAGCTGAGGTACTTGTGTTCAGTCAAAATAACGCCCAGACCGCTCGTGTCGAAGCCGGGACGCCCAGCGCGTCCAAGCATCTGTAGCACATCTTGGGGCTGCAGCTGGCGCCAGCCCTCGCTGCTGGGATCATAAAACTGAGTACCCTTTATGACAACTACCGCAGCTGGCAAGTTAACGCCCCATGCCAATGTTGCTGTGCAAACGAGAACCTTTAGCTTGCGGTCGACAAACTCAGATTCTGCCAAAGCTCTTTCATCGCGCCTTAGACCCGCATGGTGAACAGCCACCTGGTCAGCGGCCAGAAGGTCGCTCGTAGCTTCATGGCCTACGAGAAAACTCGCCGTTGCTTTTGTGTCCTTTCGCGAATGCACAAAGACAAGTACCTGCTTGCCTTCGCGGAGAGCTTCGGAAACCTTCTCGGCACATGCATCATTGATTCCCTTCATTAATTTCAAGGGGCTTTTTGCTGTGACCCCCAGGTACTTTTGCTCAAGCGGGATAGGTCGAAACTTCGCATCGAAAAACAGCAATCCACTAGACGGAACATTCAAGAATCGGGCCACGTCCTTGTAGTTCGGTAATGTAGCGGAAAGCCCGACGAGACGCGGCGCATATAGGCTGCGAGTGTGGCGCGCAACAATATTTTCAAGAACGCTACCCCGCCGCTCATCATGCAATAAGTGGATTTCATCAATGACAACAAGCCCCACGCTCCGCAACAAGCCTGAGTTAGCGGGCTTGCGACTCACACTATCCCACTTTTCAGGCGTGGCCACAAGCACGTCTGTGCTCAGCAGCTGATCTCTGCTAAGGCTCTGGTCGCCTGAAAGCTCCGCCACAGAGTAGCTCGGAAATCGCGCCTGCAGAGTGCGAACTTGCTCTTGCACAAGAGCTTTCAATGGCGCCACGTAGACAGCCTTGAAGGAGTGATGTAAACATCCTGCGAGGGCCAGCACTGCGACATTAGTCTTTCCAGCACCAGTGGGCGCGCAGAGCAAAATGTTCACATCGCTGTCTACTACTGCATCACACGAGCGGCTCTGCACGAAGTTCAGCTTTTCTACGCGAGCAAATGCCGGTTGCGCCCACTCGGGAAGATCGGATACGGCTTTGAGAGGCCAGTCAGGCTCCGCGACAGGCATGGCGGGGATATTGTACTGCTCGTAGCTCTCTGTGGTATACTTCGTCGATCCCTCAGGCAGCTTCACGTTGGGAACAGCCGCAACAGAGAGCGGTCTACCAGTGGCATGAAGATCCACTTTCTCTGGAGCCTCTAGCTGCATTTGCGCATCTAATTCCTTCTCAGCCAAAGCCTCTATACTGAGTCCTCGCTTATGAATTTCATCAATCATACGCTCTCGCTCAGCACCGGTCTCCGAGCGATTCAGACGAGTATACCAAAAGATAACATCTGCGTTTTTAAGAAGCACCTGGACGAGCCCAGTGTTCTCCACGCCCAGCATGGCTAAGAGCTCTGCTTCAGTGTCTGAATTCGCTGCGTTTAGGACACCGAGAATATCATTCAACTCAACGCCTGGCAAATCAATGTCCTTTAACTGGTTCTCCAGCCAATGTGCGTCGACATCTTGAGGTCGGACAAGGGACTTATCATGCAGTCGAATTGGGTCGTTGATTGCTACAAAACCACTGTCCGACTGCTCGTGCGCATTTGTGGCAGCATCTTGCGACTCGTTGTCGTCTTCGTCGTTGCTCAAATTATCGAGAAATTCGTTGAGACCTTCCATCTCGTCGCCGTCATCCTCTTCGAGGCTACTCAAATTACCTTCGACAGGGGCAGGAAGTCTCTGGATCATTGAGAAAAGCTCATTAAAAGCCGAATTGCTCAGTTCCTCTCCTAAAATCGTTTCCGCCTCGGACTTTTTTGCCGTTTCACTTAGTGACCTGGAGTGCATGATAGCACTTAGGCTTTCGGCGGCAGCGGCTATAACATCATCTGGTAGGTCACTAAAATATTTGAATACAAACGAAAGAAGCTCATCAAATGCAGTGCTGTTCTTGCCCGGCGCTTGAGTGCCGGGCTTCTGTTGCGAAGGCAGATGAAAAGCATCGCGGACCAGCCGCGAGCCCATGTCCGTCAGCGATATTCGATTCTTGAGTGACTCCAGCGGGACATCTCCTCTGTGAGCCGGTCCCTCGCTCTCGAGGACCTCAGGCATCCCGCTGCACTCGGGAGACAGCTGATGCGAGAGTGCTCGTTTTGCCCAGCTCAAAATCAACCCTTGCCCTAAACAACTTGCCGAGCACACTCACATGCGATCCGCGCTCAGCTGGATCGGTACCACATACGGCTACAACGCAGGTTTTTCTTTTGTCCCAAAAAATTTCGGAGTAGGGTACACCCGTGCCCTGAGCTGCTGCATATGAGCTGCTGACCTCTAACAACTCCCTCCTGCTGATCATTAAAGCATTGTCCTAGAAGCCGCAGTCTCTCTTTGCTTTCGTTGTTTGCTGTGCTTGGAGAAAGCTAGCTGCACCGAGAGCCGATTTGGCTGTTGCTAACGAGTGCGCACAGTAATTGGATGTGACATGCGCCACTTTGGGGAGCTAAGTTTGTGCAAACCGCTTTTTGCAGTACAGGCCACGCTGTCCCGATGGACGTTGTTCTCACCTAATCACAAGTGTTCCGCTCGATTCGGGCACTTGATTGCCACGGTGTACTGAGAAGATTAGCGGAAGGGATTCGGATATATATAGATGGCCAGAACTCCTCGTAGGAGGCTTGAAAGTGCGAGTTCAACGACCATGAAGGCGTTTTCTGTAAAGATCCCCTGCAGGAGGTCATATACCCAAGCCCTGATTAATAAGTTTTAACGATGAATATATAAAGAGCCCGCCAGTTCTCCGACGCCCCCGGCATCCAGTGCTGAGTCACACAAACCCTCGGCTCCTTTCTACCCCAACCCCCTTTTGAGGATCATCCACTCTTCTTGGACTGTAGGCAGTTTCGCGTTGTGCAATTGCAGCAGTCTCAGTCTTTGATCCCTTATTTATTTGTAGAAACAAAGCAAAAAAAGAAGAGGTGTCATTAGGTTGAACTACCTCGGTCGCCTTCTATATTATACCGCTTAGCAGCAGAGACGCGCATGGACACATTAGCAGCACCAACGACGCCCGCGCAAGCGAGCAAGTTTGTGTCGCCCACGAGCTTGTCGTTCCCGACGGGCGACTTCAACCCAGTAGCAAAGACCGAGCTATCGACTAATGGCGGCATCAATGATAATGATTCACACCCTCAGGCGGCTGAGATGCCGGTGACGAAGGAAGAGGAAGGATCAAGCGGTATCCTTCCCACTGTGCAGAACATCGTGGCCACAGTAAACCTTGCCTGTCGACTTGACCTGAAAACAATTGCGTTGCACGCGCGCAACGCCGAGTACAACCCGAAGCGGTTTGCTGCCGTGATTATGCGTATCCGTGAGCCAAAAACGACAGCGCTCATCTTCGCGTCAGGAAAGATGGTCGTCACGGGTGCAAAGAGTGAGGATGACTCTAAGCTTGCGTCAAGAAAGTACGCACGTATCATCCAGAAGCTTGGCTTCAACGCAAAGTTCACCGATTTCAAGATCCAGAACATTGTGAGCTCTTGTGATGTAAAATTCCCGATCCGGCTTGAAGGTCTGGCTTTCAGCCACGGTATTTTCTCGTCTTATGAGCCCGAGCTGTTTCCTGGTCTCATCTACCGTATGGTGAAGCCTAAGATCGTACTATTAATTTTTGTCTCTGGCAAGATCGTACTCACAGGCGCAAAGCAGCGCGAGGAGATCTACCAGGCGTTCGAGTCTATATACCCTGTGCTTTCGGATTTCCGAAAGTCATGAGTGTAAAAAGGGCGCGATTAATTTATTTGCATTATAAAATACAAAAAAAAACCACATGAAACCCACTCCAAGGTGCCTTGTCCTGAATGGCTGAATCCCGCAGCTAGTCAAGTTACATAAGAGAAGGAATTCCAGCCGTTACACGAGGCGAAGCGACGTGGGTACGCCAAATCAAAAACAAAATAACAAACACATTGAGACAAACAATTTCTGAACTGCTTAATACGAGGATGCGGAGTGCGCCTTTTAAGGCTGGGCTATTGCGCAATGCCTAGTAGGATTGGCCCACGAGGCCTCTCCTAAGGGGTCCGCCAATTGTACGGCCGTCAATTGAAAGAGCCTTTGCCTTCCGAAAATTAGCGAAGCCGTCTTATTAGGTTGTAGAGCTCTATAAATTTGTAGGGGCTAAATTCGGAAGCTAAATCTCCCCCAATTTGGATCGCCAGATCACTGGCAAAAAATGAAAGACGCAGCCCGCAGCAAATACGATATTACTTCTGGCGCCGTTGCTTTAGAATCATTAATGGGATCACAGCTCACCAGCCGTCTCATAGCCATGCAGCAGATGGCTGCGGGTGGCTGCAGTGCGACTGCCTGATTTGTGAGGCGCGTTTTGGCATAGGGCACGGGCTGAGTCACGAACGACCACCTGGGTTTATTTTTGTTACCAGCGCGGCGTAACGAAGCGGCCTCTCTGCTGGCGAAATGAATGAGTATGATGGGTTCTCGACCGTGCAAGACCCGCAGGAGTACATGAATGCGCCGGCAATGATCGTCCCACCGGACGGGGACGACTCGCACAGCCAGCGCTCGCAGCCGCCGATCCTTCGCGCTGCCATCGACGCGACGCGCGGTTTCGAGCTGCTTTCAGCGGATGAGATTCAGGCACACTACGCCGAGCAGAACGTTCTGCAACAAAGGATTAGCGACGTTGTCGCACGGCTCGACGTGGAGGTCAAAATGCGCGAGGCCGCGCGCAATCTCAGCCGGCTCCATCGCAAGCCCAGTGACGCATCTCTATCTCCGTCCATGGCCACTGGCACCTCGAGCAGCGGGGCTCGCAAACGAATCAGCAAGATTTTCAGCGCCTCTAGCTCTGGATCAAACTCGTATGATGGTGCTAGCAAGCGCCAGTCAATGGGCCAGCATCGCCTCAGCATGCAGGCTGATGAGGAGGCCGAGCTATCTGGTGAGAAGATACGGCATCTTGAGCAGCTGAGATTTGATCTGGCCCAGCGGAAGGCGCTTGTGGACAGGCGGATCATTCAGCACCACGCGGCCGTGATGGCGCGTGCGATCGGCGGCGTGCCTGTTCCAAATCACCGTCGGCTGCAGAGTGGTGCCAGCGCGTTTAGCGGAGTGAGCGACATGAGCGCGCCGAGTCAACGCCAGAGCTGGGTAGTGGCCGATATGCACGGCAAGCACATGCGCAATATCAGCGGTGTGTCGGCTCACAGCATGGGCGCGGACTCGTCACTCGCCACAGTCAGAGAGCATGCGCCTTCCTCCGGGGGCTCTCAAGTCACACACAATTTGCGGCTTGAGGAGGAGGTCAAGGCGCTGGCGGCGCGGATAGCTGCTGCCCTACCAGGCATGTCACCAGCTCCACAAGGCGCGCTAACTTTCATTTCAAACGCATTTGAGCGTCTTCTGAGAGAGCTGGCTGACACGCGAAATTCAGCGGAGGCGTACCACATACAAGCACAACACAGTGAAGAGCGCATTGAGTTCTTGAACCGTGAGCTCGATCGGGCCGGCGCGCAGTCGCGATCAGTGAGTGGCGAGCCTACAAGCGGCACAGCAGGGCCAGCAGTGGCCGCGGGGACTACACCTGGCCATGAGGCAGAGGCCGCGCAGCTAAGACACGAACTGAACGCGGAGCGAGGCAATTTGCAACAGCTGCGCGAGCACAACGCTCAGCAGCGTACCGAGCTCGAGCGCTCTGTCCGCTCCCTTGAGGATGTGACGCGCATGGCTGTGCAGTACGAGAGCGAGCGGGCCGAGTTCGAGCAGCTACTGGGCTCGCTCGAGGCGCGCACAGGCTTGCTCGAGAAGGACAAGGCCGTGCTTCTTCAGCAAAGGCTTGGTGCGACGCAGAATTCCAGCACGCTATGTAAAGAGTTCCAGCGCATTATAGGAGATCTCATGGACCAGCATCAGAAGGAGCTACGCAAGCTGTATCCGCGACCACGACCATCGACCACGGCTGCTGCTGCCACTACGAACTCTGAAAACACTGCGAACGAGGAGGCGCAAAGCGCAGTGTCTACGCCCGGCGCAGCAGCAGCACGTAGGAACGAGCTTGCAAACGACCTTGCAAACGAGCCTACCCGGACGCACTACGATCAAGAGAGAGCTGGGGCTCAGTCGGTCCCTCACGAACCTAATGGAAGCCGTGCTGAGCAGCGGGCTTTACCAAGCTTGAACACAGATTTCTCGCAGTCTCCCGAGCCGCTTTCCGTTCACAACGCAGTGAGAAAGCCCGTTCCTAACTCATCGGAAAGCGCGAGACCAGATCAAAATGACCAGAGGGCAGGCATTAAGCCTGCGACAGCTAGCCGAGGTGGAGCATCATTAACAGCGACAGACGCGAGGACTGCGTACGACGACCATAGTCCGCTGCCGGCACCTGTAGAGTCGGACATGTCTCTAGTTTCCGAGGACGATGATACAGAGCTCAGCGCGCCGCGACTGGATCGCCAGAACTCGGAGTACTCTGTGGACTACTCGGACTACTCGCGGTCGTCGTCCGTTTATCCAGACATTAATTCCGCAGCACAGTCGCAGGCGTCCGTGCTGCCACGCCCAAACCAGTCGCAGGCAAGCCTGGCGCGCGCGCACGAGTACAGCTTTAACTCTAACGACGAGCTACTTTAGATGGGCGCCAGGTCCTGTAGCTCACCCAATCTTGTATTATACGATAATAATTGTTCTATTTGTGTCGAGCTCTATGTGATCATCATGCAGGCGCCCACAGCGGGCATTAGCCTGGAGTTCAATACAAGACAAATGCTGTCATTAGTTTTATGATTCGTTGACTGCAACTTTTTATAGCGGTACCTTTTTTTCTTTGTAGACTTGAGGACGGCGAGGTCCTCGGCAGCAACCGTCCTAGCTACCCGCTCTTAGCGGGTTTCGCTTCGAGTATCTAATCTCCTTTTCCTTTTTCAAACTGCGCGAGAGTGGCTGGTACTCTACTTCTTGTCGCCCACATCAGTATCACTTATACCCTTGGCAACGCGGTCGTAGGAGTAGATCTGGCGTCCAAACAGACCGCGGTATAAGTAGTCAAAGAACATATGAACGCGCGCCCGGGCTGTCACCGTCTGCGACATGTACACACCACGCCACAGGTACATGGCGAAAATGCCGCCAAAGAAGTTGAAACCGACCTGGTCGCTCGTATCAAAGACAGCGGCATTGCCAACGTAGGCCAGGGAGCCGAGGTGGTGATAGATGAATGGCCTGTTCACAGCGTTGTCTGTGTCGTCAACGCCCTCGATGATGTTCGGGGTTGCAGCGACAAGGCGATTCAGCTTGTGGCCGAGATAGAGGCCCTGCTGGTTGGCGCGCTGTGCTGTGGCTGGCAACGAGGTGACCTTTGTGTCGACGCGCTTCAGATCCTGAATCACGCGGTTGAGGTGGATGCGGTCCTGTGGGTTGTGCCACTTGTGAAGCTTGTCGCGCAGCTTGATAATGTGCTGGCGCGCCTGAGGCTCGTTGTGGGAGACCTTGGCCAAGCACTCGTCGATGGTGCTGAGCTCATACTCGTCGTCAGCAGAGATGTTAGTCTTCAGTTGCTGGCGAATGAGCAGTTCCAGTTCGTCTGCCAACGCCGTGCGCACGGTGGAGCAGTCGCCTATGGCGTAGACCTCGCCGCGCGGGGCACCGAACACGCGCAGATGGGAGTCCGTCTCAATGGCGCGACGGTTGTTTTGGTGGTCACCAAGCTTCTCCATGACGCGGCTCACGAACCGCGTAAGGCCGACACCGGTCGTCCACAGCGTTACGCCGCTCGGCAACTCGTAGAGCTGCTGCGAGCCGTCGCTGGCTTTCTTCGAAAACACCACAGACTCCGGCTTGACCTCCTTTACACGCGCGTTCGTTTGCAAATCCATACCATCGCGCAAGAACCTGTCCATTGCATACTTCGAGATCGTCTCGTCGTAAGTGTTCAGAATGGCCGAGCGGCTCTGGATAATGTGCACGCTTGCCATGTTCACGAGCAGGTTCGGGTACATCTTAGGCATGTCCTCCTTCAGCAAATCGTAGATTTCAGATGCCAGCTCAACACCAGTAGGCCCTCCGCCGCAGATCACAAAGCTGAGCAGGCGACGGCGCTCCGCCTCAGTCGTAGACGGCAGCGAAGCTGTCTCAAGGCGGCGGCAGATGGCCGTGCGCAGCGTCTCGGAGTCCATGGCCGTTTTGAAAAAATAGCAGTTCTCAACACCCGGCACGCCGTGCGTGTTCGTGCTCGCGCCCGTCGCGATCACCACTTTGTCGTAGGGGACGTAAAAGTTGCCCTCCTCGCTGCTCACGTCACTGCGAATCTCGAGAAGACGGTCCTCGAACTCAATGTCATGCGCAGCGCCTTGCAAAAACCGAATGTTGCGGCATTGACAGATGTGGCGCATCGGCTCCACGAGCGTGTCGAGCGAAAGCGTGCCAACTGCCGCGGAGGGCAGCAGTGGCGTGAACAGAAAGTGGTTCGTGGGCGACACAACAGTCACGTTGTACTTCGAAGTATCCACGGACGAAATGACGGCGACAGCGCCCCAGCCACTGCCGAGAATAAGCAGCCGCGGCTTATCCGGCGAGTGACCGAGCTCCACATCGTCCACAAAGGAGTCAGCAATCAACAAATCCTTCGGGCCGCCGCGTCTCAGGTTCAGCGAGTTGATGGGAATGTGCACATCCTTCAGCAATGGGCCGCCCTCGTAGGTTGTCGAGTCATAGATGAAGAACGCAAGCGTATACCCGACGGGAACAGCCACCACGATAGCCGTGATGCCTACAATCCGTTTCAGATAATACATCACAGTCTGGAAGGCAGACTTTGCCTCACCCTGAGGTTGGGTCGTGTATGGCCGGACAGCGCTAAACCGGCGCGGCGCGCAGGTGCGTGTGGCAAGCCGGATGCCGCTGAGTGGGCGGGCCGAGAGGCGCGCGAGCGCGGGCGCCATCGGCCGCACCCGCGCCAGCTGTCGGAACGGAAGCATCGCGAGTGGAAGTGGAGTGAGAGATATGCGCAGTGGCCAGAGTCCCCGAATAGCAGCTGGGCCGGTATGAGCACGGCACTGCCCTTAACCGCGCGCAGGCGCTACACGATCCGTGTATCGTTGTCTGAGGTTATAGGCTGGGCCAAGAAACGGTGCCTCTTCGGGGCGGCGGCTAGGGCACCCTAGGCGTTTCTGGGAAAGGGCTTGATCATCTCGCGTATGGCTCAACGGTTTTGCTGGCTAGGCGAGGAGGAGGCAAGGCAAGGCAAGGCAAGGCAAGGCAAGGCAAGGCAAGAGGTAAGACAAGGCAAAGGCAAGAGCGAGACAAGGCTAGGCATGCCAAACCATCGCGAACGACAAAATCTAGAGGAGCCGGGGGCCGAAGAGCACAAAGAGCAAGAGCACAAATCTATGGTTTAGCTGGTCGTAGAAATTTACGTCGGCGTGCTCCTTATTCAGTATAGAAATTAGGACGAAACGGCAAGCCACCGCAACTGCAGCGTGCGTTTCAAAAAGAGCTTAAATTGACAATTCAGATCTTTGGGGAACCACTCCCGCCGTTCTATTTTGGCTGGATGGCGGACTCTAAAAAATAAGAAAACAACGGCTATCAGGCGCGGTCCGTGAACCCAGGCTGCGCCGCCAGTGGCCGCTCAATCTTCCGTGTCACGTGAGATATTGATAGCAATCACATGGCGGAAGTCCAAGCCCACTGCAGACCTGCTGCTGACCGAGCCCGTCGTGCTTGCCCGAGGTGCTACCAAATCTCGACTTTAAGATTTTAGCTGGGTTTGTTTTCCAGTCTCAATTGACCATAGGAGATTGCAGCGTTTCGGTGACACACGACATGAGGTTTATGTGAAATTTCCACGAGTGCGTGCGCCGCTGGGAAACGGTTTACGACACCCTGATGTTGCTGACGAATCGAAAGGACGCCGGGGCGCCCCCACACACCACTATCCATCTGTATCACACCGGCAGTCCCAACTCGACTTCCTCACTTCGTTGACGATGGGTTTTGGAATCAACAATCCCGTGCCGCGGTCACTGGGCAGCGAGTCCCGGAAGGCGGCGAAGATTCTAACGAGCTTCGTCAAGCCGAATCAGATTATCAGCTACGAGGAGGTCATTCCGCCGCACATTTTGCACAACGCGAAGGGCCTTTGCATTGTCACGGTGCTCCGCGCGGGCTTCCTGTTCTCTGGCCGCGCCGGCTCAGGCGTTGTCGTGGCGCGCTTGCCCGATGGAACGTGGTCCCCGCCATCGGCTGTCATGACGGCCGGTGCTGGTGCCGGTGGTATGATTGGTGCCGATCTCACGGACTTCATCTTTGTTTTGAACACAGTTGATGCCGTGAAGACGTTTGCGTCTGCAGGAACGCTCACGCTCGGTGGTAATGTGTCGCTTGCTGCAGGTCCGCTTGGCCGCGCAGGCGAGGCCTCTGGTGCCGCAGGCACGTCCGGCGTGGCGACTGTATTTAGCTACGCGAAAACAAAAGGTCTCTACGCAGGTATTTCGCTCGAGGGATCAGTGCTTGTGGAGCGGAAAGACGCTAACCAGAAGTTCTACGGCCGCCCCGTACCGGCCAAGGTCATTTTGTCTGGTCGCATTCCCGCACCGCGCGCTGTAGAGCCGCTGTTCCGTGTTTTGGACTCGCGCGCTTTCCGGAAGGACATTGACTTCGAGGAGATGGAGGACGACTTCTATGACGACCTGCCCGACGAGGCTGCGTACGACGATATGAGCTCCGTCCGCAGCGGTTCGACCCGCGGCACGTACGGCCGCGGTGCGGCCGCGGGCTCAGGCCGCCGCTCGGGGCGTTATGCTGACGACTACGATACGTATTCAGAGGAGGAAGACGACTACGCGCCGCCGAGCCGGCGGCGTGGCGAGGTAGCAGCGCCGTCCAGCATGTCGAGGTCGCGCTCGGGACGCTATGCGGACGACTACGACTATGACGATGAGGAGTATGAGCGCTCGCCGCGGCGCGCAGCGGCAACAGGAGGCAGGGCTCAGCGCGACTACACTGACGACTATGACGACTACCGTGGTGGCTCGCGTAGTGCAGCGGGCGGCACGAGCGGATCCTACCGCAGCCCGCGCGATCGGGATCAGGACTACGATCGCTATGACTCGCGTGACCGCGACTATGATCGTTACGACTCGCGCGACAGAGCGTACGACCGCCGAGACACAAAAGCGCCGCCGCCAAAGCCGAAGCCTGCAGTTGCAGCGGGACGCGGCATGCAAGGTGTCGCTCTGTACTCGTTCAGCGGGGAAGAGGATGGCGACCTGCCATTCCGCAAGGGTGATGTGATCACAATCACGGCGAAGTCGGACTCAACTGACGACTGGTGGACAGGAGAGTTTGGCGGCAAGAAGGGCATCTTCCCGGCGAACTACGTCGAGCTGGTATAACTACCCGCGGCTGGCAAGGAAAGGCAGCGACGGCCCATGTGTAGTTAGATGTAACTTTGACCGTCTTTTACCGGGCCTGTCATGGCGGTCGACGGCACCGTTATGTACGATAGCACGGATAATCCCGTACAGGTTTAAGATTAGTTGAGTATTGCAATCCCCGTACGCGAGAGATACTACGGTAGCGCTGCTTGAGACGTCTTCAAAGAAAAATTGCTCAGCGTTGTTACAGAGCAAAACACGGCACATTATTGATCTTATAGACGCGACTACAGTGGTTCGAGCCACCCCTGAACCTAATCTAGTATGTAGCTTCGAGGCGACGAGCTGTGCATTTTTCACGTCAACCGTGCATCTTACACAGACAGCCTGCGCAGCCGGATAAAAGTACTCAAGGGCTAGGGTAATACCGCATCTGACGTCAGTTCTAACGGCAAAACAAAACGCGAGGCAGCGGAACGACAGGCGGCGGCGGCCCAATCAGCTCTGATTAGAACGGTAAAATTCACATAGATGCGCCAGCGCAGCGAAGTGGCAGGATTCAACAGACACCTAGCAGTCACACTGGGCTCTTCATAAGACTTTTGAGTCTTGGCATTCCATAAAGCAAGGCGAAACGGCGACTTTGTTTTTTATGGCACGTGGTACTGTAGGGTTTGAAAAGGTGTCAGCGAAGCGAGAAGAAGCATGTACTAAGCTCGTGCTGAAGCACGCATAAGAGCTTGCGCGCCACCAGATTTAAAAATCGCAGTTTTCATTAACGTAGATCTGTACAGCGGTGACCTAGTATTTACGGTGCCTAAGTCGGCTCTGTGTGTTTTGCTCGAACAAGTAGGTGATAGCGCAAACGTCGATCTGGCACGTCAGACCCTAAGGGACATACAGTAATAACATATACCCCACTGATGATATTTGCGACCAATCGTGACGCGAGAAAGAACGTTTGGGCTGAAGTCCTGGAAATAAACAATTCTGGTAGTCTTATACACTGCTCTCCTTCCTTATTTTGCGCCTCAAATCTGCCGAGCATCAAGGGCACCCTATATAGCTCGCGAGCGAGATAACATGCAGCCTTACCGCTGACCTCAAAGCTCAAAGATGGTGCACTACTACGCCGCTCCAACTTGGCACGCTTATAGAATATACATAGGGGAGTAATGTAAAATAGAACTGCTCTCAGTGCCCCAAAAAAATACTAAGAACACAGCGTAACGAACGCACAAACTAGCGCGGTTGGGGTGAGTAATACGCAAGCAACTGCTAAAAAAAGCCCTTACCTTTTCGCTCCAGCGAGGCCTCAAGAAAGCAGTGCGATTACGCAGGGATGCATGTCACGGGGCCCACGAGGCGCACGGGAGCCACGGGACTGCAATGGCTCAGGCTCCCGCGCGGTATATATAAGGAGCAACCACTAAACGTGCGGATCTTGCATCTTAGCAACTATGGCCCAGCAGTACAACCCCGAAGCGCAGCGCGCCATTGTCCCCGAGCCGCCCTCGGCTGAAGCCGTTGCCGCCGCCAAGGCCGAGGAGCCTGCTCCTTCGAGCGAGCCAAAAGACTTTTCGCAGCGTTACCGTCTTGACGGCAAGGTTGGTCTAGTCACGGGCGGTGCCCGCGGTCTTGGCTACTCTATGGCTGAGGGCCTCTGCTCTGTTGGCCTCGAGGCTATTGTTATTCTAGATGTCCAGACCGAGCTTGGTCTCGACGCCGCAAAGCGCCTCCATGAGGCGTACGGCGTGAAGTCGCGCTTCTTCAAGGCCGATGTCCGTGACGAGCAGAGTGTTGCCGAGATCCTCGACTCGGTTGTTGAGGAGCTCGGCCACATTGATGTTGTTGTAAACAGCGCTGGTATTGCTGATCTCATGCACGCTGAGGACTACCCTGCAGACAAGTTCCGTCGTGTTATGGACATTAACGTCACCGGTACTTTCCTTGTGAGCCAGGCAGCTGCCCGACACATGATTGCTCGCGGAAAGGGCGGTGCGATTGTCAACATCGCGTCCATGAGCGCTCACATTGTGAATTTCCCGCAGGCGCAGAACGCATACAATGCCTCGAAGGCTGCTGTTCTCCACCTCACGCGCTCGCTCGCTGTCGAGTGGGCTCCATTTGGCATTCGTTGCAACACGATCTCGCCTGGCTATATGGACACCGCACTGAACCGTGCGTTCAAGTCGCTGTTCGTTGAGTGGCAGCGCCGCACCCCTATGGGCCGTCTTGGTGACATGGACGAGCTTACAAACGGTGCTATCTACCTCGCGTCGCCGGCGTCGAGCTTTGTCACGGGCAGCGATCTCCTCATTGACGGTGGCTACACATGCATTTGATTCTCTCCATGCTGAGGGCGAAGCCTCCCACGCGGGAATGCCACGGCACTTAACACTATATGTACAAACCGACAGTATAAAAGGCCGCGTAGAGGTGAGAAAATAAAGTAGCAAGTTGAATCTAACCGAATAGAATAAATTGTCGCTACAGTATACGCGCGCATCATCTGTGAAAGTAGCAGTCACCTGATAGGGCGCCGCCGGTGGGATTCCACTACCGCTGGCCGTATGAGCTGTGGCTGCTGCTCTCCCCCATTTAGTGAATACGAATTCGTTTTTGTACTTAGCGCCGAAAGACTGCGTAAGAATTAGCGCCTTTTTGCTATTTAGAAATATAGGCCGTCGAGCTCCCTCACAAGCACAAGCTCATAGGTGCATGCCGAGCCTGATTATGGACACTAGTAGCGAGAGCACGAAACGTGATAGGAACGCCAGCACGCCCAGCGAAAAGCAGCACTGACTATATAAGAACGGGTCACAACGCAATTCAGGCTTTTGTTGCTGCCCTCGTAAAATAATAGATCCTTTCTTGATAACCTAAAGAGGAAATACAGAGGAGGCTGCACATAGGCTCCGATTTGGGCACGCACCAAGACTTCACAACAACACTCTCATTGAAACATAACAATGAGAAATTTCAGTATACACCGCACTCGAAGTCACCAGTCTCTGATCCCGGTGCACTCTGGCAAGCATCACAGCGCGCATTTACCAAGCAGCACTACAGAGGGCTGCAAAGAGGTCGAGCTGCCGAAAAGCTCTAAGAGACGAGTAAACCACCCCAGCATTGAATTCCAAACGTGGTCAGGATGGGAGTCCGTGCGAGAGCTTGGTGCAGGCACATTCGGCGACGTCCACATGTTTCAGAAAAAACAGGCACCTGGCGACTCAGAAATTCCGACTGTAGCTATCAAACGCATTAAGTATGTCTTTGACGAGGCAGTCCATTTACGTCGTGCAATTCGCGAGCTTCGCATTATGCATCATCTCCGAGGCCACGCCAATATCGCATCCCTCGTCGACGTCGATCTGATCCAACGAGGAGCCTTTCCGGGCCTCTATTTCTACATGGAAACAATGGACGCAGATCTGTACTGCATCCTGCGCCACAAGGAGGAAATCCTGACGGAGTGGCATACGCCTTACATTTCGTTTCAGATCTTGAGCGCCGTTCACTACATCCACTCTGCGGGCATTGTCCATCGCGACCTTAAGCCAAGCAACATTCTCATTACGCGCTCCGGGTCTGTCAAGATTTGTGACTTTGGCCTTGCTCGCGGGTTCTTCACTGATGACCAGAACAGGGACTACTTTGACCGCAGTGAGTACACAGACTATGTGACAACGCGGTGGTATCGCGCTCCCGAGATCATAATGAGAGTGGACAAGTATCACTACGGACTAGACATGTGGGCCGTTGGTTGCATCATGGCGGAGATGGTCCTCCGCAAGCCCCTCTTCCGCGGCTCAGACACCTCGGATCAGCTAAAGAAAATTATCGACACTTTGGGACCACTTCCATACCGATACATGCACCGCCTGCAGCGCATGAGCGCAAAAGAAGGAGAGCCAGCCGATGCCGCTGCTCAAAGGAACCTGTCACTCCTCTGCAGTTCCTACAGCCCGAGGCGGCCTTTGCGCCAAATCATTCCTATTAGCTACCCAGCTGAGTTTGTGTCGCTGCTCGAGTCAATCCTTAAGTATGTTCCCGACGAGCGTCCTATGGCGGAACGTGTTCTACAGGCTCCCTACTTCAAGCTGGTGCGCCCTGCTCTTGGAGACGGCCAGAAAGTCGTTTCATGCAACGAGAGAGTCAACGTTGATTTTGAGAGCGCGAGAAACTCTGATCTTTTCTCCATTCTCGCCAAAGAAGTCCAAGAGTTTCAAGATTCTTCCGCTGCGAGGTGAGAATCACCTTGCTCTGCTCGGACCGATCTGGTATAACAAAAATGTGTCGTTTCATCTACCGCTCATTTACACTAAAATATATCTATTTTACAGGGATTGTTTGATCTGAGCTATTCGAAGACAAGCAAGTGGTTTCCTTAGCCTGGAGGTGGTGGTGGTGGGTACTGCTTAGCTGATCACCAGAGCGAGGCGGCTTGTGCGCGATCACAACAGGCACTGTGGAGCAGTGAGTGCAGCTTCGTGGGCCGAAGCCACAGCCGTTCTTGCACCACATATAAGCGAACTCTGGACTATGGAGGTGCGTGATATAGTCACGCGCGTCTCACGTCATTTTTATGACCTCGTTGATGAGGATGCGAACCCGCTTGTTGTCGCTCTTGCCCTTCAGGACAATTCCAGCGTGGGCCTTCAGCACCACTCGGGCGAATTCGCTGAACTGCATGATCAGCTTCGCGAGGCGCTGAAGGCTCGCGTGGATGCGAATTACCAAGGCTTCAACACAAGCGTGGGCGTGTACCACAGCGCCGTCGCCGCGCTTAAGTCAGGCAACGCCGACATTCACGACGCGCGCGAACAGCTGATCGATGTGCACAACCAGCTAGCAAAGCGCAAGCCGATGCTTAAGGATCTGCAGCATAAGAGCGCGCTGTTCAAGCGGAAGCTTGAGATCCTCGCCGATCTCGAGGAAATCCAGTCTGTGCCGCCGCGATACGAGGACTGTGTTGCACGCAAGCAATTCCGAGAGGCCCAGTCCCTGCTCAGCCATGCTCTTGAGAAAATCAATTCACGCGATCTGCTTCAGCAGCCCGCTATTCAGCCCATCTATACCTATCTCATGACCCAGCAGTCGCAGCTGTACAACCGCGTGCTGGACGAGATACGAGCTCATGTCTACCTAACCTCACCGTACGCACAGCGCCGGATACAGCCTGAGTCTGAGGACTACAAGACGTTTATGCGAAGGCTGCCTGATTTGCCCAAGGTGCGATCGGATTCTCATGAGTCCCCGGAGTCAAACTCATTCGGATATCTAGTTCTTCTTGGTGAGACCCTTTTGGCGCTTCACAGACTGGGCGATGGGATTGACGAGTTGGTAAAGCACGCGTCCGAAGACCTGCACCAACTCGCACAGCGCATCACTGCGGGCGTTGTTGCTGAGCTCAAGCTTTCCCCCGAATCGCTGCGCAAGGCTGCGCAAAGTGGCGGCACTATCATCGAACAGTTCAAAGCTGTCAATCAGACCGCTCTCTCAGCGCTGGCCTCCTCCCTTTATACCCAGCTAACGGCCGTTCTTGAGGGGCACCGTGCAATGGTTGAAATCGCGGCACAGCTAGGTGTTCGTCGTAGCCTCTATGCTGTCTGTGCAGCCGTCATATTCGAAGCGCGTACGCTGCTCCTGAGCTACACAGGAGGTGACCAGGGACCGGTCATGCGCTTCCGGCCGCGTGCAGATAGCGACACAAACTCGCTCTCTCATATTTCGCGCTCGCGCCCAGGGGGGTCGCTTTTCGAGTTCGGTGATGGCGATGAAGACTCGCGCGGCCTGCGCGACTTCGACGCACTTAGGGAGGCACTAAAGCGTAGCGTTCCGGGGCTGCTCACTGACGATCCTCATCATCTGTTTGCTGACACGCAAGAGCAGCAGCGAATGGAGGTTGTGGCCCCCGCGCACATCTTGAATATCAGGCCCCTGCTTGAGCCTTCAGTGGCATTCTTCGCGCGCGCGAGCAGTATCGCGAAGGACGAGGCGGCGCAGCGAGAGTTTGACTCTTTCTTGGATACATTTTTGCAAAAGTCATTTGTACCACGGTTGCAACGCACGTTCGAACATGCTATAGAGCGCATTTGCGGCGATGACAATGCGTTGAGCGAGTCTTCCGTTTGGACGTCTCGATCGCAGCTGCCACTTGTAGAAAGTGTGGTGCAGTTTGCAGATACGATTGGGTTATTGTGCCAACTGCTCGATATGGGTTCGAGTTTCCGCGAGGACTACGCTGTGATCCTTGTTGGCCTTGTGAGCAAAATGATACGCTTCCTTGAGTCGCGCACGACGGCTCTGTTCGGCAACGAGCGTCGCCCTGGAAAAATGTGGACACTGGCATCTTCACCGCAGTTGTCAAAAATGCTCTCTGGCCGCTATGCTCGTATTCCGGAGCAAACTGCTGAGTTTGCTGAGTACTTCGCGCAGCGGCTTTCGCAGGGCACATCCAAGCCAAGTCTGACGCTCGGCGACTTACTTGACGTTGCCACTTATACACAAGCAAGTCTTCTTGTTACTAGTATGCGATGGCTTGCGTTGGTGCTGCGAAGAATGCGCCGCGCAGCTTCAAGCGACGCGTCTAGGCACGAGAAATCGTCGGCTGCTGTGCGTCGCCGCTGGATGTTGCTGGACGCTCCAGTCATAAAAGAGGGCGTGGTCGCGCTGCAGCATACTCATGCTGTTCTTGCAGGGAAGCAGCTGTCGCAATATGACGCTGATATTGCCCTCCTGGACAGGCTCGCCCTTAAATCATTGTCAGCCCTTCGCACTGATGTCTTCTGCCGCATTGTGTACTATTTCGACCAGATGGTTATAGGCCGTGACTTCCAAAGCGGCCGTCGGCGCGAGGAGCGTGACCCTGTGGTCGATAGTTTGCAGCGTGAGCTGTCGCACATTGCCCAAGTCGGAGATGCAAATCTCATTGCTGCGGACCGCGAGTTCTTGATTGCTGGCATTGCCCAGTTCATGAATGAGCTGTTCATACTAGAGGGCGAGAACATTCGTGAGATGAGCGAGTCTGGTCAAAGCCAGATGCTAACGAATGTTTTCGCATTACAGCAAATGCTGACGTCCGTCGTGTCTGATCCGCGCGATGTGGACTTCTCGAGAGCCACCTCGTTCTACGAACTGTTCAGATTGGGACCGTCAATCATTGTTGAGCGGGTGCGCATTGGCGAAACAGACATGAACATTGACGACCTGAAGCTGTTGCTTGCCATTCGGCATCGTAAGGTTGGCTCGTCGGCAGCGGGCACGCTGTCTGATCACTACGCAGCTATCGACGAAATCTTCAAGTCGCAAGACTCAGAGGCGCAAGTCAAACAGCCTCCTGTGATGCCTTTGCGAACACGAAAGTCTAACGCGAGCATGCCTGGAGCAGCGGCGACTCACCAGCAGCGCAAGAGCCACACAGAAGTGGCCGGCCGTGCAGTCGCTCGCGAGGGCCAGGAGCAGCACAATGGTAAAGTGGCCGAGGCAGAAGCGAGACGCCTGGAGGAAAAACAGAAGCAAGAGGCGGCGCGGCGCGACGCTGAGGCAAAGTACTTACAAAATCAACGCCGTGAGCGAAAAGCTCAAATGGAAGCTGAGGCGCGCAAACGGGATGAAAACCGTTTGCAGCGTGCGCACGAAGATGCGGAAAATCGTGAGGCTGAGAGGCTTGCCAGCGAGCGGCTCGAAAAGGAGCGGCTTGAGTCGGAGCGACGAAAGGCAGAGGCTCGCGAGCGACAGAGAGCAGAGGCAGAGGCAGCAGAGGCAGAAGCGGCTCAGGCTCGAGCACGGCAAGAGGCCGAGCGGAGGGAAGCGGAGGCACGGGCAGCGCGTGAAAGGCAGGAGGCTGAGAGACGAGCGGCCGAGCAGCGTACACGAGAGGTGCGCGAAAAGGAAACTCAGGACCGCCGCCTTGCCGAAGAGCGCGCTGCTGCTGCTCATGTACAGCAGAGGCAGGCTCAAGAGCGGCAGACGCAAGAACGACAGGCGCAAGAAGCCCGCGATGAGGAAAGAGATCGAAGCCTCCGGGCGCAGCGCAATAGGGCGATGCGCGAAGAACGCGAAAATGAGCAGGCTGCTGCAGAACAGCATGTACGCGAGCAGACAATGCGCTCAGAGATGCAGGCACATGAGCAAGCTCAAGCTCAAGCGCAGGCGCGGTCTAATGGAGCACCAACTGCCACGACAGCTGCCGCACCTGCGCCTGAGGCTGCGCGCTCTCCATTGCTTCATCACACCCACACACATCGAGTACACAACGAGTCGAAGCAACCGCAACCAGAGCAAACAGAGCAAGCAGAACAGTTGCCTCACCCACCTCTGCCTCCGCTGCACCAGCAGCGCTCCCGCAGCCCCGCGCGGCCCCAGGGCCCTCGCGGGTCGCCCCAATCTGCTCAGAGACCCCCGCAGAGCCCTGAAGTGCTCCCTCGAGTACGCAACCGGCCCTCTGGGCTCTCTCTCCGCGCGGTGAACGCACCCAGCGCATCGCCAAACCAATCGCCGGTCACGCCTACTTCACCAAGCGATGAGTCGCGCCAGCGCACTGCATCTGAAAGGGCTCTTGAGGCGGCCCAGCGCGTTCGGCAGCGATCCCTACCGCAGCCAACGATTCGGCGCACGAAATAAAACTAGCTTAGTACTTGTTGTGCATTTTAGAGAAAATTAGCATCGTGGTTCACCGCGCATAGTGCGCTTTATGAATTCTGGCCGTTGCCATGGAGCAGCATTGCTCAAATTCCGATTCGCTGTGCCCACACCGCGAGTCCCATGGAAGTTTAAAAAGAAAGCCCCACGGGGGGCTCGAACCCCCAACCTTGTGATGATTCCTATGCCAACTGTTGGCTTTATAAGAGTCACACGCTCTTCCGATTGAGCTAGCAAGGCAATTTGTGCAAGCGAGGTTCTCAGGCGAGCTGTTGCGATCAAAGCGCGAAACCACAGCAAACGCTTCGTGCGGTGATTGTCTTTAGATCAAAGTGACTACAACCAAAATTGTTGACCCATGCGAGTGTGTTGCGGACATGCGTGTGTTCAAAGGGTTTGTCACGAGCGCACCGCGCTCCTCGGATCGGGCGGCGTTCAGACATGTCATTTGATATGGGTTCGGGCTGTAAGCCGTGCAGATGGAATGTGGCAGCATGACCAGAGAACAGTGTTGTGACGCGTCGCAGCCATAAAATTAGCTCGCAAAAGCGACAAAGGGCGAGAAATTAGCCTCTACTCACAAGCTCAGAGGTGCCTATCGTCTCCGTCATTTTGAGCGGGCGTCGAGGCGCATCTCTTAGCTCACTGCAGGGCAGCAGCCCTTGCATGGATTGGAGAGGCTACTCGGTGATATAAGCAGCGCGCGACATTTACAAGCGGCGACTGGTACACTATTTATGGGGCCTGCCAGTACTGCGAAAAAACCGCGCCGGCGGCGCCAGTCCAGCAGTGCTTCTAAGGAGACCAAGGGTCATGCCCCTGCCTCGTCTTCATCGTCCGCCTCAACGACAGCAGACGCAGCGCCGCCGTCACACACTGCCAAACGACCTAAGCGCAAGGGCCAAGGCACAAAAGCGTTTTTCTCGGGCAAGCGCCTCACATTTCTGCTTGGCACAATTTTAGGACTAGTGTTCGCGCATTATTTCGCGAACCATGGCGCGACAATCGACATTGCGGGCGTGTCGCAGCAATGGCTGCTCGAACACAAGGACATTCTGCCGCCGGCGCTTGTTGACTTGCTCAAGCAAGCAAGGCGGGCGTCCGAGAATGAGGACCTCAGCGATGACTTTGCAGTAGGAATGCACATGTACGATGAGGGCTTCCGTCCAAAGCACCCGGTGATCATGGTTCCGGGCGTCATCAGCAGCGGCCTCGAGGACTGGGGCCTCCATGGCACGGAGGAATGCCCTAGCCGGCCTCACTACCGCAAGCAGCTGTGGGGTGGCTTCTACATGATCCGCACCATGCTGCTGTCGAAAAAGTGCTGGCTGCAGCACCTGCTGCTCGACAAGGGTACTGGCCTTGATCCACCCGGTTTCAAGGTGCGTGCAGCGCAGGGCATCGAGAGTGCCGATTATTTCATAACAGGATACTGGATCTGGAACAAAATTGTGCAGAATCTTGCTGCACTGGGCTACGACTCGAACACTATGCGACTTGCCTCGTATGACTGGCGCCTTGGGTACCCCGATCTTGAGCGCCGCGACGGCTATTTTTCGGAGCTGAAGTCGCAGTGCGAGCTTAACCTGAAGCAAACCGGCGAGAAGACTTCGATAGTTGGTCACTCAATGGGTTCACAGGTGATTTTCTACTTCCTTAAGTGGGTGGAAGCGTCCGGCGAGGGCTACGGTAACGGCGGCCACGACTGGGTCAACAAGCACATTGCCCATTTTGTGGACATCAGCGGTAGTCTTCTCGGCACGCCGAAGGCGCTCGTAGCGCTGCTTAGCGGCGAGATGAAGGACACTGTTACACTGAATCAGCTCGCCGTGCAGGCACTGGAGAAGTTTTTCAGCCGCGACGTGCGCGCAGAGATGCTGCGCACATGGCCTGGGCTCGTGTCGATGCTGCCAAAGGGTGGCAGGGAGATCTGGGGTGATATGTCTGGCGCTCCAGACGATCCCGCGCACGCTAACGAGACGTTCGGGAGCTTCATGCGCTTTACGGACACACTTTCACCTTTGAGTGAGCGGAACCTCACGCTTGAAGACACTTTGGAGGTGCTGTATGAGCAGAGCCCGGAGTGGTTTACGAATCGCGCAAAAAGCATGTACTCTCACGGCCTTGCCAAGACGCGCGCCCAGGTCAAGGCGAACGATAAGGACCCCGCGAAGTGGTCGAACCCGCTCGAGGTTGCCTTGCCAAATGCGCCGGACCTCGAATACTACGCCTTTTACGGCGTTGGCAAGGACACTGAGCGCGCCTACCACTATCGCGACGCTAGCGGAGACCCGTCCACGCCTCTGGACTTAGTGATCGACTACGATAATCTCGAGCGTGCTTCAGTAGTGCAGGGCCCCGGCGACGGCACCATTTCGCTACCGTGCCACACGATATCGCACCGCTGGAAGGACAAGAATTCAAAGTTCAATCCTGGCGGTGTCAGAATCAAGGTCCGGGAAATGCTCCACAACCCGGACGCGTTTGATCTGCGCGGAGGTGCGCAGACGGCCGAACATGTAGACATTCTTGGTCGTAGCGAGCTCAATGAACTGCTGCTTCGTGTCGCTGCTGGCCGTGGTGATGAGATTGAGGAAAAGTTCGAAAGCGATATCAACGACTGGGTCTGGGATCTCGATCTTGGCGAGTGAGGAAGACCAACCTGGGGGCCCTTAAGGCGAACGTTCGTAAATCATAGTGATACATAGCAACATAGAGATAAAATACGAAGGGCGCTTGCATGAAGGGCGCTTGTGAATAACGGTGCGTGAATGGGCGGGCGGTCTTCATTGGCAGCGCGCATGAATTTCACGTATACGGGAGAGGTATCCCTCAATTCAAAGAGTCTTTCCGTAATTGATTTTTTTCCCGGTTTTCGCTATCGTGTCGTGCACTTTCTGGTAGTCAACGGTGTCGTCCGTGTTTACGCTCACACGCTGCTCGTCGAGCGAAATATCCACATTCTTGACACCGTCAAGTCGCGTGAGCACGCGGTTCACTGCATTTGAGCAGCCTGAGCAAGACATTGCCACACCAAATTCGTACTGAGACATAGCAATTTTTCTGGACTGTGGCTGCGAAGTTGTGGCGTTAGCTACCGCACGCAGTCTGCGACCAACGGCACGCCTTTAAGCACAGAGCACAGATTAGTCAGGACATCATGTGACATAAGGCAAACGAGCACACGCACCCCGGGGGGTAGGGGTGCGGAGCGCGCTGCAATTCGCTTCGCAGCGACTGCGCTGCAGAAACCGAGCCGGCTCACGCGAGCAAAATCTAAACCGTGTATCATATTTATCATATCATTACATTACTATTAGCGATTCGCCAGCTTTCAAAGAAAGAAGGCGTCACCAAACTGAGTAATTCAGCCGATAGTAGACGCAGCGGCGCGAAGCGCCTCGGTGGTGATGTCAACCCATTTTAGCAGGCGCTTCTCATCTCCATCTTCGAGACTTTCAGCAATGCCAGGGAACACCTGGCCCGCGTATCCTGTGTAGCGCCCAGGGGCGTAAATGAGGTGCTTGAACCACGGCCGGTCTTCAAGGCCCTCATTATACACAAATGCGCGGTCGAGTATTTTCAGCTGGTAGTTCAGCTTGCCTTGCTTGATGTGTAGCAGTGCCCATTTCGGCAGATTCCACCAGTGGTGCTCGAAATGCTTGATTTGACGCTCAAGCTTCTTGGCCTTAATTGTAAACCGCTTCGCGGCGTGCAGGAAGCGGTAGACCTGGCCAAACAGGGCACCCACTTCCTCAACGGCAGGGCCCTCGTAATTCTTCAAAAGCACCTTGAGCTCGCGCTTAATGGCCTTTGCGTAGTTGATCACGGAGAACTGCGTTTGCGGGGTTTGTACGAGGTCAACCAGCATCAGGGCCAAGAACTTCGTAACTGCTGCGTGCTTCTCGAAATCGGGATCGCAGAACTCGGTCATCCAGTGCCACGAGTCGTAGTTCGAGTGGTAGTGGTAGACGGGTGAGTCTCCACTAAAGTGGAACCCGGCGTCAACAGAAGGGATGCCAAGATAATCCTGGAACACCGTGTAGTCGGAGCCGGAGCCGAGCGGCTTGATTCGCGTGTCAGCCTCACCGCCCCAGTGCTCAGAGAGTGTCGTATTGCCGAAAGGCGTCTTGTGTGCCGCATACTCAATAGCGTTTCGCAGTAGGGGGTTGGCGGAGACACCGAAGGCCGTTCCACTAACGGCAGCATCTATGTTGAGGTACGCAACGGCGTTCTCGCTGAGCTCGGCTGCGTGGTCTTCACCCCACTCAGTCGACCCAAGCAGGCCGTACTCCTCGCCATCCCACGAAGCGAGAACGATCGTGCGCTTCGGCTTCCAGCCGCCCTCCACAAGCTTGCCAAGAACGCGCGCAAGCTCCAGAAGCACAGCACTGCCACTGTTTGGATCCGCGCCACCAATGATCCACGCATCACGGTGATTCCCAACAACAATGGTGTCCTTTGATTCGCCCTCGAATGTCGCAATAACGTCCCGGTTGGGCCGGAAGTCGTAGTCCTGGGAGTTCTCAACGAGAACTGTCTTGACGGAGGGACCCACCGAGTAGTCGACGCCGCCGAGCGCGCCCTTCCAGTCTTCGTACTTCGGGCCCAAACCATTCAAAGATTTGAGCAGAGGGAGCGCGTCTTTGTAGGAGATGGGCACGGACGGAATGCCTGGGATGCCATTGGGCTCCGTGCGGTTGTCCTCATTGTCTGGGGTCGACGGGAAGCCGGGGGTTGTAGGGTCTCCTGGCGCGTACGACAGGTCCTGCACGCTTCCACGCTGCACCGACTCCGGATGGCGCGCAGGGCCTTTCGGATACGCAGCGTAGCCATTGGCTTCAGTGATCTCGCCGTCTTCTGCCGGGTCGGAATAGATCAGCACGGCCGCCGCACCAAGCTGCTCCGCAAACTTGACCTTCAGGCCCCGGAAGAGGCCGCCGTAGCGGACAATAACGATCTTGTCCTTCAGGTCGATGCCCTCCTCAATCAAACGGTCGTAGTCCTGTCTCCGGCCGAGATTCGCGTAGACTAGCGTCCCAGTAGCGTTTCCGCTCGCAGAGTAGCCGTGGAACGTCGGAATGCGGTCCGCACTACCGGTTGTCGGGTCCTCCTCAAGCACGGGCTCCTCCAGCTTAAGATCGTGCGCTTTGCCTTTCGAGTCAATGAGGGCCACGCGGTGGCTCACTGGGTAGTTCACCCAGATATCGTAGGTCTCTATTGTGGAGTCGAAGCCCTGCGCGTCAAACTGCTCCTTAGTCCAGTTAGCGAGCGCCTCGTTCTGAGCGCTGAGGTGCGGCCCTGCTAGGAAATAATGCTCCGCAAAGGCGCGCAGACTGTCGGTCGATACCGACTTCAGAATCTGTTGGCTGAGCGCATGGACTGAGCTGTCGTTGGAATGGCGGTGCGTGATGTCACGGTGCCCCGAGCACTTTGGATGCCGCTGTGGATTTCGCGCACCGTCCGCATTGGGCCCAGTGTCTGCATCGGTCCGCCACGCCGCCTCAATCCCTTCGTTCACGGGCAGTTGTACGCCCCCAGATCCCGTCGTGTGCGTGAGGTGCTGCCCCCAAATGGGTGCCATCCATCGCGATGTCTCGTCGCCTTTCGAAAAGAGGAACACATGGAACAGTACTGCGCCAGTGAATAAAATGAGACCGACCTTCAAGGCTTTCGTGCGCTTGCGCCGCTGCGGCGGCGTCCCGTCGCGCTGCTGGTCTGCCCACTTCGGCAGGGCGCCCTCGCTCTTCAATGAGTCAATGGGACTCATAGGTTTCGTAACCGGGGAAAGCTGTATAGAAGCGCGCCTCAGTTTAAGCTGCTTGCGCTCTTGCTGTATCGCCAGTGTCACGATAGGCTCGTTGGGTTGGAGAGACAAAGTTAGCGTTGTGCGGCGAGGCTGCTGAGCGAGAAAGGGACGGCGCTGCTGTCCCAAGGCAAGGGGAGCGCACAAAGGTTGCAGCTCGTCCCCTATGATCTGCACTCGTCAGCCAAGAAGTTGAGAACGAGGTGGACCGCTGGGAGGCACGTGGGCCAACGTGCGCTAATACCCGCGTCCAAACGGCTCTTGGCGCGCGCAGCCACACATGCGGCCGCAGCACCATTGGCTGTCCCATCGGGAAAATGGCGCTGTCGCTCAGGCAGGAATATCGATAGCCGGATTTTTAGCGAGATTTCGCATCGGCGATATTAGCTCGACTGCTTAGATACATTAACGCGCTGTTGATGATTATGTGGCCCAGAGCGAGCGCAGCGCCGCACGCCTGTCGCTTACTGCGGCATCAACCGAAAAGCTAAAGCTAAAAATGAAAGCTTTCCCCCCACGCATGACGATCGAGCGACTGCATGCATGCGGGACCTGAGAGAAAAAAAAACCGATCTGCCTCAAAAGTGCTCTCAAAGCAGGACGTCTGGGTCGCTGTCAGGGACGTCGTCGGCATAAATCGGCGAAGCAGGACAGGAGTCAGGAACGGTTTCAGCGTAGTGTATATCCACTGTTGGCTCGAGAACTGAGCCGAGGTGCCGCGGCGGGGCGCGTGGCTGCCGCCACGGTGGCACATACGGCGCGTCCTCGCGCTCATGGAGCCATTGAAACTCTACGACATCGAGCTCTAGGGGGGCTTGAGCGGCGTCTGCCACTATCGATCGCGTGGCCTCGTCCGCAGCTTGTTTACGCTGCAGCTCAAGATGCCCGCTGACGTCGCGCGCCTCCAGCCGTATAGGGTCACCCATTCGTGCGGCGGCTGCACGGAGCTGCGCAATGGCCACTGCGGGAGGAACGAGGGGGCGTAGCGGCGGGCGCAGCGGCGGCTGGCGCACACGGCGAGAGGTTCCGCGCTCGCTGCGTCGCGGAATTTCTGTGTCTGCCTCGCCGAGACCCTCGCCCCGGCGTACCCAATGAGTGTGTGCCCTGCGACTTCGCACAAAAACTGCTTTGGTTTGGTTTGGGCACCTGGCCTGGGCTAGGGCTACGCACACAGCGCTCTCTCATCTGGTACAACCACCGTTTGCATACTTCCAGCCATTGTCGCCGTTTGAAGTCAAGGCCGCGTGGTTCTCGTTAAATGGATGGACTGCGATAGCTTTGAGACTGTGGACTGGGTTGCCGACGACGAGCGCGTGAACCGCGTGCGGCTCGCACGAAGACGGCATCTTGTGGGCGGCTGGGCACGGTTCGTAGGAGCGTGCCAGAGCTGGATTGTACTAGCCGCGTCCGGCGCGCTCATCGGCCTCATTGCCGTTGTGCTGACCATTGCTACCATTTGGCTTGCGGATCTGCGCGAAGGCCACTGCCACCCGTCCTTTTACTTGAATGCGACGAGCTGCTGTTTGGGTGAAGAGGAGGGGAAGTGTGCGGCATGGAAGGAGCACCCGGCGTACTTCGCCTACCTCATATACATTGCACTTTCTGTGATACTGGCCGTGCTGGCGAGCTTCATTGTGGCCACAGTGATGCCGTTCGCGGCCGGCTCTGGCATCAGCGAAATCAAGTGCATAGTTTGCGGGTTTCGCGCCGACCAGTTTCTGAGCTGGCGTACTCTTGTGGTTAAGTGTGCTGGCCTCCCGCTCGCTATAGCCTCGGGCCTGTCCGTTGGCAAGGAGGGTCCGAGTGTGCACTACGCTGCGTGCGTGGGTAACGTCGTGTCCTCATACATCGCGCGCGGCCATGAGTTCCGCAAGCAGAGCGATCTCATCACCGCGTGCTGTGCTGCCGGCGTGGCTGTTGCCTTTGGTTCTCCTATTGGCGGAGTCCTTTTCGGCCTCGAGGAAATTGCGTCGGAAGTGAACCTCACGACCGTGTGGAGGTCGTACTTCTGTTCGCTAGTGGCAACCAGCGTTGTCACGCTCCTGAATCCGTACCGCACAGGCCAGCTTGTTTTATTTAGTGTACAGTACGACACCTCATGGCACATGTTCGAGCTGCCATTCTTTGCTGTGCTTGGCGTGTTTGGCGGCCTCGTCGGACAGCTAATCATCCGATACAACTTGCGGATTGTTGCTTTGCGCAAGAAGTTCTGGACCCGGTTTCATCTACAGGAGGCCTTTTACCTGTCGTTGGTGACTGCTGGGTTGTGTTACTTCAATGCGTACCTCCGCGTGGACATGACGAAGAGCATGCAGATTCTCTTCCACGAGTGCGAGCATGGCGGCCAAAACCACGAGAGCTGCGACCCTGGCAACAAGCTAGGCATAATGGCGTCTTTGGCGCTGGCCTGCATCGTGAGGCTGGGACTCCTGCTTGTGTCGTACGGGGCTGCGAAAGTGCCCGCAGGCATCTTCGTGCCATCCCTGGCAATTGGCGCTCTGTTCGGTCGGCTTCTCGGTACATTTGTGTGGCTCGTCTATGACAGTTTCCGCTCGTCCCCGTACTTTGCGGCATGCGCCGCTGAAGAGGCGGCCCAATGCATCAACCCGGGCACGTATGCGGTGCTGGGTGCAGGTGCGCTGCTTGCTGGCGTGATGCACATTACGCTCACAGTTGTGATTGTTATGTTTGAGCTCACGGGCGCCCTCCACTACATCGTGCCGACCATGATCGTTGTTGGCATCACTAAGCTCATTGCGTCGCTTGTTGGCGAAGGCGGCATCGCTGATATGGCGATCATCGCGAACCGGCTCCCATATCTTGAGCGGGATGACAACGTCGACTATCATGGGAAGCAGCTGAGAGACATAATAGTTCCCAAGGCGCGGTGTGTCATTGTGGATGATACAGACACGGGCCGCGCCCCGTCATCGCGCGACATTCCCGCTCACTACGAGTACCCAGTCGTGGACGCAGAGGGATGCCTTCTGGCTTCAATACACCGTTCAGGTAGCCTGTTCAAAAGCCCACTAGTTTTGGGTATCTCCGAAAACGTTCAAAAGGCCCACGACTTATTTGCGCGGCTCGGGCCACACACCCTGTTTGTGGTCGACCAAGGCAAGTTTTGTGGGCTGCTAACTCGCAAGGATCTCATTAGCCTTCACCACGCAGGAGCCGCTGGGTTCACGCCGTTCGAGGAGCGACTGGGCACCAGGGTAGCGGCGTTCCTCGAGCACAGTGGATCGTGGGTGCTGAGGCTGGTCAAGCGCCAGCCCGCTCCGCAGGCTGACAATAACAGCCACCATACTACTTAGCTTATAGTAGACATAAAAATCGACATTTGTGCTAGCTTTTAGAAACAATATCCAATGTAAAATGCCCATGGTGGCTATGGTGGTCTTCCCGTGTGGTGATGCTGCTGGATTATAAATCACGTGGGACTATTCTGAAATTGCACGCTTCATTCCTGCGCTTTTCCTCCGAAGCACTGAAATATGCTGCGTCTGTTTAGCCGGCTCGCCCAGCCGGTGGTGCGGCCACTGACACCGCGGCCACTGGCAGCGCAGAAACTGACAGTGACGGCTGGTGCGCCGCTAGGCTCGGCGTACTTCGCATGCTTCGCTGCACGACGGCCCATGCTGACCCAGCGGACATACGCAACTGTGAACCAGATTCTCGAGCGCGGCAACTTCAAGACCTTGAAGAAGCGAGAAAATGCGGCGAAGTCTAAAACGCCTGCCCTTCAAGAGAGCCCGCAAAGGCGCGGTGTGGTGGTTCGTGTCATGACAATGAAACCGAAGAAGCCTAACTCGTCAAACCGAAAGGTGTGCCGCGTGAAGCTGACTTCTGGCCGTACGATCACGGCATTCATTCCTGGCGAGGGCCACAACGCGCAGGAGCATAGTGTTGTTCTCGTGCGAGGCGGGAGGACGCCGGATCTCCCTGGTGTGAAATATAAGTGCGTGCGTGGTGCATATGACTTGGCAGGCGTTGTGAACCGCAAGACATCGCGCTCGAAATACGGCGTAAAGAAGCCTGCACCGGCCACGTAATTGTACATATTTACTGCATTAAGTTTAGAGCAAAATAAGTCTGTTTTGGGTCTACTCAATGCGCAACGGTCAATCAAGAGTATAGCGGTCCTCTGGCCTCGCTGGACGGACTTAGCCAGAGATTCCACAACTCGGTAGCTAAAGCGGTACATCCAAAATAGTGTAACCAAAACAATCGCTCGTCACTAGGGCCCTTTGATCGTTGCGCTTCGTTTATCTGAGGTATGGGGCGGCCGCTACCCCCAAAGTCTCCTCACTCCTCCTTTTCCTTCTGCGACTTTCGTGCGGACGTACGCGTGCGTCTTGGCGGTTTGGTCTCCGCTGCAGTACCAGTCTTTGCGCCGTTCTTGGGCGTGCGGTTAGTGGGCTTCGCCTCCGCCGTGGCCTCATTCTTGGCTCCATTCTTGGCTCCATTCTTGGATGTGCGCCTCGTAGGCTTCGCCTCCGCCGTGGTCTCATTCTTGACTCCATTCTTGGCTCCATTCTTGGCTCCATTCTTGGCTCCATTCTTAGGCGTGCGTTTAGTCGGCTTTGCCTCTGCCGTGGCCTCATTCTTGATACCGTTGCTTGGTTTGCTGCCCTCTGCATCACTAGCATGAACGACAGCTTCACTCTCAGACTCGGCAACAACGTCCACGGGCGCGTTCGTCTTGCGACGCTTTGCCATGGATTCCTCTCGTTCCTTGTTTGCGTCGGCGTCGCGCGCGTCCACGGTGTCCATCTGAATGTCGCTCAGCTTCCACAAGATCAACTGGAACGCAGTGCGGTGCGGCGCAAACTTATGCGCAATGCGGCCCATGTGCACCAGGTCGGGCGGGAGGTTGGTTTTGGCCTGGGCCTTCTTGGACTTCCCCGGCGACGCCGGCGGATCCGCAAAACTCGCGGCCTCCTTGGCGATTCCTGGATTGTCCTTCATGTAGCGCCGCATGCCCCGCTGGACGCCAATATCGGCAAGACTGAAAACGTCCATGCGGTGGAGATAGAAGATGAGAAACATCTGTGCTGTCCAAGGCCCAAAGCCCCGCACGGACACAATCTTGTCAACCACGTCGTCGTCGCTGAGGGACTGCAGAATCTCATCCGAAATCTCGTTCTTTTGGTACGCCTCGGCCAGTTCGTGAAGATACTCGGCCTTGCGCACAGAAAGACCGGCCCCTCTCAGCTGCTCGACACTGAAGTTGAGAACGCGGGTTGGGTCTGGGAACCCGTCCTTCATTTCGCACAAATTCAAAAGCTTAGTGTATATAGCGCGCGCAGCAGCGCCGCTAAGCTGCTGGGACAGCACACTGCGTGAGAGATACTCGAACGACGACGGGAAGCTCGGCTTTGGGTAGAGGAACGCAGGGAAGTCGTGCGCGTCAACAACGCGCTTGAGGGTCGGGTCTATGCGCAACACGGCATCCAAACTTTTTTGGAACTCAGGCAAATACTTCGGCATTGTTCGCCAGTTTGCCCAAATTCAGTGGCTACGGTTTGCCAGTAACGCTGACTCTTCGGGGTGGTGGGGAAACTTTAGGGTGGCGTAGTGCAATAACTAATGCAAACCACCGTCGCTCCTTGATTTCCTCTAAGGACCGAGACGACACGCAATTTGAAAGCGACTGTTGAGAAGTGCGCCGCGTAGGAGTGAGGGCGGATCTCCGTAATCTGTCAGCTGCACAGAACGAGAACGTACTGCACAAGATCAACAAAAATCAAGACCCGCTGCAGGCCCTGTGTAGATAAAATAGAATGCCGTTCGACGACCAGCGTGGAATGCAGATCGCCCTTGAGGAGGCGCGCAAAGGCTACGAGGAGGGCGGAATCCCCATTGGCGGCGCTCTTATCCACGAGGATGGGACAGTGCTCGGCCGCGGCCACAATATGCGCATCCAAAAGGGCTCCGCGACCCTGCACGGCGAGATTTCGACGCTGGAAAACGCTGGACGATTGCCCGGCAAACTCTACAAGAACGCGACCATGTACACCACGCTGTCGCCGTGCTACATGTGCACGGGAGCGTGCATCATGTATGGGGTGAAACGCGTGGTCTTGGGAGAAAACAAGAATTTTGTTGGCGGCGAGGATCTGCTCAAATCGAAAGGAATCGAGGTCGTCAATCTTGATAACGAGGATTGTGCAGCATTGATGAGCAAGTTCATTAAGGAGCGCCCTGAAGAGTGGAACGAGGATATTGGCGAGTGAGCACTACACCGTATTCAAAAGTAGACTAGCAAACGAGAAGTCGCATACAAGGTGTGGTTGCATATTCATTTAACCAAACGAGAGTCAGCACTATGTTTTAATAAAAAAAATAAGCTGAAGCAGTTCCTGCAACACAACGCATGTAATTGTGCCACCCTAGCGCTATAATCCATGACTCTCTCCCGAATGTCACTCCGAATATTCAGTTTGAGCATTCGCGGTAGCATACTGCTGCGCTCAGCAATTCTCCAAACCGCCTATGTACGGGACCCGGGACCGGTGCGGCTATGACGTTCTTCGCGTCGCCTGCCATCGGAAGCGTGATATGGCCTAGTTGTCAGGTAACCCTGACCTTATAGCTCAGTGGGAGAGCGCAGGTCTGAAGAACCTGAGGTCCCGTGTTCGAGTCACGGTGGGGTCACATCTCTTTTTAGATAGGCAGCTCTCGCTATCGAAGAGAAGTTCGAAGCGTTAACAAAAAAAAAAACTTGACAAAATAGTGCCTAGCTGTATTTCCAGATGCTTACAAAATGGTTTAAGTTACGAGCCAGCGTGGTGCACAGCGAGCTCGCACTTGCACAATGACTTGTGTACGACGTTCACGGGAAGGAATTGCCATATTTCTCCGCTTGCTCCACACAAAAGGATCTCCCCCACACATCTCCGCGCAAACGACCTATCACTCGCAGGTGTCTGGGTCTAATTAAACGCACCTCCTTTATGCAAGTAGTGGACGCAGGGTAGAGTGCCTGCTCAGAGACGGCCTGCCCAGCGAATTCGCAATGCGGGTCGAACTCCACCAAAAGTAGCAGCTCAGGGCCGTCGTATAGTGGGTTGCTAGAACCGATACGATAGCTGGACGCCGCTGGGCCAACCGATGGCTCCGTGTTATTAACAAACTTCTGAAACCCCCTTCTTCATCGGCAGCAGGGTTCGGCCCCCTCTCCCCCCTTCAGGGATGGGATGGCCCGTAAACCCTCCTCCTTGCGGCGTGATGCACCTTGGCGCTGCTGCAGTATGCATTAAAATCGTGAAACGTCATTAGATTACGCCCGAAAGCATATAATTAGCGAACGCCGCGCTTCATGCGCAGACTGTCTCGTTTTCGCTTTGCGACGATATTTACAACATCCTCCTCCGTGAGGTTCATCTGATTTGCAACCGCCGCAAGCTCCGACTCGCGCGAAGGTTCTCGGAAGGGCGCAGCAAGGCCCTGCCCGAGGCTCGCAACGCCGGCGCGCTGCGAAGATGTCGACGCCCATTTGTCCTCGACTGAGTGACGCCTAGGCCCAATCGCGTCTGTGAATTCAAACTCGTCGCTCTGATTGAACTGCTGCTGCTGCTGCGGCTCGGCCATGGCCATCGAGAAGTAGTCTTGCGGCATGCGGTACTGCTCCGGCAGCTGTGGCTCGTCAGGCTCGGAGTGGAAGAGCTGAATGACGCGATGCCGCACAGCGTTCATGGAGTGCGGGAAGTACACGTTGCGGTGCTTCGCCATGCGCAGCGTGTCTTTCGCAACGCGGTGTACAACGCCCGAGGGCGGATATCGTCCAGAAAAAGGCGCCGTCTGCGGATCGTTCACTAAATCGTCGTACATGTTCTTCAGCAAAAGATCTTGCGGCTCTGTCCAAGGGTACTGTATCTCATTGATCGGCTCGTCATCATCCGTGGTGGCAATGCTGCTGACGCTGCCAAAGCGATGCATTGTCGAGAACTCGGGAATGGGCAGCGGCTGCTCACTCGGCGTGTGGGGCTCAGACTCGGCCTGCATGTAGGACTCGCGGAACTCTGGCTGTCGGAAGTCGAGTCTCAGGTTCTCCAAGGCGACGGGCTGGGCCCAGCCCTGGTACTCAGGGCCCTGCGCCGTGTGTGCTGGGTCGACGCTGGATGGCGATGAGCCAGATGGCCCCTGGCGCCGCTGCTGTATATCGCGAAGGTCGCCGCCGAAGAGCGATCTGTCATTATTGCTCTTCATGGAAAGACTGGGGTTGCAGGGCGGCGGAAGCGCGTGTACTGAATAAATAAGGTGATCAAAAACAGGTCAGTAGACGGCGGAAGGCGCAACGAACGAATGAAGAGTGTTCGGGCGCGCAAATGCTTAATGGAGCCCGGTTCGGTTGCCTTTGAAGGGGGTGGCTGGTAGTACTGGCACGCGCGACTCGCTGCCCGAATTGATTATGTATGCGGTTGGCGTAAAGGCCGGGCCGTAACTCCCAAGCGCGAAGCGAGCGCTGCTGCGAGATTATCTTCGGGTTAGGGGTCCGTTCATGGCCCCTCGTTAGCAAGCGCGGGCTCGTCGTTGAGCGCGCGGACGTCTGTCCAAAAATCGCTGTCCTTGATCAGGTCGCAATGCAGCTCGTTGATCGCCGTTTTGCCCAGGGTTTTACGTCGGCGATCTAGCTGCCGCTTTGTCAGGTATTCAGGCAGCGCCTCGGGCATGCGCTCCCACTTCAGAATAGTGCCTTTCTTATACATCTCAGGCTCGTTGTTGTAATTAATGCCGAACTCCGTAAACAGAATTTCGTTCTTGTCGCTCGAGACCGTACCTTGTAGACGTGTTTCTGCCTCGTCGGGAGTAAGCCCGCCCTTCTCGACAAGTGCCCAGAAGGTTGTGTTGTACAGGTTGTTAATATGACAGTCGACTTGCCGCCACGCGAAGTAATCGCGCAAAAGCTTGAAGTTTGGATAAGTAACTGCACGGCCATCAAAAGACGGCAGATGCGCGGCTGTCAGCGGCGACGTAGGGAAAACCTGCGTCCATGCGAATATGTAATGGGCCGTGAACGTTGACACAACCGTCGACACAAGCTTCGCGGCGCGGCGCTCAAACAGCGTGGTGGACTTCAGGAACGCAAACGAGTACTCGTCGCTATCGCCGTATGCCAGAAATATGTCTTGTACGTCGCGCATGACGCCATTGGCGGCTGTGTTCATGCACTGCAGGGCGCGCGCGTCGTTTGGCTTTGCAAACGCATATCGCTTCGAAAACTGGTGGAATTTGCGCCCGTCCACGCGCACAACTATGTACGTCTCCGGGAGCAATTTGCCTTCGGATTCGTACGCCTTGACATACTCGTACTTCGAGTTCGCCATACCAATAGCGTGGGTGGTGGTGGACAAGCTTGGAAATAATTACATAATTTTTTTTCTTGCCCGCATCTTCTTCCCACACATGTAATAATAAATAAGCATCCACTGAAAGCTTTCACTTCCCTTACCATCGGCCCAGACCCGAATCTGCTACGCCTGGAAGGTCACAATGGGCGAGGTCGACTTCCATACGCTCGAGAACGTGGAGCGATTTAGCCATCCGTCCGACAAGAAGTCCGCTTACGACCTTCTACATGCATCGATTGAGCCGCATGTGAGCAGCTTCAACGCCATTTTCAACGGCCCGCACGGAGGTCTGCTCGAAAAGGGGATCGCTGAGATCGGCAAAAAGGTCGTGTTTGATTCGCCGGAGGGCGAGCTGCCGCTTGGTAACAAGATCACTTACTGGATAGAAGAGGTCCTTGTCAAAAAGCCGTCCGTGGCAGACCGCGATAAACTCTCTGTGAAGCGCGAGTTCATGCCATCAGAGAGCCGCGAGCGGCTCGTGAGCTACCGCGGCCATATGAGCATCAAATTTGCATACCAGGTGAACGATGGCCCCGTGCAACATGAGCTGCGCCCGTGTGGCCAGCTGCCAATAATGCTGCGAAGCAATCGCTGCCATCTCGAGCGGATGTCGCCAGCTGAGCTCGTAGCAAACCACGAGGAAAGCGAGGAAATGGGTGGCTATTTTATTGTGAATGGTATCGAGAAGCTTATCCGTATGCTTATTGTGCAGCGCCAAAACCACCCGCTCGCCATTGAGCGTAGCAGCTTTACGAAGCGCGGTCCAAGCTACTCGAAGTACGGCATGCAGATCCGGTCTGTGCGCCCGGACCAGTCCTCGCAGACTAACGTCCTCCACTACCTCAAGGACGGTCAAGTTACGTTCCGCTTTTCATGGCGCAAAAATGAGTACTTGGTACCGGTTGTGATGATCATAAAGGCTCTTGCAGAAACGAACGATCGTCAGATCTTCGATGGCATCGTCGGATCCGAGACAACGAACTCGTTCTTGACCGACCGCTTGGAGCTCATGCTGCGCAGCTACAAGGCTTACGACGCGAACACGCAGCTCGAGGCGCTTGCATACTTGGGCGACAAGTTCCGTGTTGTCCTCTTTGCACCAGCAGACATGCCTGACGTGCAGGTCGGCCGTCTATTTATCACTAAGGTTGTGTTGCCACATCTTGCTGACGACAATCTCGCGAAACAACGCCTACTTCTGTTCATGATCCGCAAGCTGTATGCGACTGTTGCTGGCGACTCGTGTCCGGACAACCCGGACGCTGCTCAGTTCCAAGAGATTTTGCTGCCGGGGCTGCTCTACGGAACAATTCTGAAAGAGAAGATCGAGGAATACTTATATGCGTTCCGCGACGTCATCCGCGTGGCTGTAAACCGCCGCCAGGGCGTGAACTTCAATGACAAGCGCTTCATCATGCGCGTCTTCTCGCGCATGAACGAGGACATTGGCAAAAAAATGCAGTATTTCATCAGCACGGGCAATCTGGTGTCGCCCACTGGCCTTGACCTGCAGCAGACTTCTGGCTTTACAGTTGTTGCCGAGCGGATCAACTTCCACCGCTTTTTGGCTCACTTCCGAATGGTGCATCGTGGCAGCTTCTTCGCCGAGCTCAAAACAACGTCGGTACGAAAGCTGCTTCCCGAGTCGTGGGGATTCATGTGCCCTGTACATACGCCGGATGGATCTCCATGTGGCCTGTTGAACCACTTGGCGCATAAATGCCGTGTCATATGCTTTGACGACACAAACGCGACATTAGAGGTTGTCACAGCCCTTCTTCGCGAGCTCGGCGTGTCTCCGCCCGAAATCACTGCGACAGGTGGCCCCGAGGTTGCTTGTGTGCAGTACAATGGCAACGTTCTTGGCTACACCACACACAAACACGCGCGCATCGTAGCCAACACGCTTCGATTTTGGAAGGTCAAGACCGAGGGACGAAAGGTTCCGAAGACGCTTGAAATCGGTCTTGTCCCCCCAAGCAGCGGCGGCCAATATCCTGGCTTATACTTGTTCAGCGGCTTGTCGCGCATGACTCGTCCTGTCAAGTATCTTGCATTGGGCAGAGAGGACTGGGTCGGTCCTTTCGAACAGCCGTACATGAACATTGCTGTGACTCCCGAGGAAATTGAGGCGAAGGTACACACGCATGTTGAGTTTTCGCCGACGAACATTTTCTCCATTCTTGCGAATATGACGCCCTTCAGCGATTTCAACCAGAGCCCACGTAACATGTACCAGTGCCAAATGGGCAAGCAAACTATGGGTACGCCGAACACGGCTCTGCAGTACCGCTCGGACAACAAGGTATACCAGCTGCAGACAGGCCAGTCACCGATTGTGCGCGCCAAGCTCTACGATGAGTACGGCTTAGACGAGTTCCCAAACGGCACAAACGCCGTCGTTGCCGTCATTTCGTACACTGGTTACGACATGGACGATGCTATGATCCTAAACAAGAGCGCACTCGAGCGTGGCTTTGCGCACGGCTCGGTTTACAAAACGGAGGCCATTGATCTCAGCGAGAAGCGCCGGCCTGGTGATCCAATTACGCAGCGAATTGGCTTCGGTGATGACGAGGTCCCTGCCGAATGGCACGAAAAGCTTGACGACGATGGGCTGCCGCGTATCGGCACCCTCGTTCGTGAGGGTGACCCCCTTGTTGCGTACTACGATGAGCTGCTTGGCCGCACGAAAGTGAAGACGTACCACTCGTCGGAAGAGGCGCGGGTTGACCAAGTGAAGCTGCTGAGCGACGAGAATGGCGACCACGAGCTGCAGGCATTCACAGTGAAGCTGCGCATCGACAGAAGGCCTAACATCGGCGACAAGTTCAGCTCGCGACACGGGCAGAAGGGCGTTTGCTCGCAGAAGTGGCCGACCGTGGACATGCCGTTCAGCGAGAGCGGCATGCAGCCGGACATTATTATCAACCCTCACGCATTCCCCTCGCGAATGACGATTGGCATGTTTGTCGAAAGCTTAGCAGGCAAGGCCGGCGCGCTGCACGGGTTCGCGCAGGACGCGACTCCGTTCCAGTTCTCGGAAGACCAGACTGCCGCAGACTACTTTGGCGAGCAGCTGCGTGCGTCTGGATACAACTACCACGGCAACGAGCCGATGTACTCTGGCGTCACTGGAGAGGAGCTGCGCGCCGACATTTATCTTGGCGTCGTTTTCTACCAGCGTCTGCGCCATATGGTGAACGACAAGTTCCAAGTGCGCTCGACCGGCCAGGTGAACAAGACGACCATGCAGCCTGTGAAGGGCCGAAAGCGCGGTGGTGGTATCCGTATTGGTGAGATGGAGCGCGATGCGTTTTTGGGCCACGGTACGGCCTACCTTCTGCAAGACCGGTTGCTGAACTGCTCGGATTACACACAGGCACACGTGTGTCGCCAGTGCGGCTCGCTCATGTCAACGCAGGTGACGGTCCCCCGAGTTGGCGCAGCGGCTGCTGTGCGGTGCCGGCACTGCGCGAAGCGCGTGACAGGCGGTGCAGACCGCGACGAAGTGTGGGAAGACGGCCACGGTACGAGGTTCATCGGCGGCGACAAAGTGTCGACGATCGCGATACCGTTTGTCCTGCGCTATCTTGATAGCGAGCTCACTGCCATGGGAGTGAGGATGCGGTTTGACGTCGCGCCTCGCTAAAAAAAAATTTGGAAGTCCTTTAGGTCGCTTAACTTAATTATACTTATTTTTGGACTAGTTCATTTTAACGTTAAATCAAACGGTTTTCGGATGGGAGCCCTGCGCATCGGTGTGTCTTTTAGGGCACAATGCACGGCAACGCTTATCGTCCGCCACAATCTCCTCGTAAACGAAACCGTTGTTGGGTTCTGCATTTCTCAACCAGTACTGGGGCTCTTAGTCCATTAAGAGCCTCTCGCCTGCACGAGGTGCGTTTGTAAATGTGTCGATACGCGTAGTTTTTTCAGTAACGTAAGCGGTCGAAGCCTGCTCAGATACCACGCGGCAACAGCCTCGCATGTCTTCGTCGGCAAGGTTCTCCAGTCTCAGCGCTGAAGAGACTGCGCTGCAGCTGCAAACTTCGGCAGATGGGGGCCTCGAGCAGCATGAGGCTGCAAATCGGCGCCGGCAGTACGGTCACAACCTGCTGCAAGACAACAATGACGAGAGTGTAGTGCGCCAATTTCTCGCTCAGTTTATTGAGAATCCGCTCATTCTCATGCTCATTGCGTCGGCCGTGGTGTCCATGTTTCTGGGAAACGTCGACGACGCTATTTCCATCACCGTGGCCATTATATTTGTCGTCGGCGTTGGATTTGTCCAAGAGTACCGCAGCGAGCAGAGCTTAAAGGCGCTGAATACCCTTGTTCCGCCGAGCGCTCACCTCATTCGGGCCGATGCGAAGCACACCGTGCTAGCGGAGCAGCTGGTGCCCGGCGACGTCGTCGCGCTGAGCGTTGGCGACCGTGTGCCGGCTGACGTGCGCCTAACGACGGCTGTGCATCTCATGGTCGATGAAAGCTCGCTTACGGGCGAGACAATCCCCGTAGAGAAGCACACAGACCCGGTCACGAGCATGGGCATTTCGGAGCGCAACAACACGGCGTTCATGGGCACGCTCGTCACTGCTGGCCGCGGCCAGGGCATTGTTGTCGGTACGGGTCGCGACACAGAGTTCGGGCAGATTTTTGCCATGATGAACGAGATTGACAAGCCTAAGACGCCGCTGCAGCAGTCTATGGACAAGCTGGGTCACGAGTTGTCGATGATGAGCTTTGGCGTCATTGGCCTCATTTGCCTGATTGGAGTCATTCAGGGCCGCAGCTGGCTCGAGATGTTTCAGATCGGTGTGAGTTTGGCCGTGGCCGCGATTCCGGAAGGTCTTCCCATCATTGTTACTGTTACGCTTGCTTTGGGCGTGTTGCGCATGGCGAAGGCGAGCGCAATTGTGCGCCGCCTGCCGTCGGTAGAGACGCTTGGCAGCGTGAACGTCATCTGCTCGGATAAAACGGGCACTCTCACGATGAACATTCTGCAGACCGCGGCTGTATATGCGCCGACAGACTCAGAATGGACCGACTTGCGGAGGGTGGGAGACAAGCATAAGCTCCCTCCTGTCAGTCAGGCGCTTCTCGAGGCAGCTGTGTTCTGCAACGATGCGCAGAAGCTCGCTAGCGGCGACTTTGTGGGCAACTCCGTGGACCAAGCGCTCCTGTCGCTCGGCGAACGTTACGGCCAGACGGACGTGCGCGAAACAGAGGACCACGCACGCACGTGCGAAATCCCGTTCAGCTCTGAGCGCAAATGGATGGCGGTCTCCCTGAAGAGTGGTACGACCTACGTGAAAGGCGCGCTCGAGCGGTTGCTTCCGATGTGCACGCACTTCCGTAGCTCCGACGGAAAGCTGGAGATGACGCAGGCTGTGCGCAACTCTGTGGAGGACGCCGCGAATCGCATGGCTGAGCACGGCATGCGCATCATTGCCTTGGCGTCGCGCACTGGGACTGTCGACTCCGAGTCGGACGTTGAGCAACTGACGCTGTGCGGCCTTGTGGCGATGTACGATCCGCCGCGGCCTGGCGCTGCCACTTCTGTTCAGCGCCTACGCGAGTCCGGCGTCAAGGTCATCATGATTACTGGCGACAATGAGGTCACGGCCGTGGCAGCAGCGCGCGAGGTGGGCATTCCCGTGCCAGCAAATAGCGCCCAGTACGTAGTGCTTGGCTCGCAGCTGGAGGGCCTCACTGCGGAGCAGCTGTCGCAAACGGTGGACAACGTGCTTGTGTTCGCGCGCACTTCGCCTGAGATGAAGGTGACGATTGTGCGATCGCTGCAGATGCGCGGCAACATCGTTGCCATGACTGGAGACGGCGTGAACGATGCGCCAGCGCTCAAACTGGCCGATATCGGCGTGGCTATGGGCAGCGGCACCGACGTGGCGAAGGAGATTGGAGACATGATTCTTGTGAACAACGAGTTCAGCACGATTCTCCAGGCAATCCGCGAGGGCAAGGCGATTTTCACAAACATCAAGAGCTTTTTGACGTTCCAGCTGTCGACCAGTGTTGCGGCGCTATCGTTAATTGTATGCTCGACGGTTTTCAAGCTGCCGAATCCGCTGAACGCGATGCAGGTATTGTGGATCAACATCCTCATGGATGGCCCTCCCGCACAGTCATTGGGCGTTGAGCCCGCTGACCCGGAGGAGATGCGCAAGCCGCCGCGGTCGCGCGACGACCATGTCCTGGAGAAGCGCATTGTTCAATCTGTGCTGTGGCGCGGGATCCTCATTCTGATGGGCACGATGTATGTGTACCTGCGCGAGATGCAGGACCAGGTTGTGACAAAGCGGGACACTACGATGTCATTTACAACGTTTGTGCTGTTCGATCTGTTCAACGCGCTGTCGTCAAGATCACATAACCGCAGCATTTTTCATATTGGCCTGTTCTCGAACACGATGTTCAATGTCGCGGTAGGCTTGTCGCTACTAGGTCAGCTTGCGGTTGTCTACGTGAAACCGTTCCAGGCGATTTTCCAAACCGAGGCGCTGTCATTTGGAGACATTGTTTACCTTGTTGCGCTCTCGAGCTCGATCCTGTGGGTTGACGAGATCTGGAAATACGTTCGGCGGCGCAGGGGCCCACAGATCAAGATTCCTATGCAGAGCTTTGTATAGATGCCGGATCTATAAGGGATTGCCCCCTCCTCAAAAAAAACGAATAGCTTCTCGCAGATGAAGAGAACGAAGAAGAATAAGAAGAAGAAGAAGAAGCTCATTATTGACCCCCAGCATGTTGGCGCGCAGCTGCAATATATAGACAGCTCATTCGCAGCCGCGACTTACACGTATATAATTACAGTGTACATAAAACTTAGATGATTTTTCAGGGGCAAGATTTAGAGGGAGCTAGTGGGCCAGAAGTAAAGCGTAAACGACTAAGGCTTCGAGTCTTGGCGCTGCAAATCGCACCGACAGAAGTAGAAACCTGTTCCAAAGTACCACATACCGCCCCTTCCTATCTCGCGCTCCCTCTTACAACTCTAAAAAGTGCTACCTTGTTTTTTTCTCAGCGCTCACTTCGCAGCGCGCGAACGCAGTGCCGCGGAGCTCAGGGCGGTGAGGGCGCCGTGATGCCGGAAGTCGGGTGGTCTAACCCCAGCCCCCCATCGTGGGACTTTTAACTCAAGGCACAAGGGTTCGGTGTGCAGACCAACCGCATCGTCAGGTTTCCCGAGGACTGGCTCCGTTTAAGGCGTGGAAGCATAGGTGTTCAGAGTCCCAGCATGGAGCAGTTCACGAACCAACTGTCGAATGTGTCTTTATACGACGTGAAGGCCTACGTACGCAAGGCACAAAATGCGGTGTTAAACTTCAGTGACATGGAAGCAAAGGTGCGCGAGGCGACTAACAACGAGCCGTGGGGCACGCCAACGAGCACAATGCAGCAAATTGCCGACGGAACGAATAATTACCAACAGTTCCACGAGATTATGCCGTTTATCTACCGTCGATTCACAGAGAAAAGCGCCGCAGAGTGGCGCCAGATATACAAGGCGCTGCAGCTGCTCGACTACCTTGTGCGCAACGGCAGCGAGCGCGTCGTCGACTACGCGCGGTCTCACATATCTGTAATTGAGATGATGCGGCATTTCAGCTACGTCGACCGCCATGGGACGGACCAGGGAGCGTCGATCCGCAAGCGCGCGGACGAGCTTGTGGCTCTGCTCGGCTCCACAGATAAGCTGCGCAACGAGCGTAAGAAGGCGCGGCAGCTGAACCAGAAAACGGGCCTGGGCGGCTCGAAGGGCTTAGGCATGGGCGGCGGCGGCTTTGCCGGCTCAGGTCGCAAGTACGGCGGCCTGAGCAGCGACTCATACCGCCAGATGAAGTTTGGTGGTTCCGCCGCGCAGCAGGTCTTTGGCGATGGCGGTGGGTTTGACGGCTCGAACCACATCGTCACTGGTGTGCGCGACGAGGCGTTCGAGGAGTACGATGCTGGTGACGCTGATGTGGACGGCGCACACACCGCTACGCGCAGCGAAAATGTAGGCGGCGACTCCCTAATTGCGGATGACGCTGGTGACGATGACGACGACGACTTCGCCGAGTTCCAGACGGCGCCGACGGCTACGCAGGGCGGTGCCAACGTCGCATCAAAGCCTGCCACGAGTGCGAACATTCTTGACTTATTCGACGCTCCGGCACCGCACGCGTCTCAGTCTTCATCGTTCGCAGCGCCGGCACAGCCTGCTGCTACCTCACTGTTCTCCACCGACGTCGCCTCATCTGGACCCGGAATTGCGGGATCAATGGCGTCGCCAGCCGCGCCGAAGAAGGCGCCGGTGGACGATGTCTTTGGCTCCCTGTGGGAGACCTCTAAAACAGCTAAGCCTGCGGCACCGAAGGCTTCGAGCGCAGCGAGCACGCCGGCGCTCGGCTCAAAGACGGCCGCCTCAAGCACGCCCGCAGCGGCTCCGCAGAGCCCTCCAGCACCGCAGGCAAGCGGTGCCGGCGGCGAGGTCGACCTGCTCAGCTTCTAACTCACTTATTTAATCATAACGACAGTGTAGAGTATCATATTACGAGTCCACAGAAAATCCGGCTTCCTGTTACCGTGATTGGGTTCGCGCTGCCAATTTTCAATCACTTATTGCCTCCTCTTCATCGCTGCGGGCTGGCGAGCCGTTACGCGCGGCGGCGACACGCACGCTATCAGAGCCCTGCGCGAGCGTCGACGGCCGCCGCACAGGGCTCGCCTCGCCGTGTGCGGCCAGCAGCGCGCTCCGGTGCGGGATCTGCTCGGGTATCGGGTGCTCCGAGCCTATGTCCTGGCCCGCCTCGGGTTTCTTACCGGCCTTCGACATTGCGTAGTCGCCAGAGTCGAAGAAGCGGCGCTGCTTGAGCTGGCTCCTCAAGATGTCCGCCCGCGTAGGCGGCTTGCCCAGCCTCTCCTTCAGCAGCTTCTCTTGTTCTTTCTCAGGGGTCGCCATGCACTCTCTAATCCGAGCACTCACAAGTCTGAGAAACCGCGTGGCCTAAAGCCTAAGCCATGTGCGTCTGGCACTCAGGCTCAGCTGGGAGATTTGGGGGTTTGGGGTTTGCGGGCTGGCCGCGCGGGTCTGGCGGGCCAGTGTCGCTGCTGCCTACCACGGCGGGGATGGCTGCAAAGCTAGCGTATGTGCGTGTCGGAGGTGCAGCAATTTTCGCTAGTGACAGAATGTGCTGTAAAAAATTGAAACCGGTCATGGGGTATGTAATAGTACGATATGGTAATTCTCGAGAGCTCTTGATGGAGGAGGCTTTCGCATTTGATTCATAGAAACGAGAGGCCTTTTCACGCAGCAATTCCTGCAGTCTGGATGTTCGACGGAGTGCACAAATATCTGGGACAGGCTGCTCATTGGACTGTGTGTCATGCTTAATTGTGTCTCGAGACCCAAGTAACACATACTCATACACTGTTGCCCTATTTCTACGCTAAGTAAATACAAAGTCGCCAGTAAATATTGATGGCTTGTTCGCTCCGTTGGTCGCGCCCTGTGACACGTATTGGCAACTATTATAGGTGAGTACTCCCCAACTTCGGGCGCAGGAACTAGGAAGCCTGGCGCAGACCTGGCGCGTGCCAGCATGCTATTCCTAATTAGAAGCGCTAGCTACGTGGTAATAACAAGATCTTTAATGTCTGCGAGAACTTCTTCGACGCTCGCCGTGTGCTGCCGCCGGCCGTACTGGTCGTACGTACTATAGCGGTCCTGCCGCGCAACGAAGCTGCGAGGTCGCGCAGGTTTCGACTCTATGGGCGGAATTGAGCTTGCCTGCGTACTCGTGCTTGTGTTGCCTACTGAGCTGCTCACCGATGTGCTCGCAGTCGTGCTCACGGAAGTCTCTGCTTCGCCCAATTGGCTAGCTGAGCTTGTGCTCTGCCTATTCTCGGCTCCAGATACTGCTCCACTCTGAGTCAGTGCAGGATCCTCGACGTCTGACGAGCCTCCATTCCACTCCCAGTCATCCAGGATGGCTCCAGAGCGCTTTCCCATGCTCACAATTGACATGCGCTTAGACGCACGCGCTTCGGCGCCGCGAAGTCGACTTGCGTTCGAGGACTGTCGCATTATGCTGTACCGAGCAGGATATGCATAACCGCCTTGGCCAGCATTTGTGTGCTGCGAGAGCACAGCGCGCGTCCCTGAGTATGCGTCTAGTCTTGGCTGCGAGCTCGTCATAGGCAGAGTCTTTATCAACGGAGGAGCCATCGCTTGTGGGCGCATGCCGGAGGTCATACTGCCCGTTCTCGACATTCGTCGCTGGCTCAGTGCTGACATGCGTCGCTGGCTGGCGATAGATCGCCGCTTTTCGGCCTCAGACACGAATGTCAACTGCACACTCGCAAGCTTGTTCCATGTCTCGGCGGCTCTTTGCGGATCCAGCGCTGGCGGAGTCTGCTTCAGCAGCGCAATGTCCTGTCGCAGGACGGCATTGTCTTCATCGAATCGAAGCAGCAGCTGTTTGATGGCGTAGCTGCTGCGCGTGAGCTTCAAGTGCTCGTATTGCAGTTGGGAGAGGTGCCGTGCAGCGCGTCGACGCGAGAGGTAGAGGCCTGGGGCACCAACTCGGCGGCTTGCTGTCTTGCGCTTCCCTTTCATCCCCCTTTTTGAGAGTAGCGATGGGACACCGTCGTCAAACTGGAACGTTTGCGAGTCGAAGTGCTGCGACACTGCCTTCGTGCGGCTGAGCAGTACTTGGATGATTTGCACATCAACGTTTCGGGACTCCCTTTTCACGAGCGGCGCCTCGAGCGCAAGCTTGTCAAACACGAGCTTCGAGAACACGCGCGTTTGGTAGATAAGCAGGTCTCGGTCGAAATGCAGCTTGCGGAGCTGCTCCGTGAGCCGCCGGATTTCGGCGTTCAGGTCCAGCAACTTCGCAACCCCAGTCGCGTTTCGGTCGCGAAAGAACTGCGACAGCGGTCTCATTATCTGGCTCATGTGTGGCGGGTGGGCGCAACTGGCCCATCTTTCAATTTAATATATGTGGCTCGCAGGTGGGGAGAATCCCACTAATATTCCAAATATGGAAACTTTTACGTTCTTAGCATGATCGCACCATACTATCATGGCATGGCTGCACTCGCCCGCAGAGATTCCTAGTTAGGCACAGGCGTGTGCCAGCGTGTGCCAGCGTGCGTACGCGACGCAGCTCTTGCCCGATTCGATCCAGCCGCTAGGTTTGAGGCTATTTGTTTTGAGAACCACATCGCATAGTCAGCATCCGCGACCACCGACCTCAACCAATCTACGATCATTCGCCGTGATTCGCTATGGGGAGCGGCGCCTCTAAAGTGAAGGGAGGCTCGCGCGTGTTAGCGAAGTCTGCGCCTAAGCAGCCGAAGGGTGCAGCCACTGTGAATTCAACCCGTCCGGCGGCTGAGAGCCGACTTGCTGAGGAGCGCCAAGCGGCCGACAGCGACACAGATGTGGCAAAACGCCTGCAGCAACTGGGGCCTGTTCAGTTCCGCAAAATGGAAGAAAAGTACGTGCCAGCGGCGGAGGAGGCGTTCACTATGACTTTGCAAGCGCGCAAAGACCGCGAGGAACAGGGCACTGCTGAGCTCGAAAAGGCCGGCCCTCGCAAACTGCTTCCCAGCGTGACGATCACTGCCATTCTGAGGAGCCTTAAGGAGGGTGACTCGCCAGAAAGCGTTGCGCGAACGTACAACCTAGACCCTTCTGTGCTGCCGCGCCTAGAGAAGCTTTCGGTCCCTGACGTGGCGGGTGCAAGCGGAGGCAACCAGCTGCTGGACGATGTTCCGCAGCAGAGACAGCCTGCTCGGCGACGCCGGCGTGAGCCACAGAAGTAGTTTACTCCAGAGCGGGACCGCTCACAGCTGGAGACAACATTTGAGCAGCGTGAGGGACCACGCATCGAAGCCCCACACTACTTCGCTTTTGAGATTCCTACGAAAGTTTATCTAAATTGGGGCCTGAACAACTCGTGGACGTCTAGCAACGATACGCGCGGAATACTCATGCTTCTTGCTAGCCTTGGCGAGGGCCCTAAAGGTACCAGTACAGATCACATTGCAACGCTATGGAATTCAGTAGCGCGGTCTAGCATGCAGTCACAAATTGTGGCTGCTTCATTTCACATTTTTTGCCCGAAAAACTGCCTTATTTATGTCTAGTCCAGACCACTGCGCAATCGCGTCAGCAGCGTCTTGAAAAAAATTAAATAATCCAACAACCCACACTCCTTGGACTGGCTTGGCGTCGAACACTGCTGCACGCCAATGACGTCCGTGCTGAAGGTGGATCCATTCAAAATTACCTTCGAGGGGATCCATCTCCGGATGGGGCCCTCGAAAACGTTGGAAAATCTGCGCGCAGCAAGCGATCTGCTGCACAACAACGAAGTCGTAGCGTTCCCCACGGAGACCGTCTACGGCCTGGGCGCGAACTGCCAGAGCACGGAGGCGGTCCAGAAAATATACCAGGCAAAGAACCGGCCAGCAGATAACCCATTGATCATACACGTTGCATCTAGGCAGCAGATTGAAACGAGCCTGCGGACGCATGTGCCACGCATCTACGATCGCCTTATTCAGAAGTTCTGGCCTGGCCCACTCACAATACTGCTGCCACTTCCTCCAAACTCCCCCATATCGCCGCTGTGCACGAAAGGTCAGCACACATTTGGGTGCCGCATGCCGTCGCACCCCGTTGCGCGCGCCCTCATATCGCTGAGCGAGCTGCCTCTTGCAGCGCCCTCAGCGAATTCATCAACCAAACCCAGCGGGACAGAGGCCAAGCATGTTGTTGAGGACATGGATGGACGCATCCCGCTTGTTCTTGACGGCGGCGCCGCAGACGTCGGAGTTGAGTCGACGGTTGTTGACGGCCTTGTGTCTCCCCCGCGCATTTTACGGCCTGGGGGGGTTTCGCTAGAGGAGATCAAGAGGTTTGGTGGCCCGGAGTGGGCCAATGTTGTTTCCGAGGTCAGCACCACGGTGCCAGAGGGTGTGCAGGTGCGCGCCCCGGGCATGAAGTACAAGCACTACTCTCCAAAGGCTCGCGTGGTTCTGATAGACGCTGGGGCTGATGTCTCAAAACTGCGCAGCGTCGTGGCGAACCCGCAAAAAATCGCTGTTCTCACTACACAAAAACTGAGCGCGGCTGACCTCAAGGATGTGTGGCCAGACGCAGAGACAATTGATCTGCCGCTCGGCCGCACAAAAAGAGAAGTGTCTCATAATTTATTTTCGCGCTTCCGCGACGCCGACGAGGCCCAGGTTGACGTACTTGTCGTCGAGACTGTGGACCTAGAGGACGAAGGGATGGCAATTATGAACCGTCTAAACAAGGCCGGCGAGATTCACATCACGCGCGACGAAAAAACGCGGCCTACGTCTAGCTAGCTAACGAGCAGTCTAGCTGGATAGCTAACGAGATAGCGGCTAATGTCTGCTAATGTTTGTATTTTAATGACCTGTATATAGAAAGAGCTTAAAGACACAGACAGCTGGCACAGAGGCTGGGAGAAGCTGTCTACTTCTCCAAAAGCCGCTGGCATCAAATCATACTACATCACAAGCAGCAGATAATTTCTGTTCACAGGTGTGCCAGCGGCTTACAATGCCTCCGCGCGAGCGGAGATTGCTCACTCGTGTCTCGGGGCTCGCTGCTCGTCAATCCACGTGCCCTCAACGTGCATAGCACCACCGCAAACCCTAGCGCAAAGCCTCAGCTGTCACTACCAGCAGAGTGCCCACGCGCACAAACGGTGAGTGACATCATACGTTAGTCATCTAAAGACAGGCTGGCGATTCCTGCATATGGCACTGACCTGTGTGAAGTCGGGCGCAGCACGCTCGAGATCATTGAACGCTAACGTGCAGCGCATTTGCTAGCTGTCAGGTGGCCGAACCACGGTGCCTCTATCTCGATTCACTCACACGAGCCCCCCGCAAGCACCGTGGAACCCTCTAGAATCGTTGAAGCGTGATCGCGCCGTACCCTAGCGGCCCCCACCCAGTCGTCTTTGTCCCCGTACCCTGAACGTCCGGTGGTTGAGGCGGCATATAAACCACCCGTATCCGTCACCACCTCAAATGTACAGATTTGGTATTCGCCAGTTCAGTAGCACATCTCTCAGAATGGGTAACAAGGTTTTCTTCGACACTGCCGCCGACGGCCAGGCTCTGGGCCGCATCACGTTCCAGCTTTACGACGATGTCGTTCCCAAGACGGCTGAGAACTTCCGCGCTCTCGCGACGGGCGAGAAGGGCTTCGGCTACAAGGGCTCGATTTTCCACCGTGTCATCCCGCAGTTCATGCTGCAGGGTGGTGACTTCACGAACTTCAACGGAACTGGCGGCAAGTCGATCTACGGTGCCAAGTTCCCTGACGAGAACTTCCAGAAGCGCCACACGCGCCCTGGTTTGCTCTCCATGGCCAACGCCGGTCCCAACACGAACGGCAGCCAGTTCTTCATCACCACTGTTGAGACCCCGTGGCTCGACGGCAAGCACGTCGTTTTCGGCGAGGTCACCGATGGCCTTGATGTCGTGAAGAAGATCGAGTCTTTCGGCTCCGGTTCTGGCCGCACGTCGAAGAAGATCGAGATCACGAACTCTGGTGAGCTGTAAATGCATTTTTACATAGGTTCGTAAAACAAATCTTTTCTGATTTCAGTTCTAATTAGTGGACGGTACTTAAGCCCATGCTGCAGATGTATGCAGTCGTGAGCTCGGTCAAAACTACGAGAGGACACAAATTTGATGTTTTTAGGAGCGCCTCGTTCTCGATTGCTCATTCGCGCTGCGTTGAGCTGGAAACGAGCGCTCTGAGTCGTGAGTGCTCCAACAAATAGGACACCTTTTTTACTTTGGTGTTTTGTATACAAATAGTAGCTGAAGTTTTAAAACGATTCCAAACATCGCAGCAGCTGTTAGCATAACTCTGAGGAGCTTGTTACGCTAAGTACTTCTCTGCAGCCCGCTTTCGGTTGCGCGGCAAGCACAATAAATAGAGTAGTGTACAATGCACTCATGTAAGGTCTACGAGTCAAAGTAACAAAGGAAGCAATGGCGCTCAGTGGCGCGCCACCGTGGCTCGGCTCGCTGTCTCGGCAAACTGCAGCGTCGACCGCGTTTCGTTGGCGTGGTCTGCCTCCGGCGACAGCGTCGCGAGAAGCATGGCCTTCGAGTTCCCGCTCAGTGAGCCCTGCAGCAGGAACGTCAGCTTCGAGTCGCGGTACGTGAGGTGCTCGACCGGTCGAGTGCGCTCACCAACGCGCGAGGGCTCGCGATTCGCGAGCGCTTTGATCACGGTGCCTAGAGTGCTGAGGCTGGAGTTGATGGCTGTTGTCTCGACGAGCCGGTCCCCAGTTGTCTTAGAGTGCGCAAGGCGCTCGGAGCCAGCAAGATCGACGAGGTTCAGAACACCGTGCTGGACCTCACTGTTTGTCGCATGCTTATTGCGCCGCTCAATGTGCGCAATAAACACAAAATGCGAGCGCGAGCTGCGGGCGTTCGCCGCTGTTGCGGCCACGCTTCGCGCGCGCGCCGCTTTGGCCAGCAGTTCTCGTGCGTGAGCAGCGCTCTCGACGACGGCCTTAGTCGTTCCCACAAGCTCGGGAAGCCGTGTCCTCTCGTTCATCTTAAGCGCCACGCCGCAGCTATCGCGGAGCGCCCCCGTCACGGAGGGCCGGCCATACCGAGAGACTGGGCCAGTAATTATGCCAGTGACGGGCCCGGTCAGCATGGGGCTGTCGTCGAGTAGGTCTCGAAACTGCTCGTTGTAGATCTCCACGCTCTCAGCAACGACGGTGTACTCAAAGAAGCTCGTCTTCTCGCGCGACCGAGCCACGGCGTCCATCACGGTGTCCATGGCGGAGACACTCACTCCGTCGGAGCTGCCCATAGTCCAAGTCTTTCCTGACCCAGTCTGCCCGTAGGCGAAGATGCACACGTTGTGGCCGCCAAGCGCGCTCTGTACAAGGTACTCAGTCTCCTCGCAGACAGCCTGGTTCGACGCGTCGGGCCCAAACACGCGGTCGAACTGATACGTCTTCGCCACCTCTCGGGCGCCCGTGCAGGTGTTCTGGACGCCAGTGAGCATAACGCAGTCCGACGTAAGGCGCACGTTGCTGAGCTCGCTCGACACGCTCGGCCGTACGCGGACCACAACGCGGATATTGCCCTTAAGATCCTGAATCTGATTCTGCAGGCGGCGCGTGCGCTGACGCTCGTGCTTCAGCTGGCTGTCCAGCTGGCCGAGGTCGGCTCTCAGCACTTCAATGCCCTGCACGTCCGAGACGTGCTGCGTCTGCATTTTGAGGACGTGGTTAAGCTCCTGCTCAAGCGCAGCGGCTTGGTCCTGCGCGGCGCGAAGCTCGCTGGAGTGCGCCGTGATGTGGTCCACCAAATTCTGGTTCTGCTGCTTGATTTCTGACAACAAGCACGTCTCCTTGAACTTCGCGTCCTGCAGCTTTTCCTGAAGGGCTCCACGCTCGCTCACTTCCCTTTCAAACCCCTGCGCAAGCTCGAGGCGCTCCTCAAACAGCTGCTTCGCCTCGGCAGTGAGCTTCTTAATGGCACGCTCGTTCTCTTGTTGGCAAGCCTCCATTGCGCGGCAGCGGTTCTTCATCTCGGCATTTTCCTTCTCCAGCGCAACGAGACGGTGATGCTCCTCGTGGAACGTGTTTGCGGCTGCGTTGCGCTTTGTGCGAAGCTCGTCATTTTCGCTCTCCAGCTCCGCAATCAGCTTCTGTTGCAGCAATAACTTCTTGCTTTCGCTGGCCATGGCCACGCGCGTCTGATCAGCCGAGCGCGCTGCCTCGTGGAGCTGCTCAGTGACCCGCGCGAGCTCTTGCGTGACTGCACCGTGTGACTTTTGCAGCTCGGCAACAGCAGTCTTGAGCTCAGCCCCCTCGCTCACACTCTTCGCCAGGGCTTCTTTCGTGGCGGCATGGCTCTCGCTCTCGGCCTTGAGCTGCGCTTCAGTCTCGCGCAGCGCGTCCAGCTCCGTTGATGCTCTCTGCAGTGACGTGTCTAGGTCGTGCTGGCGCTGCTGCGCCGCGGACTGTTCCTCCCTGAGGCGTGCGATCTCGCGCTGGGCGTTTTCGTGGTCCCTGCTGAGCTGCTCGTGCTGCGCAGACAGTTCAGAGAGCGCGCTTTTGTGCTCCTGGAGCTCACTTTCTCTGTTCTCTAGACTCTGTCTCTGCGCTGCAAGGTCTTGCGAGGCGAGTGCGAGCTTCGCAGCATACTCGTCGCGCTCGCCCTCGACCTCGGAAGCGCGAGCGGCAAGCTCAGAGTCGCGAGTCATGAGCTCACTGCGCACGCTCTCGAGCTGGAGAACCACCGATTGCAGCTCGTCGACTTTGCTGTTTTTCTCATCCAGCTCATAGCTCAGCGCTGCCACATCGTCCCCGAGGTCCATTGTGTGACGCTCAGACTCGTGGAGCGCCTGCTTGAGCTTTGCGCACTCGGACTCCGCCACTAGCAACTGCTCCTCTGTCGCCGCATGGTCAGCAGCTGTGACGGCAAGCTGGCGAGACACGTCCTCGCGCTGTACATTGGCTTCGGCAATGAGCTCTTCGGCTCTTGTCAGGTCCGCATCTTTGGCCTCGACAAGCGCGGCGAGCTCTGCAACACGAGCCTGTGCAGAGCGCAGCAGCTCCTCATAAGCGCGCTCGTCTTGAGAGCGCATCGTCTTGCTGGCGATCAGGTTGTTCTCGCGTAGCGTTGCTTGCAAGTCCTCGACATGCCGTGACAGCCTTTGGTTCTCGCTCTGCATGCTCGCCAGCTCGCGCGCAAGGCCATCACGCTGCTGTGCGGCGACTGAGAGTACGCCGCGGCTCTTTCCTGAAACGAGGACGCTAGATTCGTGCGAAGAAGCTTCTGCAGCCCGCTCGTCGCTCGCACGGTGAGCTGCAGCGACACAGTGTCGCGCAGCGCTAAGCAGCGATCTCCGGACTACAGCGCGGTAGCGCTCTTGGTCCTCGTAAATTACATGGCCTGCATTTGGGTCCGACCACTGATACTGCGCCGCGCTATCCATTGCGGCTTTAGTAGTTTTTTATAAACAGATGAACAAAGAGGTTTTGTTTACTATCTGCGGGTCCGTGGCACATAACCTAACCTCGTGGTGCCGCCGCCACACGTGAGTGTGCAGAAATGGTGCATAAGACGCAACGGCAGCTCACGAGGAAAAATGGGGGGCTTGCCGCGAGGTGCTGCTGCTGCGGTAGTTCTCGCCACTGTGGCGCGATTAGTCGAGTGACGTTTCGTAAATGCGCTCGAATTTAGGTCGGCCTTAGCTTAGCACTGAGGCTCGCGCGCTAGTGTGCGGGTGGAGGTGCGTATGTGTGCCTTTTAGCACGGCGGTGGCCGCCGAACCGACAGTTGAGGGGTCTGCCATCCCGACCGGCCTCAAAAGGGATTTTTGCTCACCGCGAGATCAGCGCCGCAATTGACTGCATTCCGCATTTGACGAGGCTTGGGACGAGGCGGCAGCACGATATTGGCTAAGTGCGTCCAGCTTACGTGCTGGGGCAATTTTGGCGATCGCCAACCGGCGCTCGAGTGAGGGGGATTTTCAATTACTTAGGCAGCAGGCAGTGCCTGCACCCCCTTCTCCCGTGTATACCTTAGCATTACGACGTAATAAGATCGAAGGCCCGAGGCCCCATACATGGACCGTGTGATATGACGGAAATCTCCCCTGCTGCGTCCATGAGCTTGGACGCATCCCATTTTGCGTCGACCGCAGGCGAGAGCGCGGCAGTGCGCAGCGCCGATTCCGGCGAAGAGCCGGCGGCGTCCTCGCCAGCACAGGCACCGCCAGCCCAGGCAATACCGACACAGGCAGTGTCGCCGCCGCCATCCTCGGCGAGCCCGCAGAGCGGGTCGGCCACAACGAACGGCGGCGCTGGCCGCCGCGCGCACCGGCGCACGTACCAGTCCATGATAAACGGCGGCAAGATTCCGCATCTCAAAAAGAAGGATGGCGAGGCGCTCTGGCGTGCAGACATCCAGTACGACCTGCTGTACGCAATCTTCACGGACAGCACGCGCGCGTTTACAAACATGTACCGCAACGGCGCAAAGCAGACATTTGCCGATGTCTACCTCGACGCCATGGCGCACTCAAGCAAATGCTCGAAGGTCCTGAGCGAGAAGCTGACAGGCGACCGCCAGGCCGGCATTCGCATTGCAATGGTGTGCTTGCTCGTGAACCTGGGCCGCGTGAACACAACGCTGAACTTCTTTCCGGAAATGAAGGCGCTGCTCCGCACTTACCACCCGATTCCGAGCCTGCAGACGCACGACACCGCAGACTACAAACAGCTCCAGGACGCGCCGCGGCTCAAGTCGATCTTGAAGGGCGCCTGCGAGACGAGCGCCGAGCCGGAGACGCTCGAGACGCTCAGCCAGTCTGCAACAGTGCCGCCCACGAACCCCATCAACCTCATATTTCTCATGTCTGCATACCCGCAGCAGGTCGAGAAGCAGTTCATCCACCACCCCGAGTTCTCGCTGTTCGACCTTGTGATGGACACAACGAAGTCCTCGAGCTCCCGCGCGCGCGCGTTTCTCTGGCTCATCTGGGCCTATCTCGAGTCCGGGCCGTCTGCCTTGCAGGACGCAAACCCGTTCGGGCGCGAGTTTCCGCTGCCAGAGCCGCTGAGCCGCGCGGACGCGAGCACAGAAAACATCGACCCGCCAGCCGAGATCATGTTTGGCAACCAGATGACGCTCCAGCGGCTTGCCATTCTCGAATCGCCCGCCGTGTCGAACGAGGACTCGCCTGCCCCGTCGAGCCCGTTTCCCTTCGCGATCGCGCTCGAGGCGCCCGACGAGGTGGTGGACACGCCGCTTGCAGTGCCGAAGCCGCGCCTTCGCAGCGCGAAGGACCGCCGCATCTACGAGGAGTTCAATGCGCTCCTTCGCGAGAAGCGCGCAGCGCGCCGGGCACGGAGGCAGGCGCGGAACAACGCGCTGCGCGATGCGTGGATACGCCTAGAAGGGCTCGATCCCATCTATGAAACGGACGACGACTTCGTGTCCGTCAAGCAGAAAGGGCGCCATTTCGCGCCCGGCCCTGGCGTGCTAGCCGCAGGCCTTGGCGACCGCCACGGAGACTACGGAGAGCGTACGATGGCGCTTGCGGTAATGCTGAAGAGGGCTGCGAAAAGAGTCAATAACAAGGCCTAAGTAAGAGAACGAGCCGCCACAAAACTGCTCTAGCTGAGCATTTGTACATTTAACTGATTAATACACGATCCATTGCCATTGAAGGGGGGACGGAGAAAGCCTTAGTTGCACTCGTTGCCTGACGCGCCGACTACGCTTCTGCTCACAAGCGAGCTGCCTACTACTACTGCTATGTTGCTGTGAGGCGACCACAGCTGGACGCTTGTTGGCGTTGCCGTCGTGCTCCACGCTCAATTCTAGCAGCCGAGACATCTGATGTTGGCCTGCGCTAAATGCCTAATCTTTCCGCGCTGGCTCACCACTGCGAAAAAGCGGTGTTGAAGCACTCTTCTCGTGTGGCAAGAACGACGCACTAGGGGAAGGGTTGAACCACTTGGCGTCGCTGCTCCGCCGCTGCTCCGTCGCTTAGCGGAAATCACCCCTTGCATGATTGCGCAGTGCCTCGATACTGCGGCGTCGTTGACGGTTGAGGTCGTGCGGGTCGTGGCTGCTATTGCAGCGGTCTGCGTGGCCGCCGGAGGCTGGCTGACTGCGAGCCTTGCGGGGACTCGCCCTGCCCCGCAGAAGGTCTCCATTGACTCGGAGCATGAGGATGGGGAGCGCCGCATTTCTCAGGTCATTGAGTCGTTCACACGCAAAACAAGCCAAATGTACTTCGACTTGCTCGAAGCGCGCCTCGCGCAAGAACAGGCGCAGAAGAAGATGGAGGAGCTCGTCTCCGCAAACGCACGCCGAGTCGCTGCCTTTGAGCAGCGCATTGATGATCTCGAGCGGCAGCTGACTCTGCAGTATGCGAAGTCCGTGCAGCGCGAGAGCGAAGTCGCGCGTCTTGTAGAGCTCTCGCGCAAGCGCGACCGCGAGTCCGTCATCCGCTCTCTGCGCAGGCAGATGGGCTAGAGCCAGTCCTAATGAAATTAATAATGAGGATGACGAGGAGCTAATGAGAAGTAGACTGTTTGTAATTTTACGCAACAATTAATGGCTCTGACGAGCCGCTGTGCCTCTGTACCCCCCCCCCCCCCCCCCCCCCCCCCCCGCCCCCCCCCCCCCCCCCCCCCCCCCCCCCCCCCCCCCCCCCCCCCCCCCCCCCCC
>JAKUAT010000021.1:0-153802 GCA_030566755.1 Entelexis tilneyi | reverse complement strand
CGAGGTACGCCCGCCGAGCGCAAAGCGTCTGAAACCGGTGAAGCCCTCGCTGCTTGTACCGCAATTCGACACTCTGCCCCTGCGGACACGCACAGACCGCTGGGCGAACTTGCTGTGGTCGGCGCCGCCGCGTATGGTCCGCGCAGCGCCCACACGCGTCAGGAAGGCCGTCGTCATTGGCGTGCACGGATACTTCCCCGCGAAGATGACGCGCGCGATTCTCGGGGAGCCCACTGGCACGTCGCTGAAGTTCGCGAGCGAGGCAGAGCGCGTCGTTCGACAGTGGATGACTGCGAATGCACCGGGAAGCGATTTCGAGATTGAGCAGATTGCCCTGGAGGGCGAGGGCCGCATCAACCACCGTGTAGAGTCACTGTACACGCTTCTCTTAAACTGGGAAAGGTTCCTGCGAGAGGCTGATTTTGTGTTCTTTGCTGTGCACTCGCAGGGTGCCGTGGTCGCGCTGCAAATGGTCGCGCGCCTCATATACGAAAACAGACTTAGTCCGCGCAACCAACGCGTAGCAATTCTCAGCATGGCGGGCAGCCTGCTGGGGCCCATGCCGGGGATGGATCAGACGCTCGTTATGAAGGCAATCACGCGAATAGAGCACGACTCGCTGATTGAGCTGTTCGAACTGCAGCGCCCAGAGTCGCCGCTCAGCATCGCACTGCACCGCGCTTTGGCATCGACGCTAAACGCAGGAGTGAAGGTCATTCTTGTTGGCAGCGCGGACGATCAGCTCATTCCGCTTTATTCGGCCCTCGGAGTCAACTTCCAGCACGCAAATCTGTTTCGCGCCGTCTACTTCGACGGCGACGACGTAAGCCCTACCGTAGCGGCGCCACTTTTGAACATCGCTGCGCAGCAAATGAATGCTGGCGGCACGGATCACGGAATCGTCAGGGAGCTCAGCGGGCCGCTGGCGGGCGCTCTCACCTCGAAGGGCCACTCCAAGCTCTACAGCCACGACGCCGTGTACGAACTCGGGGTGCGCGTCGCCATCGAGACGGCATTTGTTTCGGGGATAGACCCGCAGTTCGACGAGTCGTTCCGTATTCCTAAGGCGACGGCAAACCCATACGTCCTGCCGTGGGCGGCGCAGGCGCTTGTGAACGACGCGCTCCAGAACGAGCGTCTCGCTCCCGTTGTGTCAGACCTCCTTAAAGAGTTCGACACATGGAGACCATCAACGAAGCCAATGAAGGATCTCAAGTGGCGGCTCGCTGGGCTGCGCGAGCTCGTGCGCAGCAAATTATAGACTCAGAACAAGCGGACAAGGGTTCACATCTCTTTTTTTCTCTTCATTAAGCTAAAAATACAACGAGCCATCTTATTTATCTACTTCATCAGCGACCGTGCGTCGGCAATTAGTGCGCGCAGGCGCACGCGCTCGTTTGTATGTGCTGCGTACGAGTGCTGTTGCGCCAAGGAGAGCGAACTCTGTGAGCTCTCGCTCGGCGGCGCTAAGAAGCCCGACGACGGGTGCGAGACGCGCCGCCGCTTCGCGTTCACGACGTTCAACGATCGGTAGTGCAACAGCGCATTCTCGCGCCATAGGAGCCAGTCGCGCAGAGCGGAGCTGAAGGCACGCTCAAGCCCCATCAGCGATTTGACGCTACTGATATTTCGCGCGACCGGTACTTGAGACTCCGTGCTGCCTTCCCCATACAAGCAAACATCAGAATGAGGAGGAGCTCCGGGACCCAGAACGCACACTATCACAAAGCGCCCGGGAAGAACCTCAACAGGAACATCGCCGCTTCCAAGAACTCTGTGCAGCCAAAGGCCTTGGCCGGAGCTCTTCTCCACAAGCACGGTAAGCCGCGTAAGTCCGCTGGAATAGGCCTTCCTCAGAAGCGGAATAAGAGGCAGGAAACTGAATGGCTCAACCTCTTCTTCTTCCTCCTCCTCGGGCTCATCGATCTGCATCGAGGACTCTTTGGGATGCGCCTCCGCGCTCGCATCTGCAGTCTCCGCTGGTTTCGGAGGCGGCGAGGCGAGCGCTACTGGCGTCAGGGTGCGCCGCTGGGAGACGACACGCTTCGGCGCACGCGACCAAAACAACTGGAGCTCCTGAGCTTGTCGCTCTTTTTCGTGTTGAAGATCTAGCGCTTCGGACGCGGTTCTCTTGATTGCACGCAGCGCGTAGCGCTGGAGCCGCTCGCGGTCGTAGCTCACAGCGCGCGCGATCATGGAGCTGTCGCGCGCAGACACTGTGGTAAGCAGAGCTTGCAAAAGCCCGCGCGCTACAGAGTCGACAAACCGCGACCGCTGTACCGTCAACTTCGCGCGCTCGATCAATTTTTGGGCTTCGTCTTTCACCCCCATGTCAAATATGGCGCGAATGGTAGACTCAGGCACCGGCGGCTTCTGAGGCTTGCTCTGAGGTGGAGTCGCTGCTGCTACTGCGGGTGGAGCGGCAGCAGATGGAGCAGCGGCAGGCTGCGGTGCCGCAAAGGACCCAGCGAGAGGCTCGCGAGCGGAAGACGTCACACGCGAAGACACAGCATCCGCCTTGAAAGAGGGTCCTGCGCTGGAGCCCGTGGCGGAAGAGGATTTCGGCGTGGGCCCTGTTGGCGCCGTGGCACCGTTACCCCCGAAACTAAAGCTTGGCATGGGAGAATGGCTTGCGCCAAGGCTAGGCACGGCAGCCGTAGTACGCAGTGCGGACGGCTCCGAGCTTGATGAGCTCCGCTTCGGCTCGAACGGCGGAGCCGTCACATTGAATTTCGGCTTCTGCTGGTTGAGCATGTGGGAAATAGGGCCGGACTGTGCGCCGTTGCCAATACTTGTTCCGCCCTCCAAAGGCTTCATAACTTCAACCTCGTCAATGAGCGCATCGAGCGACGGGTCAAAGGACTGGGCCATTGGCCGCTTCTCGCGGACGTTGTCCTCGCTCCACGACTTCACATCGACTTCTTCTCCTGCCTCGCTGCTAGCGCTAATGCTGAGATCGTAGAAGTCGCAGAACTGGCGCGCCTGCCCATCAGCTTCGAATCCGAGCAAAGCAACAAATCGCTTCAACGGGTACATATTTGTGCGTCGATGCAAACTGCTCACAAGGTTACGCACGCCGCGAATCCGCAGCTGATTGAAATGGATCTCGAGAATTGCCCGAAAGATCGCTGGCACGTCGGGGCGGCGAACGCGCTCGAAGAACTCAGTGACAGAGGTGAAGGCCAGCGTTCGGAGCTCGCACGCAAGGACAATTAGCGGATGCCTGCTGACCTGCAGAGGCAACCGGTCCACAGTTGCAACGAGCTCCTCATCGAAGAGATGGCTCAGAATGGCGTACGCGCGCATCTCTGCCTCGTTGTCTGTGGGTGCCTCCTCATAGAACTCTGACAGAGACTGCAGACACTTATTGAACTGCTCAAGCTCCTGCTGTTGCGACCATTCTGCACCCAGGGACGCGGCATGCGCCATTTTGTGGAGACAGACAACGTGTATGCGCGCGATCACTTCGAGGCACCACATCGCCTCGGGGCCCTGGAAATTCTGAAACGTAAAGTCCTGCCGGATTGCGCGCGTTCGGTCCCAGAGAAAAGGGTGCGTGTCAGGGAGCTTCGGAAGAACCTCGGTGACGAGGTGGCGCAACGTTCTTACCAGCGTGCTCGGCGGCCGCACATCGCTCGGCAGAGCCGGCGGATTCCCTGCTGCGGGTCGCGCAAATGCCTTGACTGCGCGCGCAGCGACAACCTTGCCGCCCGCGTCCTTCTCGAGCCCGATTGCATTGTTCTCTAACGCGCGCCGCACACGCTCGTAAACGGGGCACATGTCTGTGCACGAGCCCACAAACACAATTGCATCGTCCAGGCTTTTCCGCGTTTGAGCACTATCCACAAGATTGCGTTTTTCCATCTCGCTGCGCTCCTTTTCACGCATGCCTGTCATGACGTCGTAGGCTTCCTGCAGAGAGCGCGAGCCGCCAATGTACTCACGTTCAATCTGCTCGAGGCGACGCTGGTTCTCAGTGTCCCAAGGATCCCTTGTTTCCTGGATAGCCGTCAAGGGTTTTGGCAGAGGTTTCAGAATGGCCAGGTCATTCGACCGCGGATGGGCGCGCGAAGTAAACGCTGTGGGCGCGAATCGTGGGAATTCGGTCGCCGCAGACACGGCACCCTTTGCCTGGTTTCTTACTGGCTCCGACCTGCCTCGCGAGCCCGTTTCTGAGGCGTCCTTGCGGTTCGGTCTTTTTGCTTCAGACTGCTTCTTCGAGTTCTCCTTGCGAGGCGGGATCGTGGACGCCTGTCCGAACGCTCCTTGAGGGGCCATGGTGGAGCGCACTGTGGTGAACGCAGGCTGTGCTTGTGACTGGGGGAATTGATGGTTTTGAAATTGATGGTTTGGCCGCGGTGCTTGCTGGTTTTCTTGCCCAAACGGAGGCGTTCGTGCACTGGCAAAGCTCGCGGACTGTGGCTGCGCAAAGGGCGCTCCTGGCGCCGCCAATGGGCTCGGAGCAAACTGTGGCTGCTGAGGCTGCTGCGGCTGCGACTGCGGCGGGAACGCGGCAAACGCGCTTCCTGGCGACTGGCCTGCTGTGCCGTTGCTAGTAGGCCACTGAGTGCCAATGCTAGGTGATTGAAACCAATTCTGGCTCTGGTTTTGTGTGCGCGCACGCTGGAATTCGTTGGGCGGCTGCGCGCTAAGCTGGTTCCCAAACGCACTGCCACTCATGCCGAAGCTCTGCGGTGCGCTGTTCTGGCCAAATGGGGCCGGCGCTGCCTGGCCCGAGGTCTGTGGCGGTGGACGAGTCCAGCTCATGCCATCTGACATGATGCGCTCTTCTGCCCGGCCTGCGGGACGTTTGTTGTCAAGGTCACGCCGGCGTAGCGCGTAGAGCCCCAGTTATAGGCCGCAGACGGTCGGAAACGGAAATCCACCTCTGCGGCCTTGCTTTGTCAGCAAGCTCCCAGCGCAGTTGACAAAGTGACACGTCCGGACGCCATTGTTCCACGCTACCCGCACAGACACGACTACGATGGCTGCCGCTCAGAAGAACGCCGGCGCTCTGGACGCACCTCTTGAGTTCATCAACGAAAGCAAAAAGTTTCTGGCCAAGTGCTCTAAGCCGGACGCGCGGGAGTACCTGAACATCGTGCGCGCCGTGGGCGCGGGCTTCATTGTCATGGGCGTCCTCGGCTACGTCGTCAAGCTCGTGCACATCCCCATCCGTCACCTCATCACGGTCTAAAAGTGCTTTGTGTTGTGCAGAAGCGGCGCTCAAAGCGCGCTTAATCCTTTGCACACGAGGCGACAACCGCGTCGCCCGGCGGCTTGATATGCGCGCCGACGCTTGCAAATTAATCACGCTAATGCCAATATATACGCCGGCTAAATAGGTACCGTCAACTCGCCAAAACGGCTGGCAAATGCTCTCTGAACATTTTCTTTGGAAATGCCTCCAACGCTTGGGCCTGTTTCACGTAATACGGGCAGTATGGCCCAGCACTTCGAATCCAGATTCCCTCGGCCATCACTCACAATGGCAAGCACAGAGGCGCCCGTAGCGGCTCAGCCGCCGGCAGCACCCGCAGAATCCGAGGAGGTCCAGCGGCGGACGTACGGAAACAACGCCACGGCCGAGTTTCTCGGTGAGCTGAAGGGCGCGGCAGTTGTTGTGAAGCAGTTCTCTGACGTCGAGTACCACGGCATTCTGCAGTCCGTGGATGGCTTTCTGAATACTGTCCTCAAAGATACCAAGGAGGTTTACGAAGGCAAGGTCGTTTCTGAGCTGGGAGAGGTGTTCCTGCGTGGGTCTGTAGTGGACTACATTGCGCTGGCTTGAGTCAACCGGCGAAACACAACCAGCAGAACACAAACGACGCAAGGCTTCGCAAAAGCACTAATGTTCTCAAGAACGCTAATGTTCTTAAGTAGGCTAAAAGACTTTAAACATGGAATCGTACTCCGTGCTTCGAGGAAGGCGACAGACGCGTCGAGGCGGCCAACATTGTGACGGTCGGTTTAGCCGCACCAGTTGCCGCTGACAGGCAGCTGTTGCATCAAACCCGTCTGCAGCAGCATGAGCATTGCCTCGGCTGTTTTTTACTGTTTGGCGCAGCTTAGCTTAAGGTAGTGCGTTCCTGTAAACACTGGCGTCCTTCGGGGTATTTCACTGCAAAGGTGTATCCATTGAGCTCTGCCAGTGCAAAACAGCACCAAAGCCAAGCTCCATTGCGATGGCAGCGGGCCATAATTTGCTGCCCCAAATAGCTGAACTGGGGTTCCTCTAGCGAGTTCCAGCAGCGTGCCCACAGCTGCTCGCACTTTATAGAGCCTCCTCTTCACGAAGTCTAGGCTATACGGAGCCGGCTCCGTACGGAGTCCATTCTTTACGGAGCCTTCGCTATACAGAGCCTATCTCAGTGGACCATATCTTTTTGGGGCCCAATCTATCCGGAGCCGACTTTCTACGGAGCCACTTTCTACAGAGCCATTTTCTTTGGAGCCACTTTCTACAGAGCCATTTTCTACGGAGCCACTTTCTACGGAGCCACTTTCTACGACTACCCTATACGGAGCCGTATTGTGAGCCACTTCATACGGAGCCCACGTTCTAAGAAGCTCACCCTGTGCGAAGCCTATGTCAGGGGATCAAATCTCTTTGGAGCCCACTCTACATGGAGCTGCCATGAGGCTCCCGATCGTCGTGAAGCGACCGACTCTGTTGCTCTTCAGAAGCGAAGTTGTGTGGATGGATGCTCGTGCGGCGAGAAATTAACTGGTCTTGAAGTTCCATAGAGCCACGGTTTGTGAGATTGAGGAGCTCACATCTCCTCATTAGAGTCGCGCACTGCCTGCGATGCTGACAGCTTTGGCGCGAAGCTTAAGGTTCCCAAATTCACTCGCTACTGTGCTTTCTAGCCTTTACGACTCACAAGTCCAGGGTTCTTTTATTGAATCAAACGCTTCTCATAGGCAGAACAACTATTAATGTTTTGGCGGCTATGACTCCGCAAGCGTAGGCTTTGTAAATTGTTCTTGCCAGCTCACTAGAAATAAAATAAACTCAGTCAACGAGCTAAGTGACCGAAGCTGTATATCTGAGAAGAGGTCGACCTAAATGACTATCCTAGAGGGCCAGCGCCAGAATGTGGACTGAAGGCAGTACATATGCACTAATTCTTGGCCGCGGATTTGGAAATGGCGGCTTTCGCCGCAGAGGAAGTACGCTCTCGGGGCAAATGTTTACCGCCGCTACGCGCGCAAGCCCTGCGTCCACAGCACTGACAGGGTTCACGTGTCTTTTTGTGGCCGGCGAAAAATTGGAAAAAGTCGTGCAGAGCCATTGTTCGCGCTATGCCCGAGGAATTGGACGAAATCGACAAGGCGCTCCAAGAGGATCAAGCTCAGAGCACCGAAGTCGTGCGCGCACCAGACGCGGGTCCTTCTAGTGCGCTTAAAGTGGAGTCTCAAGCAGATGCTGTCAAATCAGGCATCAGCGTCCCCGCTCATGTCAACTCAGATCCGCGTGAGTCAAGCAGACGCAGCGATGAGAGCTCGGGCAGCGACTCCAGCAGTGACGCCAGCAGTGACGCCAGCACTGACGCCAGCAGTGACGCCAGCAGTGACTCCAGTAGCGACTCCAGCAGCGACTCCAGCAGCGATGAGGAGCCCTTGGCTGATATAGGCGAAAGCGACGGCGAGCTTAATGACACGGAGGCTCCGCGCACCCGCAACGAAGTAGTAGAAGCAGCGCTGCCGCGCGTGCCGGAAGACCTCGAAATCACGAAGGACACGGCTGTCGAGTCAATTGGCCGCATTCGCACTGTTGGAGACCGCGCAGTGGTGGTAGAGGCCCATAACAGTGGGCGATACCGCGTGCTCGCCGACGGCGCTGTGCTTGTGCTGGGCAAGGCCGGCGAGGAGAAGACCGTCATTGGTGTTCTGTACGAGACGTTCGGCCCAGTAGACCGCCCGCTGTACGTTGTGAAGTTCGCAGATGACGAGGAGCTTGAGCCGTTCCGCGCGCTTGTGGGTGAGGATGTTGGACAGGTCATCGCGACGGCCAAGTATGTGCTCACAGACGAGTTCAAGTCAAAAGGCACCGACGCCTCGAACTTCAATGACGAGGAGGTGCCGCTCGAGGAGCAGGAGTTCAGCGATGACGAGCAGGAAATGCTCGCGAAGATGGCGAAGAACAAAAAGCGCAAGAAGAATCGGAAGCCAAAGGACGCACAGCCCGCGCTGCCGCAGCGAGCAGGCCCTGACGCCCCAGTAGGCGCATCTATCCCAGGCGCTTCTTACGCACCATACGCACAGCGCCCGCCCATGCAGGGCTCACTGCCACCACTCGCGCCCTCGAGCATGCCTCAGCATACGCAATTGCCATATGGCCAAGGGCCATCCACACAGCCAAACTATACGCAGCCAAACTACACGCAGCCAAGCTACGCGCAACCACACTACGCACAATCGAGCTACGCACAATCGAGCCACGCACAGGCGCAGTCCACTCAAGCGTCACCTCCGCCTATGCAGATGCCGTCTATGCAGCTGCCCGCGCAGGTGCCTGGCATGCCCATGAGCGCCGAGATGATGGCGTGGGTGCAGTACCAGCAGTACCAGCAGTTCCTTCAGCAGCAGCAGCAGCAGCAGCAACAACAACAACAGCAACAGCGCGCAGGTCCGCGGCAGTCTCCGCCTCCGCCTCCGCCGCCGTACTGATATTTATTCTTTGAATGTTCCTAGCTAACAATAAATATGGCTCCTACTCCTTGAACGCCAATACAGCCACAACAACAGCAGTGAGGGCCGAGACGACAGCAGCCACCGAGCACCACGACACCTTGCCGCCGCCGCCGAGGGGCTCCTCAGTCTCCTTATGAACACTGCTGCTTGCGCGCGCCTTCGCCTCGTTCATCGCCGTCGTGCGATAGCGGGTGTTGATGCGGTTCACAAGCTCGGCCGGGCGCGGCGGCAGGACTTCAATATACTCGACGGCGGTCGGATCCGGAACAGCCTCACGAATGCCCTCCACAACGTCGGGGAAAAGCGAGCAGAACGTGTCATTGTTGAGGTTCCACTTTACGCTGCGTTTCGCGAACTCCTGCAGGCGGGACGGGCTCGACGACAGCGCGCCCGTGGCTATCTCCTTGGAGCACATGAAGCTGAGCAGACCGGTGAGGATTGTCGAGACGTTCCAGGCTGGGTTCCACGACTCCGGGTGGAAGTCACTGATGCTCAGGCACAGGCGCTGGCCCGGCTCGAAGCGGCCGCTAGGCGTTAGCATCTTGATTGACGGCGGCTTGTAGGGATACTCCTGCGGAAAGCGCAGCTCGCCCAGGTACTGCCCGCCCTCGAAGGGCGTGTCCGGCGGGCCGGTCAGCACGTAGTACCAGGCGTGGATGTCGCGCTCGCTGGGCCGAGCGTCCACGTACGGCGTGGGGTTCTCTTGGAGGCTCTTGTACTCGAGGGTGAGGCGCTTGACGCCCATGCGGTTCGCCATTTTCAAGTTTGCGTCCAAGCGGTTGAGCCGTGCAGCGAATAGAGGCCCTGGGTGCCGGGGTGCGAGGACTGGGGAGGCCCTTTTGTGTGAAGTGTGCTGTGAGCCACTGCTGCCGCTGCTACTACTAACTGCCTGACGTCACCGCGGTGGCACCCAGCGGATACTACATACGGCCTTCAACGGCGCAAGTGCGCGCCCGTCTAGCGGACTCGTAACAGGCCCAGCAACGCGCCGCAGCCCCGGGGACCACTGCATACGGGTACCACGCTTTACGGCCTAGGCACGCGGTACGGACAGCCACGCAGCACACGGCCTAGGGTGGGGCGCCGAAACTTTTCAGCAGCAGCACAAAGGCAAAAAACCCTGAATCGAGAGAGCACCTCCCATTTCCAAACCATGTCGTTTCTAGGACTAGGCAGCAAGCCCGCACCGTCCGGCCCCGTCGACAAGCTGAAGATTGAGGCCGCGGAGGCCGAGATCGACACGGTCGCCGACATGTTCAACCGCCTCATCGACTCGTGCCACAACAAGTGCATTCAGCAAAGCTATTCGGACCGCAGCCTTTCTAAGAACGAGGGCCTCTGCCTCGACCGCTGCGTATACAAGTATTTCGAGGTCAACGGCAAGGTCGGCGAGTTCATGCAGCAGATGGGCAATAGCCAATTCCAGATGAACGGCGGCCGCTAAGCTCTACGCGCGTTATGGCATCCTATGTACATAATACCTTTATCAATATAAGTGCAAGGACCTCTAAGGACCCCAAAGGACCCCTTGCAGTTTCAATATCGGACTCATGATCGCCTCGAGCTAGCTTGCTCACCGCTTCCTTCGCAGTTCCCTCTCTCTCTAAATAAGTATGGCAGTGTGAGGCTTCTGCCCTTGCTCTCCGGCCATGCACGGCTGCGTGCGCGCTCGCGAGAAGTGCTACAAGGCTACTTGAGGACGCTAGGGAGTGCTTCCCGATTCTATCAAGCTTAAACGTATGCATAAGAAATAATAATGTGCAGCTCAATAGATCTTATCATGAGCAGCAGCAACCAGCGGCACTCCGCCACAACCGCCTTGGATGCAGACCACAAGGAGGAGTTTCGCACAAAACTGGGAGCCAACCCAGTAGACGGGCCGCACGCTATTCGGAATCACCGCTCTGGATCCACTCGCAGATCCGCAACGTCGTTTTGGCATCGGGGCCTTTCACCCACACCTTGCCGTTCATGCCAATGGCCATCTCGAACGCGTAGCGCTCGCCGATCTCCTCGAGAATCGGGTGGCCACCGAATAAAAGCTGCCGTGCGTAGCCGAGCCGCACGTCTACTACGTTTCCGCCCTTCAGCTGACCGAATCCCGCAGCCTTCTTTGTGGTCGGGTCAAAGCACTCGATCTCGGCCTCGAGATCCCGCTCTGCAGCGCTCACGCGCGCGTATACAACGTCGCCAACGTCGAGCTGCGGGCGGTTCTTCCGCGTCGCGTTCTCAAATGCAAGCTGGTACAGCCGCACAGGCCGGCTCTGCCGCTGCAGGCTGACGCGGTAGTACTCACCGCGCTGCGTGATAGTGCCGATCACCAGATCTTTTGCGGCCGGCGTGTAGCGCTTGAAGTTTGTTTCGACGAACTCGCTGTCGCCGGCTTGCTTGAGCTCTCCTGCGAGCACCGCACGTCCGTTCCAGATGCCAGGCCCGTACTTCGCGGCTTGTGGCACGGCGTCGCCGGGAATGACCTGCATGCGTGCACAACTGAAGCAGAATACAGTGCTTCTGGCAGCAGTTGGTTTTCTCCGCGGAAAGCTGTGCGGTGCGGTTCTACGACATACGCCCAAGACGGTCAAGCGGCAGGGCACATGCATTCGGAGCGGACGGCCAGCGTCTCGACCACCAGCCCTCCAGAGCGCTGCGATGGGAGCATGTTTGTCCTGTTTGAGAGACCGCAATAGCAGCAAGAATGCGTCGCGGGGCCGGGCCGACGAGTCGCAGCCCCTGCTTGACGACAGCAATGATATGTACGGAGGCCAGTTTGGCGCAGCCGATGGCCAGGCGGACCAGCAGGCGCAGCGCAGGCAGCAGGAACTTAGCCAAGTCGTGCAGACTACCCACGAGTACTTCATAGATGCATCTTCGATGTTGCACCCCGAGAACACCGAGGCTCCTACAGACTACTCTGCTCTGCGCGAGCGCCTGAGTGCGAGAGCTGCTGCCATGAAGCCCAGTTTGCCCAAGCTCATGGATTTGAGCGCCGAAGAACAGGAGACTTTGAGGGCAGGCGTTGCAGAAGTAGAGGCAGACCGGCAGCGCCAAGCGTCGGCTTGAATGTGTAGTGCCCGATATGAGGCGCAGATTTTTTCTGTTTAGTAGCTGAGATAGCTGTAATTATAATGAATCACTATGAACTGCTAACTTGTGCGCAAGCGACATAGCGCGTTGCGGACCTCGACGGGTGGGCTAAGCTCAGCTTCCTCCAACTCTTGACGTGTTGGCTACGAATTGAGAGCCCCATAGTCCGCCTGTGCTCTGTTTCAAGACTCCCCCACACAATCGGCTTTCTTTGCGGGAGGGCCGGCGTTCTATTTCAGTTCCTACTTCAGCTCCTGCTTCAGCTCCTACTTCAGCCTCCCTTGATCGTTCTTCTTTTTGAGGCTCCCCAGAACGGCGCGGCGCCCGGCCTCGCTAAACTTATGTACATCCTCGCTCATGAGCTGCCCCATGGCTTTTACGCGCCATGCCGGGCCGAGGTCGCGGCGCAGCTCGGCCTTCTTCTTCTCGGCCTCAAGCAGCTCGCGCTTGAGGCCATCGTCGTAGCTGAGCCCGCGCTCAGCAATAGCAATCGGCTCCTTGCCAAACAGCACGTCGTACACGCGCGCGTCACCCCAGAACCAGCCGCTGCGGTCGACCACCCACGGGAGGCGGCGCTTCTGCTCCCACAGAAAGAAGAAGAAGCTCGAGCGCGATGCGGCGCCGTAGAACCCGTCGCCGGTCCACACCTTCGATCGTGCGCCAATGTAAAGCTCGTGCAGCGGAACCGTGATCACCGGCGATGGACGCCCCGGCACAATTGGATGCGTGACAAGCTTAACGAGCCGCGACGGGGCGTCGAGCTCAATGCGCCGTACGAGCCGCGACGGGAACGTCACGAAAAAGAGGCCCGTGAAGAGGTAGATGGCGCTCATGACTCCCACAATGCCGAACCGCTGCACAAGAGTCGCAAGGTTTTCCATTGGCGGCAGGTCCTTGGCCTCCATGTCCTCGACGTACGCCTTGTAAGTGACGGGCAGCACAAGCGTGAGCATGTCGAACAGGTTGTACGCAGCCACAAACGCAAGCGCAAAGCACGCAATGAAGTATAGGCGGTGGGACTCGGCCATGTAGAGCAGTTCCGGCGTGGTAGAAGTGCGCAGGCGGTCCATCAGCTGTCGGAAGCTGAAGTTCTCGCTTACGCGCGGCGTGTCTGCCTTTGGAATCAGCGCCGGCGCGACGTCCTTGTGCAGCGGGAACTTTGGCAGGCGCGACGACAAGTCGTTCGACATCAGATCCTTATTAGGATCGACGGACTCTGGGATGCGCGCGTCGAAGCGAGCGCACGTCGCGCTCAATTGCCGGGCACCAAAGAGCGCGCACCGCGGCTCTGTACGCAGCGCCAGCACTCTAGCGGACAGTCCGCGCGGCAGGGACGCTGGCGAGCACCGCAATACGGGACTCACAAGGCGGCCGAACAGCATTCGCAGAGCGCGTGGAAAATATCCTGACTAAGGTGTGGTGTGCGGAAAGAGCGCTGGGGCCGTAGTGTTGGCCGCGGAAAAGAAGCCTTTTAATTCGTTTTTGTGAGTTTAATTGTGCTTGCCTTCGTGTCTAGCTTTTTATTATTATAATTCTGGTTTTGCGGCTCGGTGCGTCGTTCCAGTCTTGCCACTTTTCAAACGATCTCACTTGAAGAGAGGGGAGTCGCTCAGTGTCTAGTGGGCACCGACAAACCCTGCTGAAGGCAGGAATGGTAGCGCTACGCGTTCATGCAAGCGCAGCCTTGATACGAGAATGCGCTGATCTACGAAATTAAGTAGAATTGATAAATAAATGGTCGTCCATGAAAAGTTACTGCTTTAGACTCAGGCGCCACGGGTGCACTGCAGTGCCATTGCAGTAGCATCGTCTCAGTCCTTTTCAGAAGCGTCGAGACTCGAGTTCGTCTCTGCATTCATGCCGCGCAGCTTGCGGTATCCCTCAATGAACCGCGCGCGCTCGGCCTCGAGCATTTCGCGCCGCGCCAGCGAGCCCGCGCTTTTCGGGATGCTGCTGCCCGACTTCAACCGCGGCAGCTCCGGAGGGCGGTCCGCGACCTCGCCGAACTTTGGAGGCGCCGCCTTCTTATTTACGGCAGCCCAGATATCCTCGTCGTCATCTTCGACACCGTCGAAACCATCGCCGCCGTCGTCGTCGCTATCGCCGTTTCTCCGCCGGCGCTTATCGAGCCGCTGCTTGTACTCAGCACGAAGATTCTCTGCCTTCTGTCGCTGCTTTTTCGACAGTTTGAGTGCCTTTTTGGAGTCGACGCCCTTCGCCCGTGGGAGAGGGATGGCATCGTTCACACGCCGACTAAACTCGGCCATTGACTCGCCCTGTCTCAACTTCAGCGCTGCGGCTGCTGGCGCTGCTGCCTGCGCGCCTTTTTGCTCGGCCTTCTGAGGCCGCGGCTTCGTATAATGTTCCTTCATGCTCATGACGCGCTTAAACCCGCGCGGCGTGTCGTCTTCCGGCTCCTTCGCCTTCGCCCTGCGGGGCTTTGTCGCGGACTTCGCCATTTTCTGTTAGTGCCCTGAAAGTGACGTTTGTGCGCGCACGCAAGCTCGCTTTATTTCCCAGATCGGCCAAAATGCGGTGCTCAGGCGCTTGCTAAGGAGGGTGTGTGTGGGCAGGTACTTTTTGTGGCCGCTGACCTAATTTTTTTCATCCAAGCGTTTTCGAGCCATGGTCAAGAGGGCGAAGGCCGAGCAGGCCAAAAAGCTCGCTCAAAAGAGGCAATTGGACGAGGCGCTTGCCGGACCCACACACTTCCGGCACCTGGAGGCCGTGGCAGACCTCGAGCCGGAGGATCTCCCGCGGCGGTTCAAGGACGACGACGAAGAAGAGGGCCTGCCTGTGATTGTTGACGGCGAGGTGCGCAGGGTCAAACGCCGAAAAACAGAAAAGGGCGCTAGCGCAAGCGAGAGCGAGGCGGAGGACCAAGACGAGCCTGCGCCCAGCGAGACCACGGACGCGCGCGCGTCGCGAGAAGACGTCTATGAAGAGCTCGGCGAGATCGAGCTGAAGGAGCGCATTGCGTTCTTCGCCGACGCAATCATGGCCGAGCCTGAGGAGCACATGGCGAAGCTGAAGGAGCTGCTTGATATTGCCGAGCGCACAAAGAAGACGCGGACGCGGCAGCTCGTCATGCTGTCGCTGCTGCAGATCTTCAAATCTGTAATACCGGGGTACCGCATCAAAGAGCTGAGCGGCGCGCAGCTGCAGGAGAAAGTGTCCAAGGAGGTTAAGCAGCTGCGCGACTACGAGCAGGGCCTGCTCGGCGTTTACCGCCGCTACGTCCATCTCATCCACCACTCGTTCAAGCAGGGAAAGTCGCCGGACGGCGTGAAACACCACAAGTACGTGCTTGCCTGCACGGCGCTTCAGATCGCGTGCGAGCTTGTTGAGGCGCTGGCGCACTTCAACTTCCGCCAGGAGCTGCTGCACACCGTCGTGGAAAAGCTGAGCTCGCAGCGCGTCGATGCGGCGTTCACGCGCTGCCTCGAGTGCTTGCACAGGCTGTTCGACATTGATAACGAGGGCCACCTTAGCTTTGAAACCGTGCAGGCTCTCGCCAAAATGGTGAAGGCGCGACGGTACAAAGTAGACTCGCGCGTGGTTGCCGTGCTTGTGCACCTGCGTCTCCTCACAGAGCTCACGGGCCGCGCCGATCTAGAGCGCATGATCAAGGAGAAGCCGGCGTCGTTCGCCGCGCAGAACAACCTCAAAAAGAAGGACCGGGTGCATCTCACGAAGGCGCAACGGAAGGCGCGCAAGGAGCAGCTGGAGATCAACGAGGAGATGCGCAAGGCCGAGCTCGGCGTGAGCGCCAAAGTGCGCGAGCGGCTCCAGTCGCAAACGCTGAAGATGGTGTTCGTCCTCTACATGAACATTCTCAAGCAGCGCGCGCGAAATCTGCTCGGCGTGACGCTCGAAGGCCTCGCGAAGTTCGCGCACCTCATCAACTCAGAGCTGTACGGCGACCTGCTGGAGGTGCTGCGCGAGATTCTAGAGAAGTCCACAGACGTGCACAACACGCGCCAGGCGCTGCTGTGTATCCTAACGGCGTTCCAGCTGCTGCGTGGCCAGGGCGGCACGCACGAGCAGAGCACAGACCTTGGCTTTTTTGTCGAGCAGCTGTACAACACCCTCGGCCAGATGTGCCTCAGCCCCTCCGTTGAGCGCTCGCACCGGTCGCTGCAGAGCAGCCATGCCGGAAAGTTCGCGAGCGAAACGGACATGCTTGTGCGCTGCCTCGAGCTGCTCTTCATCAAGAGGCGCGGCGTGAGCCGGCCGCGGCTGCTCGCCTTCACTAAGCGGCTGGCCGAGTGCAGTCTGCAGTTTCCAGAGCGCTCGAGCATGATCGCACTAAAGGTAATGCGCGAGATGTGCAAAGAGCACCCCGAGGCCGCGTCTCTGCTGACAACGGAAGACCGTGTCGGTCGTGGGCGCTACAACTTCGAAGCGGAGCTGCCTGAGCAGGCCAATGCCGAGGTCGCTGTTGTTTGGGAAGTGGCACTGCTGCGCCAGCACTATGATCCGCGTGTGCAGACGGCAGCGCGAGAGGTAAAAGGGTGACTGCGCCGACGCTTGCTGCCACGCTATATTTATGCTGTTTTATATCTAATTTTTTATTTTTGGACAGAGAAATTTGCCTGTCTAGAGAGGGCTCAATAAACAAGCACTGCGAAACTGCGATGGTTCCGCTGCAGCTGACTGATTCGTCATCGCTGAAGATCTGCTGCTGCCGCTACTGCTCCTGCTGCCTGACCCTGTGTTACCCGTAGAGTAAGGCACCTCTTACCAGAGTAGGCCCCGTTCCATGTACAAGTACGTCATCGGCAAATGGGCCGATCCGCTGGCGGCCGTTGTTGTTGGCATTTCGTCATTTAAGCTGTATGAGCTGAAGCAGGGCGGGCCAACGCTGTGGGAGCTCGCGAACGAGCAGCTGTTCAAGGCGTGATTCCGTCCGTCCGCGACTCAACACAATCTAAATTCCAGAGCGCTTTTCGCGCTTTTCGCTGTAACAGCGCTGGAGACGCTCTCCGTTGTAATGCAGCGTGCGTAGCACAGTAAGACGGATGAAAGGCTAGAAGTTAAGGCTGAAAAAAGTAGGCCTCCGCAGTGCGCGCAAATGTTTGGCCTAAACACATGATAATTAAGTAGCATACTTTTTAAGGAAGCGCAGACCGCTCGCTCCAGCCTGCACTTACTGTCTTACTTATAGCAAGTTTTAAAATACCGGGCGGGGACCGGCAGTTCTAGTGCGCGTGCTTATGGTCCTTGTAGCCGTAAACATGGCGGCGGCCGATCACCTCGCCAAGGGCGAAGATGCCGAACAGCTGCACGACGGCGGCGGCGCCGCGGATGTAGTCGTCGGACGACCACTTGCCGGCAGTCTGTACGAGCTTTGCGGGCTCCTTCGACGCTTTGAGGCTTTGGTCAAACAAGCTTTTGAGGTCTGTCGTGAAGGTCTTGCGGATCTCCTGCGTCGTGGGCGGCGACAGACGCTCATTGACCCAGACGTACTTCAGCAGCTCGCCGAACACCTTAGAGTAGTAGATCGTGTTCTTGGCTACAACGCTCGACCGCTGCGCAAGCGACGCAGCTGTCGCAGCAAGCTTAGAGGGGGCCTGCGAGGAGTACGCGCGCGCACCAAGAGCGGACTGACGCTGGACGAGCCGGAACATTATCCAAGGAGTTGTTTCGGCAGGGCTCGAGGCCGAGGGTCTGTTTTTCTCGGATTTGTGATGACTCAGCGCTCGGAGGATCGTCCTGACGAATTAGTATGTGCCTCTCCTCCTCCCAGCTATTAGTGTGTCTCGCACTCCAATTGGGCGAGGGCTGCGGGAACCACGAACCGCGTCGCCTTTGCGGAGGGCGAGCCGCTCTCGAGCGGTGTCCCTGCGCACGGAGCTACTTGCAAATTATTTTTTCTGTAAACTAAAAGTTATAAGTGGAACGCTATTGCGGCCCTAAGAGGCTCGCAGTCCATTGCTAGTGCGCTCAACTCGGCTCGACTCCTATATGCGCCATGTTCTGCGGCAAAGTGCCTACGCCGTCGGCCGGCAATGCCGCGCTGCACAAGTCTGTCGTCGCCAGTTCGCCTACTTAAAGCACATACCAGCCGCTGTCCAGGCGCAGTGCAGCGCAGTGCTGTGCTGTGCGCAGAGGCCCGCTTGAGCCACCCTTGCCCCGCGCCGTTGGTAATCGCTTGGGCCACCAGCACCCCCCAGCACCACCAACCACGGTTGCGAAGTCGACAGGCTGGCCCACACAACGCAGTACAATGGAGCCAATTGTACTTGACCAAGGAACCGGCTTCGTGAAGCTCGGGCGGGGCGGGGCAAATCACCCCGAACACACGTTTCCCTCGATTGTGGGCCGCCCGATCTTGCGCGCAGAGGAGAAGTTCAACGGCCAGGAGCTGCAGGACATCATGATTGGCGACGAGGCGAACGCTGTGCGCGCGGCCCTCGACATTAAATACCCGATGGAGAACGGCATTGTCCGCAACTGGGAGGACGTCGAGCACCTGTGGGACTACTGCTTCTACAATAAGCTCGGCGTCCGCGACTTCGCGGATGAGCGCATTCTGCTCACAGAGGCTCCACTGAACCCGCTGAAGAACCGCGAGCGGATGGTTGACACGATGTTCGAGAAGTACGGATTTGGCGGCGTCTATGTCGCGATCCAGGCCGTCCTCGCGCTGTATGCGCAGGGCCTGAGCTCGGGCGTTGTTGTAGACAGCGGCGACGGTGTGACGCACATCGTGCCTGTGTACGAGAGCGTCGTGCTGAACCACCTCATCAAGCGCATTGACATTGCTGGCCGCGACATCACGCGGCAACTCATCAACCTGCTGCTGCGGCGCGGCTACGCATTCAACCGCAGCGCCGACTTCGAGACTGTGCGCCAGATCAAGGAGAAGTTCTGCTACATCAGCTACGACCTCGACTTTGACAAGCGGCTCACAACGGACACGACCGTACTCAACGAAAAGTACGAGCTTCCTGATGGGCGCGTCATCAACATCGGGCCCGAGCGGTATCTGGCGCCGGAGTGCCTGTTCCAGCCCTACCTTGTCGACAGCGAGGCGCCGGGCATGGCCGAGGCGCTGTTTGACACGATCCAGCGCGCAGACCTTGACATCCGCTCAACGCTGTACACAGGCATAGTGCTCTCGGGCGGCACGTCGATGTACCCGGGCCTGCCATCGCGGCTCGAGAAGGAAGTGAAGCAGCTGTGGCTCGCGAATGTGCTGCGCGGCGATCCGACGCGCCTGAAGAACTTCAAGCTGAAGATCGACGACCCGCCGCGGCGGCGGCACATGGTGTTTCTCGGCGGCGCCGTGCTTGCGAACGTCATGGCCGACAAGGACCACCTGTGGATCTCGAAGCAGGAGTGGGACGAGAACGGCCCGCGGGCGCTGCAGAAGCTCGGCCCGCGCTAAAAGATTAAATTATGAAAAGCTGGCCCGGTCTGTCCCGCTCCTCTTCGGCTAAGGACGCGTGCGCACGTATTGTTACAGTAAATGTAGAATAGATCTACGCCTCTTGAAAACACGCCCCTGTCTTCTAAGTTATTTAGTCAAGCTCAGGATGAAGTGCGCTTTGAACAACAGTATGTCCCTGAAGGTGCTAGCTAAGCTCTGGAGGCGTGAGCGTCTACTCTGGGATTCGAACGATGTTAGAATTTGTTGGACCTTGTTGGACCTTGTCTGCACCCCTCTATAACAAAATTAGTGTCAGAACTCTCCGGTCACTCAAGCTCCGGTCAATTATTCTATATAAGGTCATTCACGTTCTGGTCACTTCATGAACCGCTCGTTGATTTTGCCAATCCGGGCCAGCCGTCTCAGGCACAGCGCAACCGTCGCCAGCGACAGCGCGCCTACTAGCCCACTAATTGTCACAAATCCCCAGCTCGTGTCCTCGATCATGTTCTGCAGATTCATGCCGTACAGCGCCGCGACGGCAGAGCCGCAGCTCAGTCCGAGCATACCTATCTGGAACCGGACCTCAAGCAGCATGAGCGAGTTCCGATTCGAGTCGAGCAGGATGTTTATGTACTCCTCCGTAGAGCGGATGTTTCCCGCAAGGTTCTCGGCAACTTGCACCGTCTCGTCGCACTGGCTGTAGTACGACTCGAGCATTACCTCAACGTCGCTGTCGTCCTCGGGCGGAGCCTTGCTGAGAAACAGCCCCTTCATGTCCTTGTCGCTGTCGATGAGCTCCTGAAGAGCATCGCGGATAAGCGACGCCTTCTGGAGGAATGCGCCGAGGTTCTTCGACTGCACGAGCAGGTGCTGCAGCTGCTGGCGGTCGAGGCTGCGCTCAATCTCGCTCAGGACCCCGCCAATGAGCTGCTCGTGGACCTTGAACTCAGCGTCGAGGGTTGTCGCCACGGATATTAAAATGGTCTCGAGCGCGCGCTGCTCGTACGTGAGCAGCGTATTCCCACTCGGCGCGCGCAGCTTGTGCTCCAGATCGTATAGGAACAGTGACTGGATCTTCGTGGCCTCGGGGCTGGCGGGGAAGCTGTCGACAAGCAGCACGCAGTCGCTTTTGATGATGGCACGGATGTGCAGCAAATTGACCACTATGGCCTGCTCGCGCACAAGAATTGTCGGCACAATGTTGTGCGTCGAGACGTCGAGCTTCCGTAGGTCTCGCGGCAGGAGGCCGAACTGCGCCACAAGGTCGCTGCGCTTGAACTCGCCCTGCGAGATTTTAACGCGCCCGTCCGCATCCACAAGCGTGCACCGTATCGAACTGCTGGACGCACGGTTCAGCGTGCGGCCTAGAATGAGATTCATCTCCAAGTCATTGGGCGAGATCTTGCCCGTGGGTAGCTTGAGCGGTGGTGGCGGATGCCGCCGCGCAGGCCGAGGCGGCGGTCTCTGTGCGCGGCGCGCCGGAGAGCCCTGGCGCCACGCAAAGGGCCACCACCGCGCGTACGTCCGCACGCCGCCGCAGCCTCCGAAGCCTCCGAAGCCGCCACCGTTGCCCTTGGGAAGCAGTGGCCGCACTTCGGTCCACAGAAGCCGCATGGTGAGAAGAAAGCCAGAGTGTGCGGGCGACCGCGTCGAGCACTGCCTAAATTTCGAGGGTGGCTCCCGTAATAAAAATCGGGGTAAGGGGCACACACAAGGCCGGCGCCTGCTGTCGACTACATTTCCTTGGGAGATCGATCGAGTCCTGCGCGCGGCCCTAGCCCTTGGTCCTACAGCGCCCTTGCCCCGCAGTAAACACACAGAAAGCCCTCCTCCACTCTTGCGGTTGTAGCAGTCGCGGCAGAGCGAATCGACCGGCAAGTAGGGCGGGCCGCTCGCGATGAGGAAATCAGCTAGCGACGTCAGCCTGTCGCGCGCCACGGTGCTGAACGCGAGCCAGTTCACTCTGCAGACGCAGATCGGCACGGGCTCGTTCGGCACCGTTTTCAAAGCTGTGCACCGCGCCACAGGAAAGTCTTGCGCCGTGAAGCGCATTGATCTGGAGAACAGCGAAGACGAGATTGAGGAAATCAGGCGCGAGATCGCGATCCTTGCCGAGTGCAATGACAACCACATCACGCGCTACTACGGCTGCTTTGTGCACGAGTTCGAGCTGTGGATTGTGATGGAGTTTCTAGGGGGTGGCTCCTGTCTCGACCTGCTCAAGGACCTGCGGCCATCGGCGCTCCCCGAGGCTGCAATTGCCGAGATCATGGGAGAGGTCGTCGCCGGCCTCGCGTACTTGCATGGTAGCGGCAAAATCCACCGCGACATCAAGGCCGCAAACATACTGATATCGGAGAGCGGTCAGGTAAAGATCGCCGACTTCGGCGTCGCCGCGCAGCTCTCCAACAACCTGAGCCGCCGCAACACGTTTGTGGGCACGCCGTTCTGGATGGCGCCCGAGGTCATAGACCAGCGCGACTACTCCTTCTCGGCCGACGTGTGGTCGCTCGGCATCACGGCGATCGAGCTGGCTCTTGGGAGGCCGCCGCTATCGCAGCTGCACCCAATGAAGGCGCTGTTCAGCATCCCGCGCAACGAGCCGCCGTCGCTCGACGCGCGGTTCTCCGCGGAGCTGCGCGACTTTGTGGCGCGGTGCCTACAGCGGAATCCGCGCGAGCGCGCGACGATTGCGCAGCTCCAGCGGCATGCGTTTCTCGCTCGCCGCAGCCGCTCCGAGCTGCTGTACTTAATGAACCAGCGCATGCCGCCGCCCACGCCTACACACGAGCTCACAAACACAGCTGCTTCGAAGCACAGCACTGGGAAGACCGCCGGCCGCGAGGCGTCTGCCGATAGCCAGCGCACAATAGTCTCTGAAGGTGGTGCAGGAACGCTGACCTCCACTGACAACGCAAGCTCGAACAGCGAGCACACGCAGGCGGACCACAACGATGACGACGACGAAGACTGGGACTTCGACACCATCAAGCCGCAGCCGTCGCTCGACCAGCTCCTGCAAAACCCGCCACCAGCCACCGAGGTCCCACCCGCAATCATGGCGCCACTACCGCGCAAGCAACCAGCGGAGTACGCGACCGTCGACTCGCTGCGAGGGACGGTCGCGGGCAGCAAGCCAGGCAGCCAGAGCCTCCAGCGTACGTTTGCGCATGCTGCGCGCAAGTTCCGCGAGCCTGTTCTCGACGAGATCACTGAGCTCTTGCGCGCAGACCCCCTTACCGTTGATGTTGAGGCGTACCTTGTGCGCCGCATCGGCAAACTTGCATACACGAACTTTGATTTGCGGCCGAAAGAGAAGGGCGGGCTTGATGCAGTCGAGCAGATCCTCCTTGACAAGTGGGTGAGCGAAGTTGCCGAGCTGCACACGCCCGGCCAGAGCGCCCCAGACCAGAGCGCCCCTGAACAAAGCGCATCCGAACAAAGCGCGCCGAGCACGCCGAGCACGCGAGGCCGCACTCCACCCTTGCGGCCCCGTAAGACAGCACACGCAGCCGCCGTGCCGCGCAATAAACGTTAGAAAGCATCAAGTACCCGCATAGTTGGCTGAGCCACTCCACTTAACTGGCACAAAAAATAGGCGCGGCGCGGCGCGCTCTGCTCTATGGGCACAAACGGCCGCTGCCGCTGCAAAGCGTGACAGGCGTGGCCTGCTTGGTCGCGGCCGCAGCGAGCAGCCGAATCGAGCAGCCGCAACGAGCAGCCGAATCGGGACAGGCTCTAGAAAGCCGCGCACACTAATACAAAGCATTAAATATTTCGCATAGTCACCTAACCTAACTTTTGTACTGCACCACTAGTCCTGCTCAGCGATGGAGACAAGACGCTCCTCGATGTCGTCCGGCGTCAGGATGTGGAACTTGCCCTGCGGGTCCACATACGCAATCTCGAGGTCGTTCTTGCGGAAGTCCACAGCGACAACATCGCTGAGGCAGGTGATGCCGAGCTCCACGACGGCCTTCCAGTCGCCATCGGCATGCTCCTTGTTCTTGAGCCGCTTCGACAGCCAGATGCTTGCCTCCTGCTCCTTCTGTCCTGCGCTGGTCGCCTTGTACCCAGCGTAGTATCCGGCGGGGTCTACCTTGTACACGAGTGGGCCCTTCTCGTCGTCGACGCCGATGAGCGTCATTGCAACGCCAAGCGGCCGCATATACGCGCGCTGCGTGTACACCTGATTGATGTTAGCCATGCGCTTTGCGAGCGCGTCGCACGGGATGTCGTAGCCGTGCTTGTGGCGGAACTCGAGGGCCTCGCCGCGCGAGCGGTTCATGAGTGCGCGCGAGTCGCCGATGGGCCCGTTCATCACGCAGCCAAGGTTTTTCGACAGAGCAAACACGTACGCGACGGTCTTCGGGTCGAGCAGCTTGTCGCCGACCTTCTTCTGCGACACAAGCACGGCCGAGTCTTTGCCGCGGATCGCCACTGACGTCAGGTTGGTCGACTTGATCGCCTTGAACGCATACTCGACCTGGTAGAGCCGCCCCTCGGGCGAGAAGATTGTGATGTGGCGGTCGAATCCAGCAGCGCTCATCGTTCCGTGCCAGCGACTAGATGGGTGCGTGCGCTTTGGCCTGTGTGCGCCGGGTGCTGATGTCAGATCCGCCACCTCTCACGGCACGTGTGCCCTCTTCACTCCTCCTCGAGAGACCACAGCCCAAAGGACATGCCTCCAGGGCCGCTTCTTTTTAAATTTTTTGGTCCGCACTGCGCGGCTGCCTGCCAATCAGGGCCCCGCGCCTGTCTGCTGCGGCGTGCCCCGCGCTGGCTCCCACGCCGGGGCGCGCGCCATGTAGAGCCGGCGCTCATATAGGGAAGCGCAGCGCAACCACGTAGTCAGCATGAGCTCAACGTTCACCTACGATGCAAAGACGGACGCTGCGCGGCCGCGCTTCGAGTCGCTGCTGACGAGCTACCACGCAAAGGTGTCCTACCACTTCAATGAGGAGGCCGTGCCGTACCACTTTGGCACGCGGCACCCTATGAAGCCGTTCCGCCTCATGCTCACGGACCACCTCGTGCTCAGCTACGGTCTCCACTCAAAGATGGACTGGTACAAGCCGCGGCCAGCAACGGAGGATGAGATTTTGGAGTTCCACAACCAAGACTACATAGAGTTTCTGCAGCGCGTGACGCCGCCAACGCTGGGGCAGTTCCCGGACGCGATCAAGAAGTTCAACATCGGGCCCGACTGCCCCATCTTCGACGGGCTCTACCGCTACGCATCGATCTGCGCCGGCGGCAGCCTCGACGCTAGCCGCAAGCTTGTGAATGGCCAGAGCGATATTGCCATCAACTGGTCAGGCGGCCTGCACCACGCAAAGAAGTTCGAGGCGTCCGGGTTCTGCTACATCAACGACATCGTGCTCGGCATCCTGAATTTGTTACGTGAGTATCCGCGTATTCTGTACATCGACATCGACGTGCACCACGGCGACGGCGTGCAAGAGGCGTTCTATCTCAGCGACCGCGTGATGACCCTCAGCTTCCACAAGTACGACGGATTCTACTTCCCCGGCACCGGCGACGTGAACGAGATTGGTGCCGAGGACGGCAAGCACTACTCGCTCAACGTGCCCCTGCAGGACGGCATTGACGACGATCAGTACACGCTGCTGTTCAAGTCCGTCCTCGAGCAAGTCCTGAACAAGTTTCGGCCCGCGGCCATTGTGCTGCAGTGCGGTGCAGACTCGCTTGGCGGCGACCGTCTTGGCGGGTTCAACCTCAACATTCGCGCACACGCCGAGTGCGTGAAGTTCACAAAGAGCTTCGGCATCCCAATGATGGTTGTTGGCGGCGGCGGGTACACGCCGCGCAACGTCTCGCGTCTGTGGGGCTACGAGACGGCCGTCTGCCTCGACACGGAAGTCGACGCCGACCTCCCGCGCGATCTGCCATTTTATAGCTACTTCGCGCCCGACCACTCGCTGTTCCCGCAGCTCGATGGCAAAATAGAGAACAAAAACACGCGCGAGTACCTGGAGGACGTGCACGCGTCCATAATGGAGAAGCTGCGCTACCTCGACGGCGCGCCAAGCGTCGCAATGCAGGTCATTCCCCCAGATCTCCAGGGCCACACTAATGACACGGACGAGGCCATTGCGGACGACCTCGAAGATCGTAATGCTGACACTCGCTAGCTGACACTCGCTAGCTGACACTCGCTGGCTCACACTCGCTGGCTCACACTCGCTGGCTGACACTCGCCAGCTGCCACTTGTACTTCTATTATTTATTTGTTATGTTTGTAATTGCTAATTGCCAATCGCGGTGGTCGGCGCTCTCACGACAACCTCACTTATGCTTGCGATGTGTCCGTGCGGACGCCGGGCCAGGCACGGCGTTTTTGCGAGTCACCTTCGCCTGCGAAGCCGCGGTCGGGCGCGCATAGCTCGGTATCCTGCTGGACGCACTGCTTGGTGCACTGTCACTGCTAGCCACATTGCTAGCTACGCAGCGGCGCTTCACTTTGTCGCTGGATGCGGGCTTCCTGGGACTGCGGCTGCTGCGCGCTTTTCGGGTGGGCGCCACGACGCCTCGTATGACGCTGCTGCTTGGCTGTAAAGTTTGCTGCGAAGTGCTGCGGCGCCGCACCATCGAAGGCCGCTGCGGCACGCTACATTGTGGCGCCGATACGCGCCGACGGAAGGCCCACTGTTTACTACTTTGCGGTGCACACGCATCCGCTGCCGCGGTTTTCGCAGGCACATCACACATCATCTGCACGTCTATTAAGCTCGAGCGGCGGCTTGGACGCTGGTTAACGGGCACATTGACGCCGAAGCTCGACATCGTCGCGCGTCGCATAAACGGCTTTGTCGGCGGCGTTGTGGATATTGACGAGCTCGCCGAGCTCTCGGCAATCGAGTCAAGCATGCTGTAACGCCGCAGCGATGGGCGCACATATTTCATGCGCGCCGAGTGCATGGGTTCTGAAATTTGCATGTATTGTTTACTTCACGTTTTGTGGTGGAGGTTCAGGTAGGGGTTTAGCCGCATGTGGCGAACGGCCAGGCGCGACATGCGCGGCGTGCGTTTGTTCGCACGATATGAAGTGACGTAGTGCGTCACGTAGGGAGCGCATTGATGCGTGCTAGTCAGGCCACGGGCTAAGCTGCTTTGCTGGCTGTAGTAAAGCGTGTCGAACGCTTCGTGAAGGTAAAGTCGTGCAGCCTCTAGTCCTCAATAAGACTTTCTGAGAATTTCTGACACTTTCTGACTTATTTTGTCGTTGCTGGTTCTACCTTGGATTATAAGTTGGGTCACATTTAACATTTCCGCCTGGGTTGTTCGTCGTGATTACGACCCCCAATTAAGGTGCCCATGTGTGACACACACACATCAACACTCCTGTGCATGCTTTGTTTCGCTATTTCTTTGTGGCCGTCACGTCTAGGACCATGGAGCGTGTTATAACTACACTTACACTTAGTGCTCCTTTTACAATTACTATTTCAGCGCCTGTGACAGCTACAGTCGCCAGCGAGCGTGTAACTCAACATTCCTAATAATTCTAGCCAATGGACCGTCAAGCCACCTGGGCAGCCAAAAAAAGTGATTAGACCTAACTCCACAGGCCCTTGTATTGCAGCGCCACCAAATTTGAGGCCTGTCGCACTTTCAGGCTCCCCCATGGCCGGTCCTCTCATAGAAGCCCCTAGATTAATGCGTGTCTGAGTCACGCTGCCGATCGGGGTGGGTCGGGCCGAACGTACCCCACACTACTACTCTTAGTCGTGCACCTATTAGACGAGGGCCCCATCCTCAAAAACAAACACGGCGACGTGATGGACTATAACGAGAACGCGAAAAACACATTCTTGGAGCACGCTGCTCAAAGAGACGCCTCAGGCGAGCTCTACCTAACGGTAGATCAGTTCATAAACGCCGTAGCGCCGGCAAGCGAGGAGACGTTCGAGAAAATAAGTCGCAACTCATACGGCGTGCTGTTTGAGGTTGCCGACCGCAGCCGCCAAGGTCGCGTCTCGATGAAGGACTGGCTTGCTTTTGACGCGATGCTGGAGCGGCCAGATGCGGAATTCCAGGTCGCGTTCCGTCTGTTCGACCGCTACGGCCAGGGCTACGTTGACTTCGACGAGTTTGTGGAGACATACAACTTGAACCGCTCGCCAGACAGCCTGGCCTTTGACTGGAGTGGGAAGTGGGCCGCTCTGTATCTCGGCGAGACGCGAAAGCGACACACTATGACATACACGCAGTTCAGCCAGATGCTGGGCGGCTTCGCGGGCGAGCGCGTGCGCCAGTACTTTCAGTATCTAGACCCGCAGAAGAGCGGGTTCATCTCCGCGGATCAATTCGAAAGCATGGTCAAAAACGTCGCGCGCCACAAGCTCAGCGAAAACCTATTGAATAATGCGCACACCGTAACAAGCCGCCCAACGTCGAACTCGTCGCTCGTGAGCTACGCTACCGTGCGCGCGTTTTTCAATCTCATCAGCCGCGTCGAACTTGTCGAGGAGCTCGCGACGCGCTCTGCCAACAAAGAGGGCTATTTCACGCGGAACGAGTTCACGAACGAGGCCGCGCGCTCGCTGAAGTCGACGTTCTTCACGCCCTTGGAAATCGACCTTCTGTTCCACTTTGCCGGCTCCACGAGCTCGGGCAATGTCGCATCTCTCGACTCGTTCGAAAAGATGTTCGACCCAACCTGGCGCGACAAGGCCACGCTGTACCGCGAATCCCAGACAAAGAAGGCGATAGCCGCAAAAAACTTTGGCACCGATCCACGGTCGTTTCTTTCTGAGGTCTATGAGTCCGTGTATAACTTCGGGCTTGGAAGCGTCGCAGGCGCGTTCGGCGCCACGGTCGTGTATCCGATCGACCTCGTGAAGACGCGTATGCAAAACCAGCGCAAGACGGCGCCAGGGACGCAACTGCTGTATGCCAACTCGTGGGACTGTTTCCGCAAGGTGCTGCGCAATGAAGGGTTTCGCGGCCTTTACTCTGGTCTAGGCCCGCAGCTCATTGGTGTGGCGCCCGAGAAGGCCATCAAGCTCACGGTGAACGACCTCGTGCGCGGCATCCTTTCAGACCCTAACTCAGGGCAGGTTCCGGGGTGGGCAGAAATTGTCGCTGGCGGCTCGGCCGGCGCCTGCCAGGTCGTGTTCACAAACCCGCTCGAAATTGTTAAAATCCGCCTCCAGGTGCAGGGCGAGCTTGCGCGGCACGGCCAGGCACAGAAACAGTCTGCGGCGCGCATTGTCAAGCAGCTTGGTCTCGTTGGTCTGTACAAAGGCGCGAGCGCGTGCTTGCTGCGCGACGTGCCTTTCTCAGCCATCTACTTCCCGACCTACGCGCATCTGAAAAAGGACTACTTTGGCGAGGGCCCGACAAAGCGCCTCAATGCGTGGCAGCTGCTAATTGCCGGAGCTGTTGCCGGAATCCCCGCTGCATATTTGACGACGCCGTGCGACGTCATCAAAACACGGCTGCAGGTCGAGGCACGCAAAGGCGAGACGAGCTACACAGGCCTTAGGCACGCGGCGTCCACTATTTGGAAAGAGGAAGGCTTCAAGGCGTTCTTCAAGGGTGGCCCTGCGCGCGTCCTGCGTTCGTCGCCGCAGTTCGGATGCACGCTCGCTGCGTACGAGGTACTGAAGCGTCTGTTGCCGTTCCCCGGCTCGCAAAATGACCACTCAGAGGCTGGTCACTCTGTGCCCACCGCCACGAAGCAAGAGCGACCAATGCATGTCAAATTCCTGAGGTCGCGGAACAGCCTGAAGCTGTTGCTCGATATCGACGAAAACTTTGGCAAGCCTCGCATCCCCACGGACTTCCGGATAGATAAGAGATAGATATACGAGTAGCTTTTCAGGCTTTAAGAAACGATTTTAGGATGCAGAATGATTTGTCGCTGAGCTCTCTCGCTGAGCTCTCTCGCCGAGCTTCCTCGCCGAGCTTCCTTGCTGAGCGCTTAGTGCAGCCGTTCTAGCATCCTAACTCGTTTGCCCCTCATCCACTACTGTGTCTCTCTTCCCATTTATGACAGCAATACGCGTCTTACGCTGAAACTGCGACACTAATCAAATTAGCACGCCGACGCTACAACATAGCTAAATATACTACAATGGCTAAGCATTTACAGCACCATGAATTCTACTAGCCAGTATGGTGCAACCAATGCGAATTTCAGCGAATACTATCCATAGAATGCGTTGCTGCCCCACGAATCCATATGCGTCATCCACTCACTGGTGGCGGATCAGCGGGGTGAGTGTTACGTCACCTCACCACGACCACAAACCAAATGGCGGTGGCGGCTACAGACGCCCCGCAGAGCACAGGGGAAATATCCACGCCTCCAGATGCGAGAGCGAGGACTGAAAAGGCAGTGCAACGCTTCGAGGATACCGACGTAGTCGCAAGTACAACTTACACATGGGAGATCCGCAACTGGATGGCTCTGGGCGAACGTGCTGTGTCGCCGGAATTTGAGTGCGGTGGCCAGCGCTTTCACATTCTATTGTTTCCGCAGGGAAACCCGAACGGGCACCCAAAGACACATGTCGCGTTGTACCTCGAGGCGCTGGGGCCGCGGGGAGATGAGTCTGGGGCGTCTCAAGACGCAGGCGCGAAGGAGTCCTCGTCCGCTGTAAAGCGCACTGCCAGCGATACGGACTTTGACAGCCCAAGTTTATCGAAGCAGAGCTCCGAAGTCCCGGAGTCTGTGGTTAGCTCGGAGGGCAGCACGGCGCGGTGGCCTCACACGTGTGCGTCATTTGCTTTGTCCATGTGGAATCCGAACCATCCAGAGGTCCACGTTACACAGGCAACGAGCCATCGATATCGGCCCAAGGTCTGCGACTGGGGCTACAACGAGTTTACGTTCATGCGGTCGGCGTTTGTGCGACGCCATGGCGAGCAAGCGGCACTCATTACGCCCCTTAGCGGTAGCGGTAGCGACGGCGGCGACCTTGGTGTCAACATAACAGTCGCAATTGATGTGCTGGATGACCCCACTGGCGTGCTGTGGCACGACTTTGCTGATTATGACTCGCGTACAGAAACAGGTTATACAGGCCTAGTGAATCAGGGTGCAACATGCTACCTGAACTCGCTTTTGCAGTCGCTTTACTTCACAAGGGCCTTTAGAGACGCCGTGTACAAGATCCCAGACTCAAAAGGCGTGACTGGAGGCCTTCAGCGCCTCTTCTACAAGCTTAGCACATCCCAGCCTGCGGTCGACACCACAAGCCTTACGCGAGCCTTTGGATGGGACACGTACGACGCATTCACGCAGCACGATGTCCAGGAGCTTGCGCGTGTACTCATGGACCGCCTTGAGACGAAGATGAAGGGCACAAGTGTGGACGGCGTGCTTTCGCAGATTTTTGTGGGCGAAATGAAGAGTTACATCAAGTGCCAGAACGTGCCGTTCGAATCAGCGCGTACTGAGGAGTTTTGGGACGTGCAGCTCAATGTGCGTGGAATGCGAGGCGTCATGGACAGCTTCCGTGCGTATTGTGCTGAGGAGATGCTTGAGGGCGAGAATCAGTACGCCGCTGGAGAGTACGGTCTCCAGGACGCGAAGAAGGGGGTCGTATTCCGCAAGTTTCCTCCTGTTCTCCACCTCCAGCTCAAGCGTTATGACTACGACTGGATGAATGATGTCGAGATCAAAATAAATGACCGGTACGAATTCCCACTTGAGCTCGACTTGGCAGAGTTCACGGAATCAAAGTCCGGGGACTGTAAGTATGCTTTGCATGGTGTGCTTGTGCATTCAGGAGACTTGAATGCTGGTCACTACTACGCGCTCATTAAACCCAATGCCGAGGGCGGCTGGTTCCGGTTCGATGATGAACGCGTTACAAAGGCCACGCTGCGTGAGGTCCTCGACGAGAACTTCGGCGGCGAGGGCCCTGGTCTCCGCCGTATTACTTCTGCGTATATGCTTGTATACGTGCGCATTAGCGACCAAGAGTTTGTACTCGGTAGTGGTGACAGCATACCTCGTTCCGTCGCGGAGCAAATAGAGGCCGAGGAAAAGGCCGAGGCCTTGAAAGCACAAGCGATAGCAGAGCAACAGCAGTTGATGTCCGTGAGCGTGTTAGACTCTTCCACTCTCAAGCATCATTCTGGCCCTGGTGTTCTCCCGTGGTCGACACGTGCAGAGAACGAGTTCGAGATGCCGAACACATTGAAGGTCAGAATAGGGACGCCGCTTGAAAAATTTATGCGAGACCTTCGCGCTGGGTCTCTGTGGCTCGTAGAGCCGCCTTCCAGCTCAATGAAGGCACGCATTGCTCGGGGGCCATCGCGCCCTCGTCTCATCCCTCAGGCTGGCTATGCTGTTGAGCACTTGGCACAGTGGTCCGATCATGCCAATCCTGTAGTCATCGCTGCAGAGGCGGGTGACCATACAACCGAGAGGTTCGTGTTCATCAAGGAGTGGGACGGCAAGGAGCTGAAGCTGCGTGAGACATCGTGGTTAAAGGCGTCACTTCCACTTCATGAGTCCTTGAAGCTAGATGTCTCAAAGCGAAGTGTATATCTCGAATCATTTACACCCACAGTGCGAGCGCCAGCGCCAAATATCAGGAGTCTCGATGCAAGGCTTACCCCAGAAGAGCTCGGTATCGAGTCTGCTGACGCCCTTGTGTTCTCAGAGCATGCTGGTGTAATGGAGTATTTCGATGACGCTTCCCATCTTATTGGCCTTCAACTATATGTTGAAGGCGTGGAAAATAGCGGTCATGAGCTTGAAGTCAGCACGCTTGACGACTACGCTACATTAACGAAGAGAATAGCGGAGGCGGTCAACATACAAAGTGACCGCCTCCAGCTGCATAGCATGACTTCGCCCAGTTGGCGGAGTATCGCCATCAATAGCGATGGCAGCAATCTTAATCAGCTTTGGCTGGGGGCCTCCGGGACTGTGTCTCTACGTGTGCGTAGCTTGCCTATTCCAATCGCTGACTTTGAAAAGCTGTCAGAGGTTGTGTTGTATTGGCTGCCCGAAGGCTATCTAGGCCGCGAGCATCGCCGTGAGGTACTGGCTGCCCCGGGATGTGTCTGTCCGTCCTTGCATGAGTCTAACGAGCAAGTGTTGGTAACCGAGGCAATAGCGCCCAAGGCAGAGAACCAGGTCGTGTGGGTTGCTACTTATAGCCGCCGCGCGCGGGAACTAGAGAATCCTACGGTAGGAGCGCTTGCCGCAGCACAGGCCGAGGGCCTTGATATTCTTGCGGCTCCACTGCCTCCTGCTGAGGTAGAGGCTCGCAAGACGGAGGGCTCAATACTTGCCACAGCATTCCAGTACTCGCAGACGCCTGCTAGGACGCATGGTGTCCCGTTTCAGTTTGCGGTGGTGCCAGAGGAAATATTTGCGAAAACAAAACAGCGAATTCTGGAGCTTTTACGCAAGGAACACGACCGTGCGCTTGAGAAAATCAAATTTTCAGTTGTAGCGGAAAGCGAGGTGAAGTACATTGATGACGAAACTATCCTGTTCGAAGAATTGAGTGAGAACGCCTCTTTGGGCATCGATCATCCTGACCGGCGCAGATCTGTGCATCAACAGGCAATTCATATTGACTGAGAAGGAAAGCTAAACTTTTTTCTCCTAAACTGATACAGATCTCAGACTTAACTCCCTCCTGCTTTACGCGATCACTGCACTGCAGCCTTGCTCCGCAATGGCCTGCCATTTGGCGTGGTGAAATGACTGTCAACTGAGCCAATTGCTGGACATTAGTTAATAATGCCGCCAAATAGATTTGTGCGGGATAACTTGCAGACGGGCCTATTTTACCCATGCCGCACGCTGCCGACCGCCTGCTGTAACTTCCCGATTTGGCAAGTATATCTCTCGCAGGCGTGACTGCGATCCAGATCGCAAGCCCTGTGCGCTCTGCTCATATAGCTACACGGTGTGCAGCTTCAGCTGCAGTACCTGCTTAGATCGACTTGCAGCGGATCTGCTGCATACATATTTGCGAGATAAATAGATGCAATGGCCTTCTTGAAATCGGAGTGGCTCAAATTTTTGAAATGTTTGCCAATTTGATTCTAGCGTCCACTATTGTACTAGCGGCGCCTTCAGAACCTTCAACACCCGAGCTCGTCGAGTTCCCCCTCCACAGGGCCAACAAGAAATCGAAAGATTTGCTCAAAGAGCCCCAATTTGAGGGAAACTTCGTGGATGCTCGGTTGGAGAATTTTCAGTATTACTACCAAATCACTCTTGGAGTAGGGACGCCGGCACAGGAAATCGACTTCACAATTGATACTGGATCTAGCGACCTGTGGGTCATGTCAGGCTCCAACCCATGGTGCACCACTGATTCCGAAAACACGACAGGCATCAACTGCACAGGGTCCGTCTTTAATTACGAGAAGAGCACGACGTTCCACAGGCTAAGCACGCCTTTCGAGATTGGGTATGGCGACCACACGTTTGCCAATGGATCCTTAGCGTCTGACTCTATCGCTATCGGCAACTCCAAGTCAACGATTTTGAACGCAACATTTGGCCTGGCTGCCGTCGGAAACTCGTCAACTTGCGTTTTCGGGATTGGATTTATTGGGGACGAAGGAGAGGCTCATGTCCATCGCAATGGGAGTGGCGTCTATCCGACGTACTTTAACATCCCAACTCTCATGAAACAGCAAGGTCTGATTTTGACGAACGCGTACTCTCTGTGGCTTAATGACGCCGACGCCCAAGCGGGAAGCATTCTCTTTGGAGGTGTTGATTCTTCCAAATATACCGGTCCGCTCACAGTGATGCCCATTTTCAACAACTACGCAGAATTCACTGACCATCCTATTCAAATGCGGGTGATGTTCAATTCAGTGGCTGCAGACAATGCGACATTGGCAGAATTCAATATTGCAGTGCTTCTGGATTCAGGCACGTCGTTTTCTTATTTACCTCCTAAGCTGTTTGATGCCTTCGGAAGCAGTCTTGGCTTTGTGTACGATGATGCTTTAGGATACTATGTTGGTTCCATCGAAGCGGCGCTGGAGAATGTTAAAGAGTTCCGACTGGATTTCAGCGGCGCTAAAATTAACGTCCCAACTACTGACTTGTTAGTAGGACTCACTATGGACGACAACGTCACGCCATTCACTGTAAATGGAAAACCACAGGCCATTCTAGCCATGGGTGGTGTTGACGACGACTACTCTTACATTCTTGGGGATGTATTTCTGAGGTCAATGTACGCTGTGTTCGATCTTGACCATTACGAAATTGCGCTTGCACAAGCCCGCAAGAATGCCACCGCGAATCCCGTTTTGTCTGTTATTGAGGCTAGCATTCCTGGCGCCTTTCAAGCCAGCAGGTATGCGAGCACATCCGCGAACAACTCATCTTTCAGCATTTACCCATTCACGCCTGCAGTTGCCGCGCCGTCAAACATCTCAATTTCCATCGCCAAGAGTGTTCCTCTCAGCAAGAGCGAAACTCAGACCTCTCTTGGGGCCCCATCAGCCACGAAGGGTCATACGGAAACGTTGTTGACCAGTTCAACAGTACCATCGTTTAAGCTCAGTGAATTTGTCTCCACTCAAGCAGCACCCACTGCCGATACGCAAAGTGATGATTCAGACGGAGATTGGTCTGTCGTGCAGCCAACGGTGACATCGACTGCGGCTTATACCACTGATGATTCCACCAACGATTCTACAGTTACTTTGTACTGGGGACACCGCTGGGCAAAAAATGCGGGCCCAAACTGCATTGGTTAGTCCTCTGAATAAGTGGGAGCCGCACATCTCGGAGCGCTGAGACCTCATTGATCTTTCATGTTTCTGCCCAGTGCGACGACGCCGTTGGCAATAGCAGTAGGTGTTAATATTAATGAGTGTCATTTATATACATGCACAAACTATAGAGATCTCAAATACAACTTCAGAAAACTCCTTCCACTAGCTTTTAAAAAGTAGTCTTCCTGCCTGCCGGGGCATCGTAGCGAGGAGCACGCGCATTGCTTCCGTTGCTGAAGCCTCCGCCACCACGGCCTCCAAAGCCGCCACGGCCACCACCGCGGCCGCCGAAGCCACCACCGCGGCCACCGAAGCCACCGTCGCGGCCACCGAAGCCACCGCCGCCACGAGGAGCACCACCACCGCCTTGGCGGGGGGTGGAAAAGTCGAGACGAACCGGACGGCCAGCAACCGGCACGCCATTGAGTGCCTGGACAGCAGCTTGCGCCTCTTCAATAGAGCCAAGCTGGACGTAGCCGAAGCCCTTGGGCTGTTGTGTCTCCGGGTGCGTCGGCACGCGCACCGAGAGAACGTTGTACTCACCGAACGCGGAGTACAGGGCGTCACTATCAGCATTGAAGCTCAAGTTACCAACGAAGATGGTGTCGCTGGGCTCAGAAAGCGCATCGCCGAATTGCTGTGCACGCGAAGAGGCACGGTCCGTCGGCGAGCGGCGCTGGCTGTTGGAGAGATCAACATTAATCGGGCGGCCGTCGATCTCGCGGCCCTGCATTGTCTCAAGCGCCTTCTTCGCGTTCGAGACTGAATCGAAATCAACATAACCGAATCCCTTGGAGCGACCAGACTCGCGCTCAGTAATAACGCGCGCGTTGACAACGCCCTCAACGGTGTTCTGGAACTCCGAGAGCAGCCACGCGTCGTCAATGTTCCAGCTGAGACGGCCAACGAACAAGTTCGCAGAACCTTCCTCTTCAGCCGGCTGAGCGGAGCCGTCGTTAGCCTTCACACGCTTTGAAGCAGACTCCTCCTGCTTCTCGGAAGCATCTTCTTCCGCTACACGCTTCTTTGTGGACTGTTCAGCACCGCTGGAACTCGACGAGGAGTTCGAGCCAGAGCTGGACGAGTCACTATCACTGTCGCTCGAGTCATCACTGCTAGAGCTTGAGTCGCTAGACTTCTTCTTCTCAACCTCATCCCCACTGTCGCTGTCACTATCACTGCTGCTGTCGCTGTCGCTGCTGCTTCCGCTGTCGCTTCCACTCTCACTACCGCTATCGCTATCGCTGGACTCAGAGCTCGAGCTCTCTTTCTTCGACGATCCTTTTGCCTTCTTCGCAACCTCCGCAACCTTCGCATCTTCCTTCTTACCCTTCGCTGTCTTCTTCTCATCCTCTGAGCTGGAGTCAGAGTCAGAGTCGGACTCAGAGTCAGAACTGGAATCCGAGCTAGAGCTGGAGCTAGAGCTGGAGTCCGAGTCCGAGTCCGAGTCCGAGTCTGAGCTGCTTGAGCTGGAGCTCGAGTCCGAGTCCGAGTCCGAGTCAGAGCTCGAGGCCGCCTTGGTCTTCTTGGACTCGCTCAATTTCTTGGCATTGTCCTCCTGCTTCTTGGCCTTAACCTCCTTTTTGGAAACCTTCTTATCTTTCACACTTTTGGTACCCATTATCGATAATCTCAAGAGTAGTTGTGTGACTTCGTCCGTTAATAAAGGCGCCCAATTTTTTTTTTTGAGAATGCAAGATCTGCTGCATATGACACATATGACTTTTGGTTGCTGACAACAATATCGCCAGCTTTCCTTAAAAACTATGTACTTGAAGGGTAAGGGGAATCGAGTTAGGTGGAGAGAGATAGTGAGTGTGAACACGCTTTCAACTCAAGTCAAAGCCGGCCCCAGACTCGATTGAATAAAGAAGCTTCTTGCGAAGAATCTCAATCGACGAATATGCCGGCAATTTTAGTAAATTCACGCACGTAGAAGAAGTCGGTAGCCGGTTATCGTCTGCTCCCGCACATCGAATGCCGAAGTGAGGGTCCAGCTTGTCGAACCCAAGCAGCGGCCCCTTCGGCGCAGACGTAACAAACTTAAGAAACTTCCCACGCTGCTCCGGAGTGAGCTCCTCTAGCACTTTCCAGAAATTTGCTAGCGCCGTTTCGTGAAACTCGAACCCACTCACCTCGGTGTGCCGTTTCAGATCACCAATGTCGATGTCTTGTGTCTCACCGCTGAGCAGCTTGCTGATTTCTTGAGGGCTGAACATGTTGAGCCATTCCAGGCTAATGATCTGCCCTAGGCCTTGGAGGAACTTCGCAGTTTGAGGGCGTGTAGACGTGTTCAGTTTGTAGTTAGCCAGCTCCCGCATATACTCAAGCTTGTTGGCATCGGTAACGGCAATTTGAAATCCCTGCGGCCGTAAAGAGACTTCCTGCCCGCGGCTGCCCATAATAGTGAAGTCCAGACCGAGCGCGTCAACATCCTCGCCATACATATTGTGCAGCTTCGCCATGCTGTTGTAGAGCTCCGCATCTAGGAGGTACAGGTCATCAAACGTGCTACGAATGGAGTGTCCTGCAGATGCGCGGTTCCACTTCGCCAGAAAGAAAGGTGCAAACTCAACGTCTATTAACAAATTTTCGTAGATGCACTTCCCAATGAGTTGGCCAAGGAAGAAGTATTGGTTTCCGACCTCGTCACTCCACAGGCTCACGTCCTCCCCAAACACGGGATTTGGCGCAAGAGTGTGATGAGCCGTCTCAACAAAGAGCGGAAGACGGCCGCTCTTTGGATCTTCAATCAGAGCTTCCGTGCATAGAGTGATGAGAAGTTCCTTCATGAGCCCCCCTCCATCGATACCCTGCTCTTCGACGCCGTTAGACATGAATCGGATGCGCAAGTGGCTTTTCAATTTTGGTCCCAGCTGCTGGAACAAAGCCTGGGCGTCTTGATATAGGTTCTCGCGGCGAATGACAAAGTGGCGCGGTCCTTCGAATCGGACCTGCCGACTGTCCTGATCTTTGTCAATACAATGGTAGAACAGGCTTACGCGTGTCTCAAATCCAATAAAAAACGGAGCGTGCTCAAGTATGCGCACAGCGGGAGTTGCCTTCAGCACCAATCCCGTGCTAGAATTGTCGTCTCCAAGATCCTCAAGGCCCTCGACGTCATCATCGGCCTCAAATAAGCCCTCGTCTAGGGCTTGCAGAAACTGGTTGTTCTTTTTTAGAATCCGATCCTCCATCAGCCAGAACCCAGAAGCAAATAATTGGCGCCGCGAGTCGCGCGTGTAAAGCTGACGGAGCAATTTCAAGACGCCGGTCTCAAAGTCATCCAAAACTGTTCTTCTGTTGGGGTCTTTAGTCCACAATATATCAAAAGATAGGTCCCGAACCACCATGGCGAGGTCCCGGAAATCGTCGTAAAGAAGCCCCATTGACGAGTTGCTCATCAGTTCGGCATCTGTGGCCACGAGAAGCCAGTATGAAAAAAGTTCTACAACGACGTGCAAGAGAGACGTCTCCTGAGTTCTGTTGTATGCATCCCAGAAAGCATTGAGCGGCGACGGCTTTGACGCCATCAAGACGTACAACAAAACTGAGGGACGCGACCCGGGGAAGAGTTCAAGGAGCGTGGCAATACTCTGGGCAGCCACCAGTGCACTGCTTCCAGAGACAACAGTTTGAACGAAGCTGCGGTTGCACAACTCTGACTCCAAAGCGCTAAGGTGAGCATGCCTCGCCTGAAGAGCCCCTAACAGCACAGACAGAAGTGGCCACGACTGCCTCGTATCCGCACTTATTTTTTCGATTAGCGCAGAAACGGCATCCTGATTCGGCTTGTCAGGAAGCGATCTGATCGTGAACATGGGGCGTATTACAGCCAACGGGAGCGCCTTGATGTCGTTTTGAGATTCTGTGAGTACGATCGCCAGTACCTGCGTCGGGTACTTTGCGCTTGCCCATTCCAAGATGGCGGTAGGGTCCGTTTCACTTGTTGCCCCAAGATGGATGATAGAGCGCACGACTTGCGCCGGAATGCTCGGCGGGTTCTGGTGGCGAAGGATCCCAAACCCTGCGTCGCGCAGTGTGGGATCCAAAGGCCGGTGCGTCCATAAGAATGGCAGTCGCGCCACGAGCAAATGGCAGTACTCGTGGTTCGCATTGGGCTCATACCTGTTAATAACCGCATGCTGCTCCTCTTCGCTCAGGACAGCGACAATAGGGAGCACGTAGGCGAATGCCTCGGAGTCCAGTCGTGCTGCACCGTGTGTGAGAAAGCTGCGAGCAAAGCTAATTCTTGCCTCCCTCAGGAGCTTATAAGAATGCCATGCTTGCTGAATTGACTGAGCCGCCTGCGCCTCGCGCCGCTGTGTCTGGCGCTTGCTCCGCTGTTTCTCGGCATTGCGCAGCGCATCGTGTGTGGTAGCCTGCTTGCGGCTGCCTAAATTCACGGGCCGACGTGAGCGGCCCAGAAACATGTTGCAGAAGTCTCACGTCTGCGGAACCCGAAGTAGGCCGTTGTGCAATTTGTAAAGTAAGCTGCTGCTGCTACACGCCCCTCTAAACCTCCTAGTGCTAAATTACTCAGCGCGGAGGAGACGAACCAAGACGGGTGTATCGAGAGTTCAGCAAGCTTCTTATTTTTCGACATCGTTAAAATATTTAGCCTTTTTCTTTTAAGCGTCTTTGCGCTGGGTGCCGCTGCTTATCCACAGTTTGGGCCTTACAACGAGAGGCCCTCGTAAGGCTGCTTGCACCCTATCCCCACAGGCGGCCGCCTCAGCTCTCGATATTCTGAGTATGTTTACTCCCGTGGAGTCTGCGTTGGGCGCACTCCTGATTCATTTTGCTACAACCTCTTTTTTGGCTGAGACGGGAAAGACCATTGGGTTTTCGTCAACCATTTATAGGGCCGTCTTCCGCCCTTCAGTCTATGCATGTTCCATAGTGACGGGTGTGCTGCTGTCCACAGTGTTTGCATCGCGGTTCCTTCCCTCATTCACGCCACAATATCCGAAATATTCGATACTGGCATATGCACTCGGTGGCATGTTCACGGGGGCTGGAACGTCACTTGGATCTGGCTGTACATCAGGCCACATGCTAAGCGGTTTGTCGCTCCTACGTGTGAGGAGCACGGTTGCAACAGCAGTGTTCTGTGCTGCTGCTGCATTTGTGGTGAATTTCTGGGACCTCGCGCCCTTGTGTAATGGCCCGTGCTACCAATATGACACAGAGCTCACGATGTTTCAGGAGTATAAGAGGGAGCTTATGGCTGTGGTTATCGGCAGCTATGTATCTTCCTTTATCCTGCTGCCACTTCTTGGCACGAAAGGCGCGGTTCGTGCTGTAGCCGGCCTAAATGCTGGCTTCGTGTTCGGGCTCGGTCTTCTCATAAGTGGCATGGCGTCTCCGGCTAAGCCGATGGGATTTCTGTCATTCATGCACATTGAGAAGTTTGATCCTTCGCTGGCAATGATCATTCTATTTGCAATTCTGCCGAATATTGTGCGCTGGAAACACTACCTCGCGACACACAGCCGACCGATGCTAGAGCTGTCGTACGATCTGCCTACTTCTACTGCCATTCCTATCAAAATGCTTTTAGGGAACGCCATGTTTGGAATTGGCTGGGGTTGTCTTGGAATTTGTCCGGGCCCAGGCCTGATTGGGGCGGTCCTCAATGGACCCTCGGGGCTTATCTGGATAAGCGCGTTCCTCGCATCTTACAAAGTTGCAGCATTTCTGGCCTGAGCTTATTTCTAATACAGTCTTGAACATAAATAACCTGTTCCGAAGTCATGTCAAAAGAGAAAGTGCGAGTGGCATATAAATATAAATAGAAGGGGAAGAAGGGAAGGAGAGTTCGAAGCAGGCAGCCAGACGCTTAAGCGTATTCAACACGCTGCTCCGAGCCCTTGTTTGAGCCGTTAGAGGCGGCTTCGGTGATGTCGCCGCCCTCCGGATTGAGATCTTCCTCGCGGTGAGCACGCTCTTGAGCAATGGCACGCACAGCGCGGCTGTTCTCAGGCCCAACGAACGTCACAAGGAGAAGGTAGCCAAACACAGCGCCCATAAAAATGGCCATTACCTTGCCGTAGTCGTATCCAGGACCTTTAGCTGTCATTATAGGGAAGCTGTTTCCGATATCAGTCTCAATGGTAGACGAGGCTGACGACGCGAGATTTCCCAGCTGGTAAGCGAGGCCAACAACTACGGTCTTGAATTCAGGATGCGATAGCTCAGTCAGATGCGCAGGAACGACACCAAAGGCACCCTGAACAAAGAACTGCAGGAAGAAGGCCGCTGCGTTAATTCCACTGTTGCGTACGAATCCGTAGGGGTACACCAACGCACCGCCACCGATACAGCAGATTATGATGCTGAGGCGGCGGCCAATGAATGAGGAGAGGTGGCCAATAATAAGACCACCCGTCAAAGCCCCAAGGTTCGCCACACACATCGTAACAGTGTTACGGTCCTTCGAGAAATTGAGCTGCATTTCAAGGTACGTCGGATAGAGATCCTGCGATCCGTGGCTCATAAAGTTGAAGCCCGCCATTAGTAGGACAAGGTAAATCGAGATGAGCCAATACGTTTTCAGTGCATCAAGAGCCTTTCGGAAGAAACTCGGCGTCTCAATTCCGGCCATCTTGGCTTCCTTGCGCTCTTGCACCTTGCGCTGGAACTCTTCGGTCTCGGGGAGCGCGGCACGGAAGCATGCAATGAGGAAGCTCACTCCCGCCGCGAACCAGTACACAGCACGCCACTTGTGCTTCTGTGTGTCCGCGATGGCGCGGTTGAAAACGGTCGCTAGCAGGTACCCGAACGCATAGCCCTGCTGGACGAGGCCCGAGATGAAGCCACGCGGTCGCGAGGGGCAGTCATTAAGCGCCGTGGCTGTAGCGCTGCCATAGATACCGCCCATAATAATTCCGAAAATCGAGCGCACTCCGAGGAAGGCAGGGAACGAGTGCACGAACGACACGCCGAGCTGGATAGCCATCATCAGTATGAGGTTCACGACAAGTGGCCACTTAGTGCCATAGCGGTCCGCGAGAACACCAAAGATGACAGCGCCAACGCTTCGCAGCATGAGTACAAGAGTGATACCAAACGTGATGTCGTGCGTGTTCTTGTTGAACTCTTTGCTGAGCTCGTTTACATTCAGCGTAATCGTAAAGAAGTCGAACGCATCCCATGTCCACGCCATGAACGCACAAAAAATGAAAAGCCACTGCTTGCGGGGAATTTCTTTCAGAGAAGGAAATGGGTTGAGAAGCGCTTTGTTTTCCTTGATGTACTGCAGCGACGGCACGATAGACGTCCAGCGGGAGACAAAGTAGTGACGGATGCTAGCTCCGCTGAAAGACGGAGGATCCATAACATGGTCAGCCTCAATAGAATCTTTCTCGGCTCGCTCGAGAGAGCTCTGCCCAAGCGAGTGTTGGTCGTCGTACTTCTCAACTTCATCAGATTCCCATTTCTGCTCACTGTCCGCGACTCGCGAAGAAGACTTCGTGAAACCGAAATGCATTTTTAGAGAACCTAAAAACAAAGCTAAGTCAAAGCAGCTTTGTGGTGGGGAAGACGGAGCATTCGATGCGACAGGCGGGGGAAATAAATACTATCATTCAGTATCAAAAAAGGTAAGGGTTCTTCAAAATGAGTGCATCGGAGCACACGCTGAAGGGCAGCTTTCAATTAGCTGCGTCGCTTCCCCGCACTTTTTTCTACAAAAAAAGGGGGAGACGCACGATACCCTTGCCTTGATCGTCTCATGCCCCACCCATTTGGCGGGTCGTGCACCGAATCCTTAGTAGGCCCTGCATATCTAAGGCACGCAGGGTGGCATGGGTTAAGGGTTAGCTCTTACCCCCAAGCGCGGCTCGCAGCGGCTGCACGACGTCCCCCCATCTCCGCGCGCGCGTCAGTAGCAGGAGCCGATTAGTCCCGATAAAATTCTTCCACTGCGTCGGCGTGAGTGATCGACCCAATTTAAGTAAGAGCAATATTAAGTACTTTGTTAGGACCGCGTAGCATCCACTTCAGCTTGTCCAGCTCCGCGTCTGTGCGCAAGCCAAGGACATACATAATAGAAAGGTCTTCCAAGTTTAACCCTGCTATTTCCTCGCTGCGCACAACTGGGATTCTCAGGTCGCCCAGGTGATCGTGGATCTGCATGGGCGACGCGGAATCTGGGCAAATCACTAAACCCTCTCCTTGCCACATCTTGCGCCCCACAGAGGCCAATGTGGCACTATCGAGCGGGGTAGCAGCAGTAGCGGGCTGGTTATCGTAGTGGTGATGGTCTCTGTCACGCGCCTGCGCGGTCAAAAGCTCCCCACTGCTATCGAAGAGACGGACCTGACCCTGCCAGGGTTCACGCGCACTCTCGCTCACGTCGTATATGAACCGCTTCGCTGCCTGCTGATCCAGCAGCCGAGGCAGCACCGCGAATTCGTGCGACTCTGTAGTCATGTCGCTCGTCATCAATGTTGTCAATGGCGCATGTGCACCATTGGCTTCAAAGATGTACTCTAACAAGACCTCCAATGTAGTCTTTTTCTCAGGATTAGAATGGCGGAACACGTCAAGCTCGTCGACCACTAGCTGACGCAAATTTGACAGAGGCAGTAAGTTAGGGTCCATACTGAGATAGTCGAGCACTCTTGTGGGAGTGGCAATTAAGGTGTGAGGGGCAAGCGATTTTTCACGCTTGGAGAGCAATTGTACGTGCTGCGCCTCATCCGCGGCCACGTTTGCTTTGCCATTGCGGTAGAGAGTCTGAAAATACTGATCGCGGCCGACCATGCTAATAATGGACTCAAGGTACTGGTCCGCGAGCGCCGGCGTCGGGACAAGAACCAGGTTTGTAATATGCGACATGTCGTGTTTGGGTGTAGACAGCACTCCCAAAATTGCTGCGGTGGACTTGCCTGTGTTTGGCAGGGATCGCGCTAGCATGGACAGGCCAGAGCTATTGAGTGCGAGCATCTTCTTCTGTATTGGCCATGGCTCTGTGAACTGTTTTGGGAGAGCTCGCAGCACAACATCTTTTATTCCCAGATCTTCGAACCGTCGGACCTGCCGAGGGTCCACGCGCAACGTGGCTCTCATGCTCATTTACATGAAACTTTTCAAGAACCCTGTAGGATATTAAATCCAGGGTTCGGGCTGGACCACCCAACCTCCACATCCGTCCAGGCGAGAGTGGCCAAGTAACGTTTGCGTTTAACCGATTCCAATCAAACTAAATTGATTGATCCAATTAAAAACTAATTATGGACTTCGAGACACGACCTCAGCCTTTGGCTATTTAAGAGGCGCGACAGACGCTGGTCTAACCTCCACCCACAAGTCATCCGTTCATTTCGCACACGCACTCGAATCAATTTCTCTGACCCCAGTCTCTCATTATGAAGTCCGCTTTTATTCTTGCTACCCTCGCTCTTGCCTACGGTGCCCCTCTGACAAGCCAGCAGATTGCTGAGCAGCAGATGCAAACCGAGCACGCCATGAGCGGTGTTGAGGGCTCAATGACGAACGCTCGTCAGGTCCAAGACACCTTGAACCACCGCCTTCAGCAGTCTGGCGGTGACCCGCACGCCAACGCTGACCGCCTCGTTGCGTTCATCACTGGCGCTGATTCGCAGATCGATAACGCTATCGCTACTGTGTCCGATGCGCTTGCTCCCTTCACCTTCGGTGTCTCCAAGGCCATCGGCAACTTCCTGCTCGGCCCCTTCGTGCAGTCCGTTACCAACGGCGCTGAGGTCCTCCTTGCTAACCTCATTGGCGGCGGCGAGGACATGATTGACGCGCAGATGACGGCGCGCCTCACGGGCAACTACTCGAAGCTGATCGCTCTGTCGAAGAACAACAACGTCGACACTTCGAAGCTTGAGGACCTGAACCGCCAGATCACGAACACAGTGTCCGGCAAGAGCAAGCGTGGCGCTGGCGGCGAGTCCGGCCTTAAGGGTGCCATCACGAACATCAAGCAGACGGTTGACACCATGAAGGAAGATCTTGAGAAGCATGATGGCCACGCCGGCCAGGATGTTGTGAACGCCGCGATCACCGGTCTCGACTCGCAGATCGACAACCTCGCCGCTACTCTGGCGAGCGGCCTCGACGGCGTCACCCTTGGAATCTCTGGTGAGATCGGCGACTTCCTGCTCGGTCCCATCTTCCAGTCGCTCACAAACGGCGCTGAGGTCATTATCTCCAACGTCATCGGCGGCTCCATTGACATTGTCACTGACGGCACGTCGAAGCTCCTGTCGTCGGCGCTGTCTCAGCTCCACTCCATTGGCTCCAAGATGAACCTGTCGAAGACGACGATGCAGACCCTCGAGAAGACCCAGAAGGACGTTTCGGACCTCAAGGCCCCGAAGAACGCTAAGAAGGAGGGAAAGAAGGCGGCTGCAACGGGTGCTAAGAAGGAGGCGTCCGCGAGCAGCGCTCACAAGGCGAAGCCCTCTGCGACAGAGGCTGCTTCTGTCGAGAAGCGCGCTACTGACGCCGACATGTCCGGCGCCAACGGCTCCATGACGAACTACAAGCAGGTTCAGGACACCCTGAACTCGCAGCTAAAGGCGCACAACGGCCACGCCGCTCAAGCGACGATCAACGCTTTCATCACAGGCGCTGACTCGCAGATCGACAACGCCATTGCCACAGTCTCTGATGCATTGGCTCCGTTCACGCTCGGAATCTCGAAGGCGATTGGCAACGTTCTGCTCGGCCCCTTCGTGCAGTCCGTCACCAACGGCGCTGAGGTGCTCATCTCGAACCTCATTGGCGGCACAATTGACGGCGTTGCTGATGTCTCGCTTGAGGCCTACTCCAAGAGCCTTCAGAACCTTTCGCAGCTCGCGGAGAAGTACGGCGTTGATGCGAACAGCAAGCAGGCCCTTGACAAGGCCGTGGAGCGTGTTGCGGCCGTCGTTCCCAAGAGCAACTAAGCGCCTGCCCTAGCGTCGTCTGCTACTTAGTAGCATTCTATATAGCGGTTATAGTTAAGAAATTTGTTGTTTATTCAATCGGCGGAGGAGGAGGAGTAGAGGATGAGAACTCAACGGATTAATGCAATAATTTACCCGGGCCCTTGTGCATCAGTATCATCTACACACTAACCCTGACCGTTGGGGGAGGGTTGCCGCCCTCGTCGCCGTAACCAGGAGCATGCCTAAGCAGAAACCACTCTAGCTTGTCGTCACAAAAATCGAGAGTGCTCTTTCCAAGGCAGCCGGATGATTTCCTTGCGTAGAACGCTAGCTTCACGGCTGCTGGCGCAGGGCCGCCGCGGCCTGGTGCGAAGCTTCTCCGCCACCGGCGTTGCACGCGAAGTGCAGGTTTTCGACATGCCGTCAATGTCGCCGACGATGGAGGAGGGCGGCATTGTCGAGTGGAGCGTAAAGCAGGGCGATAAATTTAGCGCTGGCGACGTCCTTCTCGAGATTGAGACTGACAAGGCTCAAATTGCGGTAGAGGCTGGCGACGATGGGATCCTGGCGAAGATCTTGGTTGAAGCTGGGGCCAAAGGCATCCCTGTAGGCCGTGCCATTGCCGTTACGGCTGAAGAGGGCGACGACATAGCGGCGATCGACTACGATGCGTTGCTGAAGGACAAACAGGCTCCTGCTGCCGAGGCGCCGAGCCCTGCTCCGGAAAGCACACAGGCCGAGCCGGCTGAGCCGGCGGCCCCTGCTTCCAAGCCAGCAGCCTCCAGCTCTTCCTCGGCAGCTGCACCTTCGCAGCCGAAAGCTATCCACGGCAAGCACGGGCTCGGGCCACTGCCCACGGCGGTGCGCCTGATGCACGAGAACCAGCTGTCTGAATCGGAAGTTGCTGGCTCAGGCCCGTATGGGCGCATTACCAAGGGCGACGTTCTAGCTCATCTCGGCAAGATTCCAAAGGGCTACGTGAGCAAGGAGCAGGAACGTTTCGAGTCGATGGAGAAGATGGACCTCAGTAACGTGCAGCCTATCGCGCCTAGGCCCAGCACTGAGAGTGCGGGGTCGGACACGAAGGAGGCGCCCGTTCAACCAGAGGTACCGCAGCCGCTTGTAACGCGTGCGTCGATCCCGCTTACGACGGCAGGCCTTGCTCAAAAGGTGCCGGCTGCCCAGCGTGTCGCGCTGCGCACAGCGCTCCTTTCGCTAAAACCGAGACCCTCCGTCCTTCGCGACTCCACGCTGGATCTTTTGACAGCACCCACAGTGCCACCTTTCAAGGTCAAGAGAGCTGAGGTTGTTGTACTGCGCGCTAAGCCCGTCTCGCTTGAGATTGCCATCGAGGAGCCGCCGGCAGCGAAGCCTAGCAAGGCTGTAGAGATCTACATCGCAACTCTGGAGGCAGAGCTTGCTGCTGAGCCTGCTGTAGTGTGAAGTCGCCGCCTCGGGCTTTGCGGAACTTTGACGCGATCTGTTAGCATCTATAATAAAGTGACACTCGCCGGAGTCGAACTGGCGCTTGTACATATACATATACAATTCTAAAATCTAGAGTCGCCAAGCGCATTATTCTTTAGCGTAATAGAGGAAAAAAATGGCAAAATAAATAGGCACTTCAATCAATCTCTTTGTATAGCGTGTCATCCTTATGCAGGGGCCATGCTAATCTTCTCTGTATTGTTTCAATGATTTGACCATATGCCCCCGAAGGGGCACAAGTTAGGTTTTCTGTGTACTATACACTCCCTCCCAAGAGTGCTAAGTAAGCTCTCCAAAGCAGCTATTAGACGGTACGCACTGCAGAGGAAAAAGGACTGTGCATTGGAGGAAAAGAAAAGAGGTGGAGGGAGGGGGAGAAATACGGTAGATTTTCAACAAAAACTGGACTAAATTTTATTGAGCTATAATAGACTTCGTAACGATGCTGGCGCACAGACCTCTACGATTTTGTTACACATGTTTGTTCGCCTTGGTGCTGGTTCTTTAGGTCTCTTTGTATTGATAATAGCCACCTTTTTCAGCAACATTAACATCTAGCTTGCCCACTTCCTCATCATTTACCAGCAACTGGCCTTCAAGCGCATCTCCCGGGACAATTTCCCCCACGCCTTTAGGAGTGCCTGTGAGTACGATGTCACCCGGCTCGAGCGTCATTACATTCGATACAGTCGAGAGGATCTGCGGAATTTTGAAGGCCATCAGGCTTGTCGGGTCGTCCTGGCGAGTTTGGCCATTAATCTTGAGCCGCAGCCATGCCTTATCAGGATCGGGCACGCGTCCCTTTTCAATCGTGTTGCTGAGAGGCAAAAAGGTGTCAAACCCCTTCGCAATGCTCCAAGGAAGGCCCTTGTTTTTTGCTTCTGCCTGAACGTTCCGCGCAGTCAAGTCGAGCGCGAGTGCATAGCCGGCAATGTGCTCTGAGGCGGCCGTCGCATCGAAAGACGACGGATCGGCTTCAGACAGACGCTTTCCAATAATTACGGCAAGCTCGAGCTCGTAATGGAGCTGCGTGCCCTTGGGCCGCCGGATGGGGCCCTCCCCTGGAAGTAAGATGGAGCTCGGAGGTTTTAGAAAGAAAAATGGCTGCGCTGGAGCCTTGTTCCCGAACTCCTTCGCATGATCAAGGTAGTTGCGGCCAATGCACACAATCTTACTGACTTTAGAGCGCAGCGACATGCGGGGATGGGGGTGTTAGAGTCAAGTTGAGTTTCTTGGTAATCGCGTGTACACGCCATGGTTTCCAGTTCTGCCTCGCGGCGCAGCGGCTTTTGACTTCCAAGCCAGTACATGCTAGCGCGTATAGTCTAAAAATAATGGATCAAAATTTGAATTGTCTCTTGTATTGGAAAAAGGCTGCGGGGGCGTGTTTACCGCGCTGCTACATTTCTCATCACTGCACGCAACATTTCGGCTTCAAGATGTTTAAAAAGAAGGAGAGCGCATGTTGTTTCATACAAGCGAGCGCCATTTTGCATACCTCGGGGCTTGAATGTGGCTCCTCCGCCTTACGGATGCTGGCGAGAGTCACATACAGTGATTCGTTTCAAACTATAGTATCTAGGGCTACGGTATTGTTGTAGTAAAATAATAAAAAAAGTATCGCGGTAGTGTCGTAACTCTGTTGCAAGTGCAGAGAGCAAAAGCGCGGTTTGAACCACTCGCGGCCGGAAAATTGAGAACTCGGGCTCGAGTTCAAGCAGCGCCTGCTGCATGCCGGAACGATTGTAACTTCACGGATCCGCGACGCCCGATTTCGCTGGCCTTCTTCCAAGACTTCTGGGCATGTAGCCACGCCTGCTCTCTTGCTGCGGATTGCCACAAGCGGCCTCCAGCGAGCTTAACTCGGTCTCCAGCCTCGTTGACGCGCAGCTTCAAGTCCTGCGCCGTCTCTGACTCCAGCAACTCCTGGAACAGATCTCGGCCGCGCTCGCGATAGGCAATGAAGAGGTCCCGCAGCTCGGCAAAGTGACGCAGGGCCTCAATATGAAGGAAGTGGATATACTCGAGCAGCGCGTCATTCGACTTCGCGACTACGACGCTTACAGCATTGCTGTCAACATCGAGATTGAGTCCCTTAGCTCCGAGCCAGCGTGAAAAAGGCGATAGCATGTTCTGTGAACTCTGTGGCTGCCACACCTGTAAGTCCTTCGGGCCGGCAGTCTCAGCCGGCGGAGCCCATTTGCATAGGTTCAAGTCCACGATTGCGACCTTGAAGAAGGCAGTGAGAAATAACGCAGCCACAACCAAAAGTCCGAAATCTATTTTCTTGATAGAATTGGGGTCGTTTGGCTTCTGTGGCGGAGAAGTCAAGCCGAATGGCCATTGCTGCTTATAGATGTATGCGGGCCAGCGAGCCTCAGTATTCGCCATCTCAGGCGTTGTCATCCAGGCAACAGTGGACGGGTACTGCATCGCATGGAGCATGTCCTCGTCGAGCATATCCAGCATGTCAATTGTCAGTGGGGTATACACGTTTGTGCTGCTATTCCACAGCAGAGGGGCATCGAGGCTCGATAGCATGGACGCCTTTGAGTTACGCTCATTCGTGCCAAGAAACTCAGTGGTCACGAGAATGGTGGGATGTGAATTGTAAGTAATGTGTTTCGGTGCAACGCCGGTGCCCAGTGAGTGATCCAGGTATTTCTCGCTTGTGCGATGAACACAAACCTTAACGACTTTGAACTTATCGGTATTGATGAGACGACGGTGCTCCTCCGAACTTAAAAATTTGACTGTGTAGTTTGCCGGATTGGAGTCATCCTTTCCGCGGATAAGTTCGTAGATGGGGCCAGGGCCAGCCCAGGTGAGCCTCGCTTTAGGAATCGCAGGCGCCAGCTTCCCAGCCACCTCGCGAGCGTCCGACTCGCGATTAGTGCCTATGATGATGTGGAGAGGCTTCCTGTCCTTTGTTCTAGGTGTCTCCGACTCCAGGCATGACAGTTGCCAATCGTCGCCGCTCACATCAAATAGCGGCTCATCAGTCGCTGTGCGGCCAATTGAAGAGCTGACAGGAATCTGAGGCAAGTAATACTTGGACGCGGACTGGGAAGAATTCGAGTAGCAGTCGGAGTCCTCAGCTGACGAGCCTGTCGCCGAGCCGCTGCGGTTGCTCGCGGCAGCTGTGCTGCCCGATTCGCTTGCGTGGTCTGTGTCCGCAGCGGAGCCATTGTCGCCATTGCTCTCTGCAATAGCACTAGTCTCGGAGCTTCTGTTACTCTCTGCGCCGCTACGGCGCCCGCTCACACCAGCGTCCGTGTGGTGCGCCTCATCAGTGCTGGTATCCGTATCTGCGTATTCCTCGCTCTCGCTCATTGAGAGCACATCATAGTCCTCAGTCATGCTGTTTCTATCAATTGAGGACATCCGAGAGCTCGGGCTCCTGTGTTGCTCAGTTACACTAGTTAAGACACTGTTCAAAGGGATGCGGTGGGGATGAGAGGGCCCAGTCTCGCGCATTTACCGCCTCTGGACGCTCTGGGCTAGGGCTGCCCCCGTAATCAGTACCGATATAAGGGTTGTATTTAGAGGCAGGGGTGGCGGCGGAGACAGCGCCTGGGAGGTGTGCCGCGGCAGCACTCGCGCTCCGTGCAGACTCTCCATTGCGACACGTTGTCATCAGCCCCCAAACCCGTGGGCATGGCCGGCGGTGGGCTGACCCGAAGGGCCGGTCCTGGAAACAAGGTTTGTCGAGTCCGCACATCGGCTAAGTATTGACGTGGGTTTGCTCCTTATCAATAATTTTAAAATCCTCCCCCAGGCCGCGCGTCATGCTTAGATAGACGACATTGTGAGGCCCTGATGCAAGCGTGATACCTCTCGCTTCTCTAGCTGTGTGGGGGTTTCAAGTCGTTATTCGTTAAAAAGTAGAAGAAAATTCGTTTAGAGCATGCTCGTCGTAACATGCTGCTGTCGCTCACTCTCAGTCTATTCGAGTCTATTCGAGTCCTAGCCCAGCGTGACGAGCGATGGCGATGAGTGTGACTGGCTGCTGTCCATTGTTGTCAGGTCTGGGGTGTCATTCCGCACATGGTACCACACCTCATCGCTAACTTCTGAGGACACGGCGTCCGACATCATATCAAACTCGCTCGATGCCGAGCTGCTCATAGTTTCCGAGCCGGGGATATTAATGCGGGGCGCGATGACCTCTACTGTGCGGCCTCGCGTGACCTCCTTGTCATCTACGAGCACATTTGCGCGCTCTGCATCGCAGTTTGGTAAGTGCACGCGAAGCACCGTGCCGTTTTGTTCCAAAGACACTGGCAGCTCGCCGAGCTCGGAGATGCGGTCCACGTCCGCGAGCACAGCCCGGAGGTTTGCAATCTGGCTCTCGATCGCTGTTCGGATCGAGTCCACCATATTCTCGTTCAGCTCGCCAACCACAGGCAGCGAGATGCGCGGTGCAATCGCGAAGTCTACGGCGGCAGAGATCGAGGTTGCCTCTACGTTTGGTGCCTCATCTTCGAACGGAACGCACTCATTCTCAACTGCAGATCGCTCTGCGGGCTCGCCGATGTTTAAATCTCGACGATTCGGCGAGGGCCACTTGCTCTCGAGCGGAGCTCTGGGCATGAGGAATTCCGAAAATGACTGCTGGAACGACGCTAGGCTACGCATTTTCTCGCGAATTTCCATGTTGATCGCGCGCAGAGGACGGAATTTGTCCTCGAATCGAAGCAGAGCGCTGTCTGACTTGCTCGGCTTGCTGCAGCCTATCATATTATGCCGGAGCACCTCATACGGAGTGTGGGAAGGCGCGACCTGGTTGCCGCATAAAACAGAAATTCGATTGTGGTAGCTGTCATTGCAGTTGCTGTGCAGAAGGAGCTGCGTTGACGCAGCTCGCTTTATGAGATTCGGCATAGCCGATGGCGGCCTTGTTTTGCCGGTATATGTCCTCCCCATGGGCCGAGAAAACGCGCAACTCATGGAGTAGGTCGCCCTGAGAGCCTTGCGTACGAGTCTGAACAGGAACGGCCCGCGGCGGTGAAAATGACAGTGACGTCCGCCATGGCGGTGGAAATGATCGTGCCATCTACCGTGCCATCGACCATGGAAGTGAGCATGCCATCTGTCGTGCAATCGAGTGTGAAATTCGCCGTGAAGGTGTTCGTGGAAGTGGTTGCGTATGCGTTCATTTATGCGTTCGTTAAAGTTTGCGCCGAAGAACTTGCTTCCTCGCCGGCCCATCTGGTCCCAAAAAATGCTATGCGTACGAGACCGCATGCGGGCCTCAAAAGTGCACGAGCGGTGGAAAAAGCGCTTGCCGAAGCCGCCGTGCTCCTTGGGGCGGAACGGGCGGCTTCCGCGTCGCGCGTATGCGGGCTCAAACGAGGGAGCACCGTGTCGCGCCGGCGGGTTCAGGGCCCGCGTGAGCTCCTCGATGGAGCGGCGCGCATACTCGGCTGAGCGGCGCAGCAGCTCCGCTAGAGTCATCCTCCTCCCAAGGTGGGGGTTTTTACAGTCGGGGTGGTGGCGACTTTATAAAAGGCCCGTGTGTCAGCTGGCTCCCAATCACGGATGCAAGGGTTTGGGCGCACGCGATCTTGGCTAAGGTCTCGTGAGGGCAGAGGTGGAGAAGGGGGGTTAAAAGCTCCGGAAGATGACGGGCGCCGAGGCCCAAGATCGCTGCCATCTCTCGCTGATGTGTGTACAGTCCAATGGCTCTCCAAGTTAATTTGGTATCAGATACCTGCTGTTTCCATTGCGTTTGGGCAGTCTAAGTGTGAAGCGTCTAAGATCGAACGTTGAGTTCAGCTGCACGGATCGGCACGCTTGACGTCACTGATAGCGTGACAAAGACTACTAATACACAACAAGAAAAAGCCGTTGAGTACCCTATCTGCACGTAGATGACCCTGGCCCACAGCGGCGAGCGCGGCTCCGGGCGCTAAATATAAACAAGATCGTGTCTGGAGCCTTTATGAGCACATTGAAATAATGGTGTGACCCCGACATAGGATTAGAGTTCTATGGCCCACCGGTAGCGCGGCATACAGCTTAACGTACAGCTTTACATACAGCTTAACATACAGTTCAAGAAGGCTGAGCGCACATGCAGGGACCTCAGGCGCCCTAGAGGTGAGCCTCAGCTAGCTCCAGCACGGCGCCAAGGCTCAACTTGACGTGCTGCACCATGTGATTGAAGTCAAGCCGGTCAACGGTGTCGAGTTCGTTGTGGCCGACGCGCGGGCCGGGAACCGTGCCCCGGGTTCCGTACTCGACAATGAAGCTGCTCGGATATCCGTAGCGGTTCGCCGACGCATGATCCGAGCACGCGTACCCGCAGCGGAACTCTTTGTAGGGAAGGTCTGCGTATGTGTCGATGACTAGCCTCAAGAAATTAGTGAGATTCGGGTCCACAAAGTCGACCACAAGGCCGAGGTCTTCGGGAACGCCGCGATCAGCGTTCGTGCCGCCCGTCATGTCCTGCTGGATCATAGCCTTCACCTGCTTCCCGTCGGCCGCGTACTTCGCGAACACGTCCTGCGACCCAAGTAGCCCAATCTCCTCTGCAGCATACCAGTGGAACTCAACAGTGTTTCGGGGCTCCCACCCGGATTCGGCAAGAAGATGCAAGACCTCGAGAATCGTGATGCTGCCGCTGCCGTTGTCGTCTGCGCCCGGCGCGCGGCCCTCGTAATAGTCCTTTAGGTTAATTGAGTCCAGGTGCGCCCCAATGACTACCACGGCGTCCGGGTCGTGCGTTCCTTCGAATCGAGCAATGAGAGACTTCTGTGGGAAGTCGTGCTCGAACGTCGTCACCGAGAAATTGGCCGACGACTTCGCACCCTCATGTGCAATGAGATCGCGCAGCCACAGTGAGCTGTTCAGTCCAAGCTCGGACTTGCAAAACCGCGTGTGGAACCCCGAGAACTCAGTGAGCCGCTCCTCAAGCCGAGCCTTACTGATGTGCGGGCTCAGCACATCAAACGTCTTGCCCTGCGTGAGCTTTTTCGGGTAGTTCGGCTTGCTCATTGCTGCGACGCTCTCTAACTTCGCGTGATCCGTGATGTCCATGAACGGCGCGCCGGCCTCCATCATAGCGTGGACCTCGGCCGCCGTCATCCAGCTCTGCTGCTCAACATCAAATTGGATGAGCCGTCGCTCGGGGCTCAACGCTTGCTGCTGCTGGGCTAGTGAGCCAGCAAGAATTAGCGGCACGGCTTTCATATTCTGTTGGAGTTAAGCGTCTGTTATCGCGGCCCTACCCAGAGAGATCGCATAATAGGGCAAGGCGAACACGGCACGCCAAGTGACATTGTTCAATGTATTAAAGACTGCCGCTGTCGGCACACCACCACTGGGGTGGTCGTGCTTCGAAAGTCTTGAGACATGAGCTGTGGCTTGCTTCGATAAATAACTTCTCACGCAGGTCTTTAAACGCTTGAATGGCTATTTGCGTGCATCCTAAACCTCGCGCCCAGCAGGCGCACTTCTTGCTTGACTGCACTGCGTCGCCAAATTTGGATGCAAGAAACGTGCGCATTTACAGATTGAAGTTGCCAGACGACCCCCCCTGTAGTATTCAATCAGCCTCGTAAATGCTAGGAAGCCAGCTTTTGCATGAACTAGTCTGGAGCCGCAGCTTCCCGCTCTCTCTCTCACATAAATGAGCTCGTGCGCGTGCTTGCACTTATTACTGCTGCTAGTATCGCGCCCCCAGAGCGCCGCTACTTACTTGTTATCCCACGCGCACTCCCATCTCTATGTGGATTTGCCCTCTACGTAAGGGCGCTCACATGTGACATGACTCCCGAGACGGTGGACAGGCTGAAGCGGTTCAACGAGCCTGAGCACGGCGCGCTGCACCGCTTGCGTCTTGAGTTCGAGAGCTCTGACTCGACGCACACGTACGCCATTATTCTGCTCAATGATGATGGCTTGGCGCTGCAGCAGCATGTCGATCTGCTGGTGGGCTGCACGTTCGCAGAGGTCCCGTGTGGCGCGCCGCTGAACGCCGTTCTGCGCTCCCACGGTCTTTCTGCGCCATTTCCTTTGACGCTTGAACCCGAGGAGGGCCAAAACTTGTCGGCGTGGACGCTATTGGCCGACAATGGAGATCTTGTTATTTCACTGCACTCTGTGCCGTCGAAGGTGTCGCGCACCACGCGTCTGCCCGCTGCTATTGGCATAATCGTAACGGGGAAGCAACATTTTGCCAACGCCAAAATTGTAGCCGCTGCCATGCTACCAAAGGACGTGCCGACTCCATTTATCATTGATCCCTGGGGAGATAGCTATAACGACCAGTTCAGTCTGGAGCCGCGAATCATTGAGTCCGTTCCCCAAACAGTCTTTACAGCAGTGGAGGGCATTTTGGCTGCAGGAAAGCGCGCGTTCGCAGCGAGCGACTACGAGGCGGCCGCAACAAAGTACCGCAAGGCGTTCCACTACTGCCATAAGTACTACCCAGAAACGCTGGAGCCGTTTGAACTCAAGGTTGCTGGCGATCTGAAGCTGCGATCTCTCTTGAATCTGTCCCTCGCAGCATTACGGGCTGGCTCGCGGCTGTGGCTTGAGCGCGCAATCGAGGCTGCGAACTTCGTCCTCGAAATGCCCGAGGCCGCCGACACGGATCGCGCTAAGGCGTATAACCGGCGGGGCCGCGCGAAGCTTGCTCTGGGCGATGACGAGGCGGCCCAGTTCGACCTCAAGATCTCGCTCACAATCCAGGAGGACGAAATCACTAAGCTCGCGCTCCACGATTGTGAAAGCGCGCGCCAAAAAAGGCTCGCACAGCTGCGCAGTCGTTTGCACAAAGCCTTTGCGTAGCATAATGTGCTCTATGATCTCTGGCGGGCGTCACTGCCGAAAGGCGTTTTTGAGCAGCCACTGGAGCCACAACACTCGTGGCTCGTAAGTTACTCTGTAATTAGGTACCCGTACTTAGATATCTGCAATTAGGTATCTATATTTATGGGCGTAGCTCTCTCACTGCTCTCTGGGCTCGCCAGTCATTTCCTAGGCAGCCCACAAGGCTCTTTCTCTCTCTCTCCCTGCCTCCCTTCTTCTGTCTCTCTTCCTCAGGAATGCTGTGCGACAGGCAAGGGGCTCAGCTCGCGGCAACAGGTAATCTCACGTTGTCTCCACAGTTCCTCTTGGCCGTCTCGCTTTGCTCCAGTGCGCTAGGCGTACCTAATTAGCGGCCCCAGCAGAGTCCACTTTTACTGCACAGCGTCGCCGAAAACATACTAGCTTGGGACGCGACGCGACGCCGCGGGCTGCATGACCCTTGCCCAATTAGTTTAAAGTGTCTTACGTCAGAAGAACTGTCAATAAACCACCGGCCTCCTCACTTTAAAAGCCTTCCACCGCCGTCCCGCATTGCTTGTGCCGATACCCCGTGAGCTTCTTTACTGTACATTGACTGTCACAAAATGAGCTCGGCGCCGAATGCTGCGCAAGCTTTGCTGGACCAGCTGCGCTCGTCTCTCGACGGGGCGTCGTACTCCACGTCGGCGGTGTACGCCAGTATCATCATTGCCTTCGGCGGTGCGGCAGCTATCACAGCCCTTGTTTTTCTCATCTGGCATAGCTGTCGTGACATTTATGCTGCGCGCGAACTGCTGGCAGAGCGTCTGAATGCTATTTACGCTGGCGCGAGAGAGATTGTGGCACCGCGCCTGCGGAAGTGCCTGCGCATTGCCTGGAAAACGAAGGAGCACGACCTTGTGGAAACCTCCGGACTCGACGCCGCGATCTATGTGCGAGCGCTCCGCATGATGCGGAACATTTTTGCAGTGCTCACGGTCCTTCTTTTTGGCACCGCCGCGCCTATCAACATTGTGTTTAATCTGCACAGCAAGATTGGAACGAATCTCACGAGACACGACGCGCTTCTTCTACTCACGCCGTCTTTGCTCAGCAGCTCGCAAATGATCCCACACGTCGTTCTGGCGTGGATCGCTAACGGCGTTGTTTTCGTGTTTGTCTGGTACAACTACCGGAAAGTACTGCATATGCGCCAGGCGGTTCTCAACGGGCCATCGCACTGCTCTCGCGTGGAGAACCGCACGGTGCTGATCATGGATCTGCCAAGATCTTCGCGCTCGTTAGAGGGCGTGGCGCGGGTCGCCAAGTCCCTCAACCCTCGCGCAAGTCCACTCGGCATCACGCTTGGCTTATCTTCGAGACGCCTGCATGACCTCATAGATGAGCACGAATCCAAAATCAAGCTCTATGAACGCGCTCTTGTCGATAAAGCCGCCTCGCTGTCTATCAGCGAGCTTAAACAGACCACTGACAAGCTGGCGCGCAACATCGAGCACGAAAGACTCTCGCTGGCAGGACCACCGCAGGGCTATGCTTTCGTCTCATATCGCACACAGCAAGAGGCGCATGCGACGGCGCGTTTAAGTCGCAATGCGCCAGACGGCATAAAGGCACGCGTCGCGCCGCCGCCAGACCAGGTAATCTGGCGCAACATTGGTCTCGGTCCGGCCGAGCGGGGCGCAAAACAAATGTGGGTCAACACCGTTTACGGCATCCTAATCATTCTGTGGATCGTGCCGAACGCCTTTATTGGCTGCTTTTTGTCGAATTTGAGCCGCCTTGCCGCCGTGTGGCCCGCGTTCGGCCGCAGCATGGCATCGAACCGCATCGGATTTGCTATCCTGCAAGGTTTCCTGGCGCCAACGGTTTCGACCATGGTATTCATGGTGCTCCCATTCTTGTTTCGCAAGCTCTCGCATCTCCAGGGAAAGGTCACGCGCACGGACCGTGAGCATGAAGTGCTTCGCAAGCTCTACGCCTTCTTCTTTCTGGACAACTTCTTCGTGTTTTCGATCATGGGTGTCGTGTGGGACATTGTCGCACAGGTGTTGCAGGTAACAAACAAGGCGAGCAAAAACGGCGAGCACCTCACTTTCGCAGAAGTGTGGCAGACCCTGCGCATTGCGCAGCGCATTGCGACAGCCATTGTCAATATCTCGAGCTTTTGGGTGATGTACTTAATGCGTGCCGTGTTGGGCGAGTTCGCCAGCTCTGCGCAGCCAGTGACGCTTTTGCGAAGGCTTGGCCAGTTGTTGAACTTCGTACGGCAGCCGACGCCGCGTGAGAAGGCCGACACCTCCATGCCTCAGCCGTTCCAATATGCTGTGAACTTTCTGGGCATCCTGTTCCACACCACAATCTCCCTTGGCTTTACAACAATCCAACCCCTCGTGCTGCCTATCTGCTTTGTTCTGTACTTGCTTGCTGTACCGATCAAGAAGTATGAGCTCCTGCACATGCAGATCACGAAGTACGAGTCGAATGGGCTATTCTGGCCGCTGATTGTCGACATCACCCTCTTTGCGGTCGCTTTCGGAAACCTCATGCTGCTGTGCGTCGTGTGGGTCCAGGCAGGGTGGAAAATCGCTGTGGCAGCTGCACCGCTTGCGCTTACGGTGATCCTGTTCAAGATCTTTATGTTCTTCAAGTACGAAAAGCACTTCTACTACGCGGACTCGACACTATCGCCGCTTTCCCTCACTCTCACATCCCAAAGCTCGAGTGAGAAACCCAGCGTGGAGACAGTGGAGGAGTGCTATGAGGACCCTGCACGAAGCGCAGCCCTCGCAATTCCGCTCCTTACCTTCGACGAGGCTCTGTGCAGCCTCGCTTCCCACGATACGCGCACGAAAAACGTGCAGAACCCATTCGAGCCGGAGCTCGAGCGCCACACAAGCCACGACAGTGGTAACAGCCAGGTGGACCTCAAAGTCAGCACGGCGGCGCCGCGTTCATTCAGCGGCGTTTTTGGGCCAGAGGTGCCGTACACCCCCGTGGAACCGGACGCTGCCTACGGCTATGATAGCGAGTCGCTGTACATGTACGAGCCTTACGCTGCCGAGCAGCATGACCGGAATGCATATTACGATGGCGAGAACTATCAGGCGTATAACTTCAATGAACATCGGATCCACGAGCCGCAACTGGCGGAGCAGCGTGGCCGCGTAGCATCAGAGCGGTTCCTCACAGAAGACGAGGAGCGACTCCTCTAAAATGTATACTTCTAACAAATCTACTAGGCATTTATCATAATAACACACATACACGTACACACATGCGAATTTGTCTCAAGTAGTTCAAGAAAAGCGACTGAGGCATGCGAACACAGTTGCAAAAGAGATTCATGGGCTCGACAGGTCTTCAAAGTGTGCCCACACGCGATGCCAAATGCGAGCTGGGGCTTAATAGTTCATAAGTGCGCACTGTGTCACCATCGTTCTTGGGGCGCGAAGCTATTGTGGGCGGTTTGGAGTCGAGAGAGAGGCAGATTGTGTGAATGATAAATACGGTTAAACTAGCTGTTTATTTTCAAGTGCGCGACTAGATCATGATATTAGGAACAGGTTAACAGCTGACGCGCTCACCAGTCTCCGCTGGCCGCGACCAAGTTCGGATAGGCTGGCATCGCAGCCATCTTTCCTAGCTGCTTCGTGCCGGACTCCAGGAAACTAAACTTCTTGGAGCGCTTTGTCTCAAATGCCTTGATCTCCTTGTCCTTCTGCAGCGTGATTCCAATGTCGTCTAGGCCCTCAACTAGACAGTGTTTCCGGAAGTCATCGATCTCGAAGTGACCGACTAGAACAGAACCGTCCTTTGCGAGAATGCGCTGGTTCTCAAGGTCAATGCTGAAGGACTCAGCCTTCTCCGCAAGCGGAGCCAGCTTCTCGCTGATGACCTCGGCAGGAAGACGGATGGGGAGCAAGCCGTTCTTTAGAGAGTTGTTGTAGAAAATGTCACCGAAAGACGGAGCAATGACGGCGCGAATGCCAAAGTCGGCGAGCGCCCAGGGAGCGTGCTCGCGAGACGAGCCACAGCCAAAGTTGTCACCAGTGACGACCAAGAACTTCGCGTTTGTCCACGGGTCGACGTTCAGCGGGAACTTCGTGGTCTGCATCTTGCCGTCGGGTCCGGGGGCATTACGCAGCTCGTAGAACAGCCCTACAGACAGGCCCGTACGCTTGATTGTTTTCAGAAACTGCTTGGGGATGATAGCATCCGTGTCGACGTTCGCCATAGGCATGTGAGCAGCAATGCCTGTCTCGATGTGAAACTTTGGGATACCGGACCCATCGCCGCTGGCAACATGGGCCTCTTTTTCGGTTTCTTCTGGCGCGGCGGCCTCGGCCTCGTGCGCGGCCTCCTCGATGAAGTTCTCCTCGGACAGGGGCTTCTCCTCCTCGTTATTAGTCTTCGCACGCTTGCTCGGGCTCTCCGGCTCGACAGATACGCGCGGGCTGTCCGCCTTCGGTGCGTATTCTCGCGCGTCGACCAAGTGGCCAGCAATGGCAGCTGCTGCGGCCATCACGGGCGACATGAGGTGCGTGCGCCCCTGAGCGCCTTGGCGGCCTTCGAAGTTGCGATTCGACGTTGAGGCGCAGCGCTCCAGCGGCGACAGGATGTCGGCATTCATACCAAGGCACATCGAGCACCCTGCTTCACGCCACTCAAAACCGGCGTCCAGAAACACCTTGTCAAGACCCTCTTTCTCGGCGTCTTTCTTCACCATTCCGGAGCCAGGAACAACCATAGCGCGCTTGATATTTGAGGCAATCTTGCGGTCACGCACGATTGAAGCGGCCGCGCGCAGGTCCTCGAGACGCGAGTTGGTGCATGAGCCGATGAACACCTTGTCAACAACGATCTCGTTCAGCGGTGTGTTCGGCGTCAGACCCATGTACTTCAGAGAGCGCTCCATGCCGCTTCGCTTGATCGGGTCGTCAATGGTGGCCGGGTCCGGCACCTTCGCCGTGATCGGCAGCGCGTCCTGCGGTGACGTGCCCCACGTCACGGTTGCCGTGACATCCGCAGCCTTGATTGGCACTTCAATATCGAACTTCGCGTCCGGATCCGTGCGTAGCGTCTTCCAATACGCCACAGCACGGTCCCACTCGGCGCCGCTCGGTGTCATGGGGCGGCCCTTGATATAGTCCAGGGTCGTTTGGTCAGGAGCAATCATACCAGCGCGTGCACCAGCTTCGATCGACATGTTGCACATGGACATGCGTGCCTCAACGCTAAGAGCCTCGATGCCGGGGCCCGCGAATTCCATAACGCTGCCAGTGCCGCCGGCCGTGCCGATGACAGAGATAATGTGAAGCATGAGGTCCTTGGACGTGATTCCAGGCTGCAGAACATCATCGACGTAGATGCGCATGTTCTTCGACTTGCTCTGCAGCAGCGTCTGCGTAGCCATGACGTGCTCAACCTCAGACGTACCAATACCAAACGCAAGGGCGCCGAATGCGCCGTGGGTCGACGTATGTGAGTCGCCACACACAACGGTCGTACCTGGCAGCGTAAAGCCCTGCTCAGGGCCAACAACGTGGACAATTCCTTGGCGGCGGTCCTTCATACCGAAAAACTGCACGCCGAAATCCTTCACGTTCTGCTCGAGCGTCTGAACCTGCAAACGCGAGTCGGACTCCTGGATGAAGCTGGCGGTGTCCTTCAGCTTAGCGCGCGTCGACGTCGGAATGTTGTGGTCAACGGTTGCGAGAGTGCAGTCGAGGCGGCGCAATTTGCGCCCGGCCGTCTTAAGGCCCTCAAACGCCTGCGGCGACGTCACCTCGTGCACTAGGTGGCGGTCAATATAAAGCAGATAGTTTTTGTCGTCTGCTTTTGTGACAATATGGTCCTCAAAGACCTTGTCGTACAGTGTTCGGCCCACCATGAGTTTTTTGAGGATGCTGACTTTTGCGAGCACTGTGACTGGTTCTGGTAGATACTTAAATATCAGTGCGCTCTCGGCCTGTGCCGGTACCGGCGAGACAATTAAACCGCTTACGGAGATCACGTGCTTTAACTAATGGGTCATTTACCAGACCGCCGCTGCGGAGGCGAGGCGAGCGCAGTTTCTAGGGCGTTTTTTTCTTAGAAGTGCTTGCGAGCCAACAATTATAGTCATTAGTAAGAGGCATAGCTACTTGGTGCCGCGCACTGCAGAGCCGATGACGCAAAAGAGTAGGTTTGGAGTCAACACTTTCGGCCCGCTCGAGATCTGACCGCTATTTATCAGGCGCGACCAAGGCTTGCGCAATGTAACCTCTACAATACGGTAGAAACATACGGATTCTTAGAGGAATCATAAAAACTTGCAGTCAAAGAGAATTACTGGCGTACTGGTTTCCGTAATCTTGGACCCCCGCACAATTGGTATTTGGCCCTTCTCATCCTATCCAGACCAAGTTTCCGCTCGCAGTGTTTACATAATCGATCGAGCCTACCCTCCGGTTAGGCAGCAGTCGTAGGAGGCAAGAAGCCATCTGCGTGAGCCCGCATGTCGAAGACCGTGTATGTGGGCCGCATCCCGTTCGAGATGACCGAGGAACAGCTGGAGGACATCTTCCGCTCGACGGGCCCGGTCCAGCAGACGCGGCTTATGTTCGACCGCTCCACGGGTAAGTCGAAAGGGTTCGCGTTTGTGCACTACTTCGACGCGGAATCTGCGGCGAGCGCAGTACGGAACCTCGATAACTACAAAGTAGGTAATCTGCGGCTAAAAGTTAACTACTCCTCCGGCAGTTTCCAGGGCCAGTCGAGTGGAAACAACCACCAAAGTCAAAATGCGGGACCACCGCGAGGGCAGCGTGAGGAGCCTCAAGAGTCTGGCGCGATCCAGGACATTGTCAACACGATCTCGAACCTAACGCAGTCTGAGAAGACAGAGCTGCTCGCGGAGATGAAGCAGCTTGTCACAAATAGCAGTGACAAGGCGCTTGCGCTGCTGGATGAGAACCCGCAGCTCGCCTACGCGATCGTGCAGGCTATGTTTGAGGTTGGTGCCATCGACGGGCAAAAGGCTGTCTCGCTTATTGTCGAGCAGCCCGGTGCGGCAACCGCGCCTGTCTCGCGCGACACAACACCAGCAGCCCAGGCCCCTAAACGACCGGAGAGGAAGCGTGGTGCATCACGCGCACACTCTGCCCAGCCGGCGGCACCTGCCAACCCGCCCCCACAGCAGCAGCCACAGCCTGTGGCCCAGAGAGCTCCGGCTTCCGCTATGGAGAACGACCAAAAGCAAATGATTCGGCAGATTCTCGCACTCACTCCGGAGCAGCTCGACGCTATGCCTGCCGACCAGCGCAATGCGGCCTTGTCGATTCGGCAACAAGTACAGTCTGGCACTGTTGTCCTGTAAAATTAATATATACGACACACATGAATCATGACATTTGACTCAAATGCGTGCGCACCGCGTTGTGCGCACCACGTTGCAGACCAAATGCGCAGGCCTTGTGCGACAATTGGCTGTGCGATATTCGGCTGTCTATGTAAATTTACACTGCCGCTTTACTCAGTTCTCATGCTTTTCTCGTGCTCTTGCACATCTGCAGCGTCTGAGTCGCTTAGTGGCACCAGAAGGCAATCCTTACCCCTGATTTCTGCGTGGAAAGCATTTCCAAGGGCCGCAGCCGATCCGCTTAGCAGGATGCTATGATGGCTGAATCTGACTACCTTCGTATGAAATAGACTGGCGAATGGGGCTGCTCAGGTTGGCAGATTCTCCCCCCGCACTTCAATATGTAATGACCTCATTAGTGTCTTGATGTAATTTAAACACGTTATTGTTAAATGCATGGAAAAGGGATAACGTGAGCTTGTTGGGGCAGCAGTACCGCGCTCCTCCCCCGCAGCAGTACTTTTTTTGCGTGGGGCGACTCTTGATAAGACACGGCAACGCTTTGAACATCAAGAATTCGGGTCAATCGCACCATTCCCTTCTGTACCTGAACAACCAACTGAATCCGCCGGTGGCTATGTATAGCACGATTACGCAAAAAATAATCTTATCACCTAGGCTAGTCTGCGTCAGCGGCCGATCCACTCCAAGCGCGACAATCGTCTGGGGTTCTGACGTTGGGGCTAGGGGACAGGGTACGGATAGAACCCACGTCTAAGCAGGGCTCTGGGGTCGCGTGCATCACGACTTCGTTGTGTGATCGCCGTGTGTCCCTCCCAGAGATAACGGACTGGAGACAGGCGGCCGACCAATTTCACCACCGAGCATGTCGACCCGTGCTCCCGCCTCGAACGCCCCGGCGTCCTCGACCGTGAGGTCACCGCGGCCACCTGGAACCATCGTCTCCGACCGCGGGACCCTGCTCACGCCGCTGCCGTCCTCGGCTGCCCTCGAGACGCCCAGTGAGCTCTACAAGCCCGTGGACTGCCTCTCTGTGCCAAAACCCATCGCGTATGGTGCTCCCCTCGGCGCGCAGCAGCCCACCACGAGTGTACTCGCCAGTAACCCACTGCACCCTGAATCCCTTAGCCGCGGCACTAAGCTTTCTGTCATCCAACATAGGCCGCTCGCGTGCGCCAGCGCCCAGAAGAAAGCGGGCCGCAAGCCGAAGGGGTCGCTGCGCAGCAATAAGTCGTCGTTCATCTCGCGGGGCGTTGTTTTTGACACGTTTGCGAAGCGTCTCGGCGATGTGCGCAAGATTGACGACTTGTCGCGCTGCATTGTACTCACAAACTACGAGCGCTCGCTGAATTTGCTCGACTTTGGTGCGGCAACACCGCAGCTCAAGGTCGAGCCTCTCGCAAAGACGTTTTTGGCTAAGGCGTGGCCGCTGTGCCACGAGGTTAACCCAGCAACTGTCGGTCATCAGCAGATCGATCTGGCGGTAGGCACATCGGCCGGTGATTTGCTGTGGATGGAGCTCACCTCACAGCGCTATGCGCGCGTAAATAAACTTGGCAACGTCACACATGCACCTGTCACGGCCATTGCGTGGTTTCCCAATTCAGAGTCGCTTGTTGCTGCAGCGCATGCCAACGGGCTTGTGGTAGTATACGATTTCCATGCAGAGGACTCAACAGAACCGCCCGCAGCGTACCAGCAGCGTGTGGCCGCCCAGTCGCAGCCCGCGAACAGAGCGTACCAAGTGCTACTTAGTTTGGGGGAGAGCGACGCAAACAATACGCGCCAAACCGTAAAGGCCGTTTATCGCCTATCAAATGCAGATCAGCACATTCGCAAGCTTGTTTTTCTGTCTGCGTCGATGTTGCTTGTTGCGTCTGAGGACGACTACGTGAAGGTGTTCAATTTGGAGTTGGAGACCACAACAGGACTCATTCCATCGTTCTTTGGGGCTGTGAATGCGCTGGCAGTAAGCCCAGATGGCCGGTTTCTCGCAATTGCTGGCCAAGACGACTTCATCAGCATGTTCGACACGGAACAGTTCCGCCTCGTGGCACGGCTCTCGGGGCATGTCGCATGGGTCACTGGCATCGCGTTCGACCCCTACAATGATGACCGCTCATCTTACAAGCTTGCTAGCGTTGGTGACGACGGGCAGGTGTGTCTTTGGCTCTTCGTTCCAAGCATTGTGGGCCACCATCCGCGTCGCCACTCCGCGCTGCACGTTGTTTCAACGCTGCGCTACGGCGTTGAGGACCACAAGCTTGGCAACACTCAGACTGTGGTGTACGGACGCACACCGCAAAACGACGTCGCTCAGGTGTTTCCAAGTTCGCAAGTACGCCCAGCGCTACCCGAATACGGCGACACGAGCCTGACTGACATTCATTTCACGGAAAACCTGCTGCTTGCTGCAAGCTTGGACGGCCGCATCTACACGTGGGCAAGAACGCAGCTGCGCCCGCAATCCTGATTCAAAACTGCATAAACATTGAAGGATCTTAGAGCTTTGCTGTTGTATATATTTGTCTTCTTTGGACACTTTTAGAACCTTTTTATAAACCGGAAAATGCGCTTAAAGCCTGCTACTGCACTTAACAGCGACCTGCAGTGGTTTTTCTAGCCGCCACGGCGCAGAGTGCACGACTAAACACACACATTCACACATATACACACACACACACACGCACACACACACGTACATACCCGCCCGCCGTCTTACCTCTCGTGGCTCCCCGATACTGTTGATAGATCACTGCATAGAGGACGCACGGAGACGCGCCTAAAGCCTGACGTGGCGAATGCCTCTTAAGTCGCTGCGCAATCCAAACAAGCTACCGGGCCATAATGGTCCCGGGCCTCTGGGAGCCGCAGATAGACTTCTGCAGCCGTTTGATGGGCCGAATCGCAAGTGGCTGCTAAGCACGTTAGTACTGCTTTTCGCGGTCTTTGTGTGGGCTTGCGTCGGCTTGGGGCCCTACTCGGGAGAAAAGACGCCGCCCATGTACGGCGACTTTGAAGCGCAGCGCCATTGGATGGAAATCACACAACACCTTGTGCCACGCGACTGGTATTTCTACGATTTCGACTGGTGGAGACTTGACTACCCGCCGCTCACAGCTTACCACTCATGGCTCTGTGGCTGGATCGGCTCAACACGCCTATTTGACAGCCGCTGGTTTGCACTCGATGACTCGCGCGGCAATGAAGAGCCGGGTCTCAAGGCCTATATGCGTGCTACGGTCATTGCTAGCCAACTTCTGACATTCGTGCCAGCTTTCTGGATTTTCATGAAGAAGGTCACGGCTTTCTACGACCCGCTAGACCTGCAATGGGCTCTCGTGTTTGGCCAGATGCTTTTGCTCCCTTCGCTTGTGATCATCGACCACGGCCATTTCCAGTTCAACGCCGTCATGCTAGGCTTCTTTGTAGCCAGCTTGACGGCGTACATCACGGGCCGTTACGTGGTCTCGAGTGTGTTCTTTGTACTGTCACTTTTCTTCAAGCAAATGGCCTTGTACTACGCTCCCGTCATCTTCTTCGCCATGCTCGGCCGCTGCTTCGGGCCGGCAACTCACTGGAGCTTTGATCTCCGTAGACTGCTGTCAATAGGAACTGCCGTGATTGCGACGAGCGCGCTTCTGCTATGGCCGTTTTACGATGTGGACCAGCTGCTTCAAATTATGAGTCGCGTCTTCCCTGTATTTCGCGGCCTCTGGGAGGACAAAGTCGCTAACTTGTGGTGTACGCTCAACTACACGGTGCTGAAACTGAAGTCTCGCTTCGAGCCTCAAGAGCTCCAACTTTTCGCACTCGCAGCCACGCTCGGCGGCATTGCCCCGAGCTGCTACGCAGCCTATCGCAAATCCCCGCTCGTCACGACCTGGGCATTCGCAAGCTGCGCATGGGCTTTCTACTTGTTCTCATTCCAGGTTCACGAGAAGTCCGTGCTTTTGCCCTTGATTCCTTCGTCCCTCTTGGCCGTGCAGCATTTGACTTCCTCTAACATCAGGGCCATGACCGTTTGGATCAACAACATCGCTTACTTCTCCATGTGGCCACTGTTGAAGCGCGAAGGTCTGCAGTTACAGTACTTTGTCCTCTTCATAATGTGGAACTGGCTTTTCACGAATCCACGCAACATTGTGCCAAGATTTTGGCTAAACAAACTCGTCGTTTTCGGATCCTATGCTTTTTTTGCGGCACTCGCGTCTGTCGAGTTTCTTGGGCGCGTCCCAGAGGTATTTTTGTTGAAATACCCGGACATTTTCGTGGTAGGCAACATGACTGCGTCGTTCGGGTGCTTTGTGTATTTTTGGCTCTGGTTGACCCTGTACATGCTGTCGCTTAACTAGGCACTCGGCTCGGAGACGATTCGTCAAAGATGTTTGCGAAATATTGGATTAAACTTGAGTGTATTAAGAGAGCACTGTGCGGCCCGACGTGAAAGTTAATCAACTTAAATTAAAAGAGAATCCCTGTGGTTCCTGCGCTACCCATTCTAGCCGCTATACATACTTATCACAACGTGGAAGCCCAGCGGGCTTAAGTGTGCGGTCTGAAAAGAAAATACCATTCTTAGCGCCCGAAGCTGAGTCGAAGCCAGTGGACCAGAACCACGCAAGGTTTGCGTCAAGGTAGCTCGAAACACCGCAAACCCACGCAGTCATAGCGCGTGCCTTTTCACTTGTCTCACTAGGGCTCTCCAGATTTGTATAAACCCGTCGAGCCTTATCGCTGATCACCCAGTTGCGCGTGATATTCGGATCGTTAGACAGCTCCAGTGGATTCGGCTGCTGTGCTTTTGGCTCTACAAGGTACAGTCCCACGTTCTCAATGCTTTGCCGCTTAAAGAAGGCTTGGAGCTCAGTGTAGGCAGTCCACCAGACGTCTGGACTGTCGTCTTGCTCTAGTAAAACAGAATCAAATAAAGCTGCAGGGTAGCTCGCAAGAATTCGGCGAGTTTCCTCGTTTCTCTCTCTCCACTCAGAGGCTTTGACGCTAAGCACAACAGCAGCGTTCACTTTGATATCTGAAATGGCCTTCAGCACGCGCTCTACGAGACTGCAACGGTCGGTCTCTATGCGTATGCGCTCCGTCACTCGCGAGAGCAGGGCCACATCTATCGCTACTGAGCGCTGATAATACGGCAGCGAGCAATTTGTCGACTCTTTCGGCCCATCGTAAGTGACTCCGTAAAAAGACTGGTATAACGTGTGATCAGCGAAGACGCTAGAGATTCCAATATCGGAGGCATCGACGCTATCGAAGTGAAGGGTTTTGACTGTGTCGTGCACGGTAGGGATCAAAGGGACAAAGTTAGCGCCTGAAGATTTCGCCGGCTTCTTATCGTTCCGTGTGACTGCCAAGAAGATTAGTCCTGCTAGCGTCGCGATCAGTGCAACCCCCAAAGCGGTCGTAAGAGAGATGAACAAATTACGGAACCACTTCAGCTTGAATAGCTTGGCCTCGTAAACACGCTTCACGTCAAACCCTAACTCGGCGTATATGTCTTCAGAGCTGCGTGAGTCCTTCTCCAAAGTCTCTTCTGGCTCAGGGCTTGTATTTGTTATGGTGGTGTCGGCCCTTGAGTGATCAACACTCGTGCCGGAATTCACGGAGCACATACTGGAGCGATCCGACTGTGCGGCATACGTGTTGTCTTCAGCCTCCTTGTTAATTCGAGCCATTATAGCACTGTAACCCTCGGTAATATCTGCGTTAGAGTCGCGAGGATTGCGGGCACCTTCACTGTCGTCCATTTTTTAGAACAAAGAAATTGGTATCTACCAAGGAAAATCCTTATAAGTGTTTATAGCGCTGCACCATATGGTGCCGAGAGTCCTACCATTCTCAGCTGCCACGGCTAGCTCATTAACTTAATGAAGATATTCTGGATCAAGCTGCGTGACCCTTAACCATACAACCATGCATGTGGGCCCATAGTAGTGAGCATGCCGCGTTCGAAACCTGACCCTATACGCGTGACTCGCTAGGAAGCCTTCTGTGTGCGTGCGCGGAACTCTTAGAATATCGAGACTAAACGGCACACGACGTAAACAAACACCTGCGAGACGCTCACCTGGACTCTCACCCAGATAGGTACTCGCACCTGGACAATGACGAGCGAACCTTTGCCGTGGGTCTGGGTGCCCGATGAGCGGCGGCTATTTGCCAAAGCTCAGGTACTCGATGAAGACAAAAACGGTAAAGTGCGGGTGCGCACCGACTCAGGTGATGTGCGAGAGGTTGACGCCAGCAAAATTGACAAAGTGAATCCGGCCCAATTCGAACAGGTTGGTGACATGGCTGAGCTCACGTACTTAAATGAGCCCAGTGTAGTCAACAACTTGAGCTCGCGCTGGAGTGCCGGCAACATCTATACATACTCTGGGCTCTTTCTTGTCGCTGTGAACCCGTACCGGTCGCTTCCCATCTATGGGCCGCAGGTGATACCCGAATTCAAGTCTAAAAGGCGAGACGAGGCTGATCCCCACATTTACGCTGTTGCTGAGCAGGCTTACCGTAGTATGCTCGAAACGCACCGTGATCAGTCGATATTGATTACGGGTGAGAGCGGCGCCGGCAAGACGGAAAACACCAAGAAGGCAATCCAGTACCTGAGCAGTGTCACAAAAAGTGGAAATTCGGGAATCGATGAGCGCGTGTTGCAAACAAACCCAATTCTCGAGGCGTTTGGCAATGCTCAGACAATTCGGAACTCGAACTCGTCGCGCTTTGGAAAGTTCATTCGTATTCAATTTGCGCCCAAGACTGGCGCTATTGCGGGAGCGTCAATTCAGTGGTACCTGCTCGAGAAGTCTCGCGTGTTGACGCAGCATCGCGATGAGCGTAACTATCATGTATTCTACCAGCTCCTAGCTGGTGCGCCAGCTCAGTTGAAGCAAAAGCTGCAGCTCCCTGAAAATGCAAATCCCGCCGACTTCACATACCTCAGCTCTAGCACCCCCAAAATTGCAGGAATGGATGACGCACAACTTTACAACAAGCTTGTTGAAGCCTTCCACATTATGGGATTTACCATGGATGATGTAGAGAGAGTCATGACGGTCGTTGCTGCTGTCCTCCTGCTTGGCCAGGTTCGCTTCAAGGCAACGAGTGCAGATCAAGGGTCTGTTGTCGACCACACTGACCTGATTCGTGTGTGCAAGCTTCTTGGTGTCGACGCGGATGAATTTGAGCGCGCTCTGCTCCAGCCGAAGGTGAAAGTTGGGCGCGAATTTGTTTCGCAGAGCCGCACCGCATCGCAGGCCCAATTCACAACAGGAGCAACTGCCAAAGCTCTATATGAGCGCCTTTTCGGGTTTATAGTGGCCCAACTGAACACTAAGCTTGGTTCCGATACCCCAGGAGCATCGTGCATTGGAGTCCTTGATATCGCTGGCTTTGAAATCTTCAAGCAAAACTCATTTGAGCAGCTGTGTATTAACCACACGAACGAGAAGCTGCAGCAATTCTTCAATCACCACATGTTTGTCCTTGAGCAAGAGGAATATGCCAAGGAGAGCGTCGAGTGGGATTACTCGGACTACGGTGTTGACTTGCAACCCACCATAGACTTGATCGAGCAGGTAAAGAGCCCAATGGGAATCCTTAGTGTGCTGAACGAAGAGTCCGTGATCCCCAACGGCAGCGACAAATCATTCCACGATAAATTGGTTCAGCAGTGGCAGAGTAAGAACTCCAAGTTTGAGCCCTCACGCCTTGGCGACGGCTTCAAAGTTGACCACTATGCCACAACCGTTGAATACCAGACAGATGGCTGGATTGACAAGAACAAGGATCCTCTCAGCGACGCCGTAATCGACCTGCTTGCGCAGTCGTCAAACGGTCTAATAAAATCAGTGTTCAGCGAGCCGAACTCATCGACTGACGCGCCTGGCACTTCTCCTGCGAAATCGAAGTCGTCGATGTTCCGGACTGCCGCCCAGCGGCATAAGGAGCAGCTCAACCATCTCATGACGCAGCTCAGTGAGACTCATCCGCACTTCGTACGGTGCATCATCCCTAATGTTCATCGGTCTCAGGTAGAGTTTGACAACGCTCTGGTTCTCGATCAGCTGAGGTGTAATGGTGTTCTCGAGGGAATTCGCATCGCACGCTCGGGGTTCCCGAATCGCCTTGAGTTCAAAGACTTCCGGCAGAGATATCAACCTCTCGCCGGGACCAGACAGAGCCTCAGCTCCCAGGCTGACTCGCAGCAAGCCTGCGCTACGATTTTGCAGCGCATTGGTCTCGACCCAGAGCTTTACAAAGTTGGTCTGTCCAAGGTGTTCTTCAGAAATGGTGTGCTTGCTGATCTCGAGCACCGCCTTGACGCGCTTGTCCAAGAACAAGCTCTCGCTGTACAAGCCATTGCACGAGGCGCTACCGTTCGCGCTGCTGTTCACAGGGCGCTGCATCGTCGTCGCGCTGCGAAAGTGCTGGCTGCTACCTTTAAAACCAGCAATCGTTTTGCATCAGATCCGTGGTGGCAAGTTCAAGCAAGTCTCAAACCGCTTCTTCTTTCCAAGGAAAGCATGGACAATAATAGAAAGGATATGCGGATGCAGAAAATGGAGAAGACGCTACTCAGAATGAAGGACGAGCAGGTAGAACTAATCTCATCCAAGAATGAGCTACGAGGAGAGCTCATTACAGCGCTACAAGCCAAAGAGGAGCTTTCAAAACTCTTGGACCAGCGAACTCGAGAGCAAGCGGAGCAGGCTGAGGCTCATGAGCTCGCGATTTCCACAGCCCTAACGAGGGACGAGGCCTCCACAAAGGCACTAAATGAGCTCAGTGAAAAGCATGCTAAACTGCATTCAGAGTTCGACACATTGGCGAAAGAGAAGGCAGCGCTTGTTGAAGCGAAGGCCGAGCTTGAAAATGAGGTTCACCAAAAATTCACAAGCCAGCTGGACTCCCTAAAGTCAAAGCTCGCACAAGCAGAGAGCGAACTTACCACAGAACGCAACGAGTCGGAGGTGGCAAAGCGCGACCTAGCAGACTCCAAGTCGCGTCTTGAATCGGCTATTCGCGATCTCGATGCTGTTAAGACCGGTGTGTCGGCGGCTCACAAGGAGCTTGATGATGCGAAGTCCCGTATAAGTTCCGCAGAGGAGGAGCGCGATAAAGCGTTGAAGGAAGCTGACGACCGCAGGTCTGAGCTCGCATTGCTGACGGACCGCGCTTCCAGAAGTGAGGAGCACCTCAAGGAGGTCGAAGCTCGGCACAAAGCTGAAGTGGCTGAAGCTCAGAGTAGTGCATCTGAGGCTGTTAAAAAGTTAGATGATACTGCGAAGCTGCTGGAAGTGGTACAAGCGGAAGCCAAATCCTCGAAAGACAAGCACACGGCTTTGCTGAAGCAAATCGAGGAGCTTGAGGTAGCACGCTCCAGCGGTACGGCCGCGGAGAAGAAGCTTGAGAAAGCCAATGCCGAGCTTGAAAAGCTGCACAAGTGGCTCGCTAGAGCGAAGGAGGAGTTAACGAGTGCGGCAAGCACCCGAGAATCGCTGAAGAAGCTGGAAGAAGAGCACGCCGCCACGACGAAGGAGGCAGATCGCGTGAGCAGTGAGCTCGATGCTGCTAAGAAGGAGGCTCTGAAGGCTGGTGCGGTCAAGGATGAGCTAAACGCTGCTACTAAACGCGCGGATGAGGCCAGATCTAATACTCAGAAGCTCCAGGACCAGCTCGCTGAGTCAAGCAAGAAACTCAAGGACACTCAAACTCAGCACTCCGAAGCGACAAAGCAGATCACCAGCTTGAAGGCGCAGCTCGCAGCAGCTGAAGACCAGCTCACTAAGAGTAAGAGTGATCTGAGTGCTAGTGTCAGTGCGCGCTCGACCTCAAAGGACGAGCTCGCTAAAGTGCAAGCTGAGGTTCTGAGTTTGAGGAGTAAGGTAGCAAAGGCAGAGAGCGACGCTAGTGATCTTAAGCAGACCAAAGATGTGCTCAAGAAGAAGCTCGAGGAGCAAAGCACGCAAGATCGTCGTATCATAGCCTTGACCAGTGAGCTCACGCAATTGCGGAAAGAATACAACGACCACGAAGACAAGACGAAGAAGCTCGAGGCTGAGCTAGCCATGGCGACTACAGCGAAGTCGAAACTCGCTGATGAAAAGGCTACTCTCGAAAAGCATCTGCGCGCTGATATTTCGAAGCTTCAGAGCGAGCTCCGGGATTCTCGTGAGAAAATTTCGGAGCTGAGCAGTTCTGCCCCAGCGCGCTCGTCGTCACCGCTGGCCACGCCAGTGGCTGCTAGCTTTGACCAGTCTCGCAAACTCTCCGAGACGAGAAAGGAACTCGCAGATGCAAAGAAGGCTCTAATGCGCGCCCAGACGCAGTCAAAGTCTGGTGTATCGCCAAGCAAGTACCCGAGTCGCTTTGGTAAGGGTGACGTCGAGCAGCAGCTAGCTGAGGCTCAGCATGACCTTGCAGCATCAGAAGCACAGATTCGCGAGCTAGAGACTGATCTTGCAAGCGCGCGCCGCGAGCTTGGCCAGAGCGTCGTGCTGCGCCAGAAGTACGAGAAGCTCCAGCGTGACAAGGCACAGCTTCTCCATGAACACTCGCGGCTTATGTTTGGGTCGAAGCCTGCTAACAGTGGCCAGTCTCGTGAGCTTGAGGTTGAGCGCGCGAAGGCGGCAAATGTGAAGAAGCTTGAGAGCGAAATACAGGTGCTCAAGCTGAAGCTTGTGCGGAGCGAGCGCGACTTGCGCTCGACCGAGTCCAAGGTCGAGGACCTGCAGGCCACGCTAGGCAGCCGCGGCAAGGAAGCGGACAACGTGTATGCGCTGAAGCAACGCCTTCGTCTCGTTGAGCTTGCGAAGCTCCAGCTAGAGAAGACTGTGGTCGAGCTCTCCAAATCAAGCCGCGGCAGCGCGGGCAACGGGGGGCGTGCAGCGCACAACATTGCCATCGATAGTCCACGGGCTGACGAGCCCCTTGATCCGCATGATCCGCCCCTCAGTGTTCGCAAGCGAGACATTCCACGCGCGCTGCGTGTTATTTCGAATGATCGACGCGTCTCTGAGCAGGCGCATTCTGCAGCCGATAAGGTGAAGCAATCGGATCTCGAAGAGGCGCTTGAGATTTACAAACGACGCGCAGCTGAATTTCATAGTAAGCTTGAGAAAGCTGAGCTTGTTGTTACCTCCGCGATGCGCGCGGAGTCTGCCGCTAAGGAGCAGGTTGAAGAGCTTCGCACGAGGCTCGAACGCACCGAAGACGACCACAATGCAGAGCTTGTGGAGTTGCGTCGCGGGCTCGTATCGACACAGAAGGAGCTTGACGAGCGCGATGTGAAGCTAACGCGCATGCGATCGCGCGCGGCGTACGGATCCGAGCTCGACAAACAGGTTAAGTCACTCAACAGCACACTTGCAGAGCTTTCGGGTGAGCGCGACCGTCTCGCAAGCGACAAAGCGCGGCTTGAACGGCGACTGCACGATATGGTGTCGAGCTTTGAGGAGCGGCCGCGGCAATTGCAAGAGACAATTGAGGCCCTCCAGCAAAGCGAAAAGCAGTACCAGCGGGACCAGAGTGAGCTTGTCTACAAGCTTGAGCGCAAGGACCGCCTTGTAGATCAGCTACGGCGAACACTTGCCGACTCCGACGCAAAGCTTGAGAGGTACCGCGAGGATCTTGATCACCTGCACGCAGCAGAGTCCGCAAAAGACGTGGCGCTGCGCCGCGCGACGCGCGACGCTGCGAGTGCGCACGAGCAGTTTTTGATGGCCGAGCGTGAGCTTGAGCAGTACCGCATGCGCTCCTCGCGAAACGCACGACCGCATGATATTTCACGGGCCTCCGCTCCAGCTCAGCGAGGCGCCGATAATCGACCTGCATTTATTTAATATGTTTAATACCCTGGTCGCGTAAATACACATTCTATATAAGATTCACGTTAATGGCACACAGCCCGGCTTTAGAACAGAACGAGAGATAAGACGAGAGACCAAGGCAAAAACTTCGCACTGACGAATGCGCAGCCAAGAGGCGATTTTGTCTGAGCAGCTTTCTGGAAATAAGAAGTCACCGTGTATGGGTGACGATGATATAACAAACGCAACCCCGCCTTGACCTGAGCAGCACGAGGAGAGCCCGCCTGTTCTAAAAACGACTCTAACGTTTAATTTGACCAACCGCTTCCTAGGTATGTCTCTATTTCGCCTTTACACAATTACTGCGCATCGACCCTGGGGTTCGGACAAAAAGCGTGACTAACACTCACAAAGACAGGCCAGTTTGAGATCCCTTTCGGTGTGCCACCATGAGCAGTCGCAGCGACCGCGCCTGCATGGTGTGTGGAATTATCCAGCCACAGCGAGAGTTCGTGAGCCGTGGGTGCCCGAATTGCGAGAGCATTCTGCACTTCCAAAACGATGACTCGCTCGTGCAGGACTGCACGTCGCCTACGTTCGAGGGCCTTGTCGCCCTCACAGACAACCGCAATTCGTGGGTTGCACGCTGGTTGCGGATAGACGGGTTTCAAAAGGGGCTGTATGCCGTGAAGGTGTCCGGCCGTCTGGCCCCGGATATTGTGGGCGAGCTCAGCGACCGCGGGATCACATATCGACCGCGCGACGGCTCTGCGCAAGACTGAGCGCAAGAGTCAGACCTTTGGAGAGACCGCAATCGCCAACGCCGCTTCCCTTGAAAAACGAGGCGCCCAAGGTTCCCGTGGGCAGCCTGGGGGGGCAAAATGCGGTAGTTCACTATTAAATGACTTATGTACACTAGCGGCTTAGAAGAGCCGAATGCTAATGGCTAAGCACAGCCGGATCGAGCTTCGGATACTCAACTTTTTCATTTACAGGCAGAAAGCGCTCGAGCAAGGTGTTCTGGAGCAGCGAGTAGGCGTTCGACGACAGCCAGTATAGTTCGAGCGCCATAGGCGCCTGGAAGCTCAGTGCCATGAAAATAATGGAGCCTGCGCGCGATGCGTTCGCAAGGGCAGCTGGCACGGACGGCCCCTGGCGCCGTGCCGGCGTAGCTGCGGCATTGAGCTCCACATTACCGAGAGAGCAGGCGCCAATGGCAAGCGGCACAACGCCGTAGGGATCAGGCTCTACAAGGTTGCGGAACCATAGAAAGCGCGACGCATCGAGGTTGCCGAATTCGGTTGTGTGAGAGAGATCGAATCCAACGAGTGAGCGGATGGCTAGCGACATCGTCACGAAGACAGGAATCTGCACGGCCGGCAACAGCAGCACCTTCCAGTTCTGACAGTGGAACTGGCGGTAAAGTTGAATGCGGCGGCGGCGGCGCTCCTTGCTCGCAAGCACAACGATCTGCTCGGCTGACAGCGGCGTCTTGTCACGGACAACGCTCTGCGCAAGCTGAGCCTTCAGCACAGGGACCATCGCGCTGAGCAGGGGCTGTAAGCGCGCCTGTTTTCGCGCCCGTATTCTGTTCCAAACGGCCAGAGGAGTTGTGAGCGCTGCGCGGATGCTTACTGTCGCGAGCGGAATGAACACCGGCCACGAGAGGCCCGATGCGTGCTGCATGCTTTCGAGTGCAGCCTGGAGTGGGGCGATCGTTTGTGTGACCGCTTCGACAGACAGGCGGCGCGCCTGTGGCCGCGTGCACAGACGACTAGCCGGTCGCAGCGTCGACCTGAGCATGCTGCTGACAAGTCAGGCTGCACAGAAAAGATTGGCAGTACTACTATACGAGGTGTCAAATACATATAGGAAAGGGCGATTGTATTCATCGAAGAGAAATATTTTTGTACTTTTCTAGGAAGTTGCGCACGATTGACCATGCTCACCGTTTTGCATTCGCAAGTCTGCACCCCGCATAATAAGCGTTAAGGAGACGAGCTGCAGTTTCGCCCCAAGCGGATCAGCAAGAACATTTTGTGCCGTGTCCGTCAGTTGTAGTCAATTTATGTTGTTTTTCCTACAGCCCCTTGTGCCTACCCTCAGCCTGCGCCAAGTGCAGGAACTCTGCATTGATGGCATGCACCGTGAAGCGCCCCGAGGAAAGTCCGTGTGCGTGAACCCTTCAGTGCGCTCGAAAACATGCAAACCGCACTACTCATAAAATGCCGTTGCACTTGCGTTTCTTTCATTAGGCTTTTTCTAGACAGTGACCGCTCACGCACCTTGCGTAACTTATATAGGTCCCGCAGTCTGATGGATCACTTTTTATTACTCTCAGGACCACAGCTAATCGACTTTTACATAGATAGTGAAGCAACGCCTACTCCTGGACAGAGGCGCCCTCGGCCGCCTTCAGCAGCTTCCATGAACATTCAACACCGTTGGCTTTGAACGCGCTAATAATGTCCGCAGCGATCTCTTCAAATCGATCCGTTGCAAGCGCGAGCACGGTCGGCCCAGCACCGCTCAGACACACGCCTAGCAGCCCAGGGTGTGTGCGCGGTGTCATCGACGTGAGAATGTCGGCCAGTCCAGGAACCAGAATGCGGCGATAGCGCTGGTGCAGGCGGTCCTGCATGGCTAGGTGCACGAGCTCCGCGTCAACGGGCGACTGCCCAAGCGCCGGCATAAGCAGTGATACGCGCTGCAAGTTGTAGATAGTGTCCTGGCGCGTGTACGCAGAGGGCAGAACATCGCGTGACTTCGCAGTGCTGACTTCAAAGTTCGGAATAACGCAGACAGCTCGGATGTCACTGTTGAACGGGTAGCGCATTGACTTCGAGATGTCAATGGGCGGCACCGGCGGCGACAGACCCGTGTCAAGACCACCCGTGGCTTGGCCAGGCTCGGGAAGCACTTCTGCGAGAGGAATCTCCGAGCGCTCTAGCTCTGTGCCTGACAGCTCACGCAGGAAAGAGCCCACGAATCCGCCAAACATCGCCGCAGAGATGTTGTCTGGGTGCCTCTCGATCATGAGACAGAAGTCCATGAGCCGTCGATTCGAGAGCCCTAGCTTGCCAACGGCGTTGCCGACGAGCACACCAGCAACCACGGCTGCACCCGACGAACCAAGGCCGCGTCCAAGGGGAATGTCGTTGTGAATGTGCACATGCGTGCCGACAGGGAAAACGCGGATGTCGTGCGATCGCAGCACGTACAGGGCTGTGCGTGTAATGAGGTTTGCGTCCGCCTCTAGAGGAATGTTTTTGGAGCCGAGACCGCCGGCTGAGATCGAGCAGTTCATGCGACGCGGCTGCTTCTCCGCGTTCTCACCGCCAACCGTCACGTCGACGGTGAGATAGAGATCGAGCGCAATGCCGAGCACGTCAAAACCAGGGCCAATGTTTGCGCTCGACGCGGGAACCTTTATCTGCACACTTCGCATCCCCACTTCTCAGCCTATTTCCACACCCGGCGTGCGACCCTTAATAGTGGGACTTTTTTGTGGCTGCTCACACAATACGATGTATGCTGCCTTTTGATCGTCTTGCCTTGAATACACCCCGCGCCCCGGCCCATCCCTATATCCACCACCCCCGTTTAGCGGGATGATTTCCGGACTGCAGAGCTATGTGCGGGAGCATCAGCTGGCCGTGCCGAGCGACTTAGGTGGCGCGACGGTAGGTGTCGCTGCTGAGGCGCTTGCTGGGCTCAGCAGCGCCGAGATCGCTGCGCGCCTGGGATCGTCGCCTGCGACGTGGATCGTCGTGTTTGATGGTCCCGCACGCACGACGCGCAGCCCGCTCACGGACGGTCTCGAGCGCCGCCGAGTGCTCGATGCCGTGCTCCGCGCAGACGTGCCCTTCGTTGTCGCACCTGGCCTCGCGGCCGCGCAGCTGAACTTCTTGTTCCAGAACAGGTTCATCTCGCATGCCTCGGGCTCGGACGAAACTCTGTTGTGGGGCGATGTCCCCGTAGTTTACGAGGCATTCGCTCAGCAGCCGCTGGTGCTCCGCAAAAAAGTGTTGCTAGCGCACCTGCGTTTGCCGGATCCGGCTTTTGTCGAAGCTGCCATTGGGGCGGGCAGCAGCGTCACAGCCGAGTCGTATCCGCTTCTGCAACGCGACATGGACCTCTTCGATGCAGCGGTGCGCACACTGCACTTCGGAGGAGGGTCTCTCTTACGCGCGGCCCGCCAGAACACAGATCCGGCGTACGTCTCGCGGTTTGAAAAGGCGTTGGCTTTTGTGCACCGGCAGCCCGTACTGGACGTCGATGGGACGATTCTGCTCACAAACAAAATGCAGCAGCCTGTGCCGAAGGACTTGCACGATGTCATTGGTCGCCAGCTTTCGCCTGAGACGTACTGGTACCTCACAAAGGGCGTGCTCGGACCCGAGTTACCGGCGGGCCTATTGTGGGGCTGGTTTGCAGACTCTTACCGCATGCCGACATCCCCGCCGGGTCCTCATGCTGCCTTCACAGCTGTAGAAGCTGCTGTAAGCCCAGCGCGGCAGCAGGCACTTGCCCTGCTAACGGCGACGATACACCGCTACTTCCAGGTGAAGGAAACCGTCAACCGCACAGAAGGAGGCTCTAACTTTGTGCGCCTTACGCCGGAGCGGCCAGCGGCCCCTGCGGCCGCGGAGTCGCCTCGTTCAGTAGTTGACGCCGCGGTCGCGCACGTCATGGCGTTCGTCAAGGCGCCGAAGGACACCAGGGCCGAAGACGTGCCGGGACACGTTGCCCGTACGGCCGCGAGTTTGAGCGAGGAGATCCCGCCGACCGTGACAAAAGTTGCGCGCCTTGCCTTGCGCCAGTTCGCCGAGGCCGTGATTGTCAACTACATGGCAACAGGAGCTGTGCCGCGCAGCATTGACACTGCGGCTGTTATTGGGTTGCTGCCATGGTAGGTCGGGTTAAAACTAAATTTGCCAAAAAAAAAGTTAAGCTCTTTGCGCGCACGCGCAAGACGAAACGTTATACAGGCACAGACCGCACTTAGCCAAGGCCATGTGTTCGATCGTTATAAGATCTACTATAGGTACTGAAAATGCACTTTGTGTGGTTTTGTAATTTACCTCTCAATCTCTAGTTACAGGTTTCTTTTAGGCTAATGTTACAGATGCCTCGTAAAAGTGGCATTTATTGTTATGCAAGTGCACCCGTTACATTCAATCGCTACAACTTTCGGGTGCGCTGACAATGATCTGTCAAGTTGTCGCTGCTGCCGTGTTAACTAGGCAATGCGCGGGTTATGATTTTTAGCTAAAGACTACTTCTGAGCACTCAAATAAATGTCACTGATGACGCTGCTGTGGAAGAAGAAGCCCAGCTCAATAAATTAAGGGCTTACTCGCTAAGAATCCGCAAGCATTACCGAGCTGTTTTGGCGCGTCCCCGGAGCCGGTGACCCGTCGATATCCGAATCGGCACGCATCGCCTGACCGTCAGCCCTTGGTGGCGCGGTGCTCAGCGGCAGTGGTTGAAACGGTTGTAGCGGGTGGCCCTGGTATGCATTCTGCAGAGGCGCGCCCAAAAGCCCGCCGGTACTCTGTTGATTAAGCTGCGAGTTGTACGCAAGCTGCTGGGATTGCTGAGCTTGCGTGGGTTGTGTTTGATGTGTCTGTTGGGGGAAATGATGATGATGATGAGAATGGTGATCGTGCTCGTCCTCCTGCTGTGATGCCTGGGACTGGATCGAGTGCGGGTCCTGACGCAAGCTCTGCTGGCTCGCGGCATTACCCTGTGCCGATCCCCGTGGCGAGTTTGTACTCGTCGTCGAGTCTTGACGCTCAGCCTGCGTACTCTGTGACGTCGATGACCCAGTGTTCGCCGGCGCGCACCAGTACCTGTGCTTCGACCATGACTTCAGCTGACAAGCTTTCGAGCAGTACTTCGTGCGCTTACAGCGGCGACACTTAGCAAATTGCCGAGGCGAGGTCTCCCACTTTCCACAGGCAAAGTTGGCACACTGCCTGATTCCACCTTTGGACTCGTCCTTGCGCACAACATTGCGCATAATAATGCAAGCCCAGTGTGGAAACTCACACGGCCACCTGAAGGAGGTGAAGCGCTCAACAAGCTCAAAAAGGTTGATTGGCTTCGTCAGGTATTCCTCGTCAAAATCAACAGTGTTCTCAAAGTCGTAGGCATAATACATGGCCTCATAGTCGCGCGTCTTACCGGAGTTAGCGACGAGTTCGCGCGTGCTCAGGGCTTCCGAAACGGGTGCCGACGCAAATGAAGACTGCGAGCTGTGGCTTGACAAACACTCGTCGACATCCATGGCATCTTCCATCGAGCTGTGCGAGCTCAGATCAGAACTGTCGCTCTCATAAACACAAGTGAACAAATCCTCGTGAGGCCTCAGAGACATCTTTGGAAGCAAGTGCGTCTCGTGCATTTCACGCCGCAGATGAGAGTATTTTGAAACGAAGGCAATGATCTCCAGTGCCCAACAAACATCCTGCTCACGCGGTACGAGAACACCATTCATGAACTGAGGAATGCGCATGCCAACCGTCTCCATGTCTCCCGACTCGCGCATCGCTGAGGGCAGGCGTACAGACTGGTCGCCGGGCTGCTCGCGCGAAAAACGGTTCACAGCCTGGCCAGTGGCCTGAGTAAACTGCGACAAAAATAGGCCTGCACGCATCGCCATTCGCATGTCCTCATTATCTGCAGCCGTCGTAGATGGATCCTGGAAACTCGGTGGCTGCACTCCTTGGCTTTGTTGGCTCTGCTGCGTGCTTTGCGTGTCCATCGACGCGTGCCGCACGCCAACGGTGGCCCCATGGCCAGCTGCAGCACTAGAGCCAGTCTCCCCGCTCGAGCCTGAAATCGGCTCGCCGGTCAGGCTGCTTTCGACCTCGGCCGACATGTCTGTGGCGTTTGCCACCATCGGGTTAAGGCTCGACGAACCAAGCATAGAGTTAGAATTTGTGGCCGCCGTGCCCGACGTCGAGTGAGTGTTGGCCGTGCTTCCAGATGCGCCAGTTGCAAGGCTTGGCGCCGCGTGCCGATGCACGCGGTAGTCGCGGTCACGATCGCGGTGCTCAAGGCTATCGCCTTGAGCGACCAAGTAGTTATCAAGCACAGTAGCGATGACAGGAATGGCGCCCGCTTCAAGGATCCGCTTGCGTACGGTCTCAGAGCCACGCGCACCAAGGTTCAGCAGGCACTGCATACTGAGATGCCACTTGTAGGCAGCAAGATCAGAGTCATGCTCGCCTTGGTTCGCGTCTTTCATGATCTGTACGATACGCTCCAGGCCGCCGTCGGAACACAGTGTCTCGCGAACACGGCCGCTGCTTCCCGTGAGAATCATGAGCTGGTGCAGCGAATTCACGAGCGGGCGGCTCGACGTGCAATCCAGAGCACGCCGGTCGTACAGCGTCTGCGTAATTGACAGTGACGCACGGTTCGACACCGTCGATAGGAAGTTCGAATATCTCATGGCTCGAACGTTCCCTCAAAAGCTGGTCCTGTCCCGCGCCGCCACGCTTGTAAAGAGGAGGATTCCAAATTAGTAAGTCCTACCAAGAACGCCTCCGGGGGGGGGGGCCTGCGCCATATTCAAGCGACTCACGATGAGTAAACGTCACATTAGTGTCATCGCGAGACGTGAAGGCGTTCGACGCATGACAGTGACGTCTCGCGGGTGCAGTAAGCGTACAACCATGTGCAGCGATGAGTACGCAATCTTAACACCGCGCAGAACCGCGCGAGGGTCACAAATAGGCCTTTCAAATAAAATCGCAGATAATAATGATTTATTGCCAGTTTATCCACGAGGAGCGTCTCGTGTACGGATGTTCGCCACCACCAGCGGCAAATTGCCGCAAGTTGGTGGCGTCACGTAGTTAGCGTCCCAACCCTAGCATCGAAAAACTGAGCAACCTGAGGTGCCGTAGCCGCCCGGGGCGCTAGATACAAGATGGCGGATGCATAGCTCTGACCGCGCACCCAGCGGCAGTCACGGTTATAGATGACAACAGGTCACAAACTGTTGGTCGCCGTGGTTACTGTAATGCACCGCACAGCGTAATACGCTTTGTACGTATGTAATCTGGTACTGTCTAACTTTTGCTGGTTAAGAAAAAAATAGGAAGATCGGAAATGCATAGTGTTCAATTTCTATAGTATCACAAGTACAAACGGGTAACCTTACTCTTCGTCGATCACAGGCTAATTTAAATTATGGGTTCGTGACGGTGGAACCACTCTTTGGGTGTTTAGGAACCGTCGGCAAGTTCCGGTGGGAGGACCACGGCAGCCGTTCTTTTCTAGTTGCAGGCTTACTGCGGTCAGCTTCGCCGTCATGGTCTTCTGAGTCGCCGTAATAAAGGAATCTACGCTCGGCCTTCGTCAGCTTGGTTGTCTCATCACTGTCAATCAGCTTTTTGGCAAGCTTGCGCTTGTTCTCTTGGATGAACATTATTCTTTCTTCCAATATGTTGGCCGCAAAGAGCTCATGGCAGTCAACTTCGCGACGCTGACCTAGGCGATGGACGCGCTTAATCGCTTGGTCGACAATCTGCGGGTTCCACCAAGGCTCTACCATAATTACCTGAGAAGCCGACGTAAGGTTCAAGCCTACGGCTGCCGCTTGGAGAGAGCACAGCATAACAGTGTAGCCAGTCTTGTCGTCACGGAAGTTTGCTAAAATAGTTCGACGTTGTGAGGCGCTAAGCGACCCGTCGTAGAGAAGGTACTTGATGCCCTCAAACTCGAGCATGGGCCTCAGGAGGTGCAACATGGTCACAAATGATGAAAATATAACAGTCTGGCGAGTTCGTTCTTTAGTGAGAATCTTGCGGACTTCCTGGACCTTCGAGTTGTTATGGCCAACGAATGTGCGCTTTTCGTCAGCAGCATCAGCCTCGATGGATAGCAAGCCAAGCATGGCCGTCAAGTCGTCAGCCTCATCAATTTCATTGGTTCGCAAAGCGTCCGCAGCGTTGCCATCAGAGTCCAGCTTCAGTGAATCTATGTCGGGTAAAGCGGGGTCAGTTTTGGTTTCGGGGATCGTGTCAGCCCACCCAGGGTCGACTTTTCCCTTCTCATTCAGAAGGCCATTGCAAGCTTGGCGCATTCGCGTTAGCCAGACCACTTTGAGCTCATCATCTTCATCAGATGAGTAGACCCACGACTCGTACACAGCGTGCTCTCTTGGCGATAGCCGCACCTTTACCGCATGCTTCACAATCGGCGGCAAGAAGGAGCCCAGGACTTTCTGCGTACGCCGCAACATTATTACACGCAGGACCTTTGCCAGGGAATCCAAATTTCTCTCAAAATTTTTGACAAAGTCTTCGGAGCTGCCACTACCCATCACGCCGATAAATTTGAAAAGCGAGTAGAGATCCCCAATGCGGTTGTGGAGAGGCGTGCCAGTCAGGGCCCAGCGGCGACCATCGCTTCGCAGCTCAGCCATGGCTTTAGCGATGTTTGTTTTCGAGTTGCGGAACGAGTGAGCTTCGTCGGCAATGATGCGGAACCATGGTCGCGCAAACAGAGGGCCCTTCTTTTCGTGCTCTCGCCAAACAATGTCATAGGTTGTAATCAAAACATCGTGTGAGTGAAGCTTAGCAGCTTCGGCAGTACGACTCTGCCCATGATGCAGGCCAACCGATAGTTTAGGAGCCATTTGGAGAATTTCTTCCTTCCACTGGTCGGCCACGGCTAGTGGCACCACGACCAATGTCGTTCTCACGGTGGCTTTCGGCTCTGGCCGTTCATAAAGTATGATTCCAATGCTCTGAATAGTCTTTCCAAGTCCCATTTCGTCGGCAAGCAATCCGCCCCTAACGTATCGACGACCATGCTCTCGACGAGCCATAAACCTAACACCCCTCTGTTGATGCGGCAGAAGCCGGGGCACCAGTCCTTCGACTACGAGTTCAGCTCCTTCGGCCTCTTCATCTTCATTTTCAGCGTGAGACGCAAAATCGAGAAGCGATTCGAGACGTGATTTTTGAGAGGCCACTGAGTCTTCAGATGTGCCCACCTTTGTCGGAGGCACAACTTGTTTGAATCGTGGCTTTCGATGAATGCCGGAGCGTATTGGCATTTTACCTGCTGATGCTTGTAGATGTGTTGGAAGCACAGTGTCTTCGCCGTCGGCGTCCAAGGTTGCTGAGTTCGCGAACTTACTGCCATTGGCGCTGAATCCGCTTGCTGAGCCGCTCGAAAGGAATGGGTTCGGAATAGATTTATTGGCTGGGTTCGGTAATGGCTTCGGCGCATATTTCTGCAGAGGCTTAGCATTCGCGTCCCTCGTCCTCTCCTCCTTCTTCCTCTCTTGGCGCAGAGGCGCCTCAGGCATACTACTATTACTGGCGAGAGGATTTGGCATTGGCTTAGGTTGGGCCTTCTTCAAGGTTGAGGAAGTAAATGAACTGGTTACCTCACTAGTCCTAGCAGCGCTTGGTTTGCTCGCTGGTGGTGACCCCGGCTGAAGGGCGTTCTTTTGTTTGGATCCATTCATTTTGGACTTACTTGACGCACCTGCTTGCCTTGACTCTCGCAGCGGACTTCCAATTTGCTCCACTGGCCGCTCGCCTTTATCGGGGTTTACCTTCTGCTTTCGCTCTGGGGTTCCCATTCCCATACACTGTCGCCTTATCCCTGTAGTTTTTGTTTGTTTGGATAGAATGTGTGTGTTTTATGATGCGCGCGTGAAGCCGAACCTAGCCTTGGCCTAACCCTGGCATGATCACCTTGTGAACCTCGCAGCATGCACTTTTCAAGAGAGGCCCCCGTTCGCCAATAACGCTTGAATATCCCTTCATACACTCCGTTGTCTAAGATATTAAACCGGCACATCAGTCAGTTCCCCCCTTCTTTGGTGAGCAATGATTCAACGATACCATTTTGTGTTCCGCACACAAACAGCTTTGCCTGCGGATCTGTCTGGGTGCGAACACATGCAAGGATGGCGAGAACAACGGCCATATCTAGTAAAACGTTAACTCGTAGATTCTCAGACCACGCGGGGACTGTAGCCAGAGAATACAGTTCTGAATTTCATCATCAAACCTTCTATTTGCAGATTCAGAAAATAAGCTCACAGCATGCCTCGGCGTAAACATTAGTAGCAGGCTCTTATACCTCCATGCCTTTCAGCAAGAAGGCCTCTCCCCCTACTATGAGAACTGTGTGGCTACGCCTGCCACCATGGTGTACATTTGCGGGGACTGTCACTCTAGTAGTTCTGGTATGTCTGATCTCCATGAAGCTTGTTGGAAACGCCTCGGGAGACGGATCGTCGGCATATGAGGTAGCAAGTACAATGTTGACCGACTTTTTGCAACCATGGGAGCGCGACACTGCTAGCGAGTATATGCTTAAGCTTCACACTACCGCAGCTCAATCTGAGCCTCCACATCTCCGATTCTACGAGTTCGAGGTCTCAACTCAAGTCACCTACATAGGTGGTACCAGAAGAGTCCTCACAGTAATCAACGGCCAATATCCGGGACCACTTGTTGAAGCTATTCAAGGTGACAGGATCATCATAAACGTGATAAACAAAATCAACTCTGCTGAGTACGAGTCGCCGCCAGCCACTTCTCTGCACTTCCATGGCCAGCTCATGAATGGAACAAACTTCTACGATGGCTCGGTAGGAATGACACAGTGTGGCATCATGCCCGGCAAAAACTACACGTACGCGTTCGAAGCGGACACACCTGGCACGTCCTGGTATCACTCACATTGGCGTCTGCAACAAATTGAGGGCTTAGTGGGACCACTTGTGGTTCATGAGCGAGCCAGTTTGAGCTCAGACTCAGTAGGCAAGATGGACAGCAGTCAAACTAAAAGCCAGCAGGAGGCGGTCCTCCTCCTCACAGATCTATACAATCGCCGCTCGGAGGACCTCTTGCTAGACTACATGGAGCCATGGATCGGCGGAAAAGAGGAGCCTATCCCAGATATTGTGTTGGCTCAGGGGAAGATTGATCCTTCAATCAACTTCAGGAAAGGGGGCAAGACTCGAATTCGCATCGTCAACGCATGCTCTTACACAGCAGTTCGAGTTGAGCTCGAAGGGGCAAGCATGATGGCTGTTGAAGCGGACGGAACTCCACTGGAATCTGCAACAGTGAACAGCTTGATGGTTTACCCCGCTCAGCGTTACTCTATAATGACAACGCTCGACGAATGCGCTTGGCTACATACTACCCCTCAACTCTCCCTGTACGGAAACTCGAACCCATCCGCGCGAAAGGTGGCCTCAACAAGTGGCTCTTTGAAAACTTTGCTTTGCTTCGACGGGAGTAAATTTAAAACCTCACGCATAGCAAGTGGCGTGCAGCTGAGCGAGGAGGAGTTGATTGAGCCTTATTTCGCACCGCAATTAGATATGTCCCGTCCCCGGCCTGTACCTGAGCACGCTGATTTAGAGTCTTTCGTCGATCTCTCAATGTTTCGTCTCGAAAGTGGGGAGATCGCGGGAGCACTGAACAATCAAGTTTACAGGGAGAGGACGCTCGGGAACATGCTTCAAAGTGTTTTGCAAATCCCCAATGATCGCAACAGGCGTCATGAAGCGGAAGCTCATCACCGCCACGGCCAAAGTCCAAGGTTAGAGTCATTGTTGAGCATCCACTCAATCCAGACATTGGATCTGTTAATCCGCAACTTCGACGATGGTCCTCATCCTGTCCACCTTCATGGCCACAAGGTGTGGATTTTGAGCCGCGGTAATGTAGGGTCCGATACTCCATTTTGGAAGTCGCCTTCGCCTTTAAAACGCGACACTGTATGGCTTCCTGAGGATCAATGGGTACGTGTCAGAACCGTAGTCGACAACCCAGGTATATGGGCCGTTCACTGCCACATTCCGTGGCACTCAAGCACAGGAATGAAAGGAGCGATTCTTGCATTACCGCAGCAGCTAAAGAAGCAAACACCACCGGCAGAGTGGTACGATCTCTGTCAACGATGAGGCGGATGAGCTGTAAAAAATTGTAAAAATTAAGCGCCTAAATCGCAGCTGCATTAAATAAAAAACTAGCAATAGCTACAGTATTTCTAAACATAGGAAAAGAGAAGCTCATCGTCCAACGTGCCAAACATTAGTCGTAACGCGTTGTGGATACGGCGCAGCTCGCCGCTAATGGTGATTGCCGTCATAAGGTAGGAATGAAAAAGCACAAAATCATAGTTCTCATCGGATATAGCGGCAGCGTCATGCTGCTCGGTCACGCTGCCACGAGCAGCTGGCTCGTGCTGGAACGCCCAGCGGCGCTCCTTCAGCTTCTTTACGAGCCTTTCAGTCGCACTTTCTGGCTGAGGAAGATATTCTGGCACTGGAAAACCAAGCCTAATTGAAGCGGACGCCGTATAGAATTGAAGAAATAACAAGTTGCAGAGCTCCTGTCGCTCGGCAGACGTATCAGCAACTAGATCCAGCTCGCGCGGTGACGCGGTAGGCTCGTCATTGATGAGCACACTAATACTATGGAAAGCATCGAGAATGACCTGGGTAGCCTCCAGCAAATGTTTGTAGGGCTCAGGGTCGAACTTGCCCCGCAAGCGGAACTCATTCGGAGCCGTTTTGAGTAGAGCCTCGAGATCGAGCATCATGTTCTGGAGCTCACGCTCGTTATGAACGCCACGGAAGCGCGCTGATGGGCTATCCGTGCGACGCACGATACCAATCGGATCTCGTTTCCAAGTCATTCCCATACGCATCCATTGGATACACAAGTCGGAGCGTAGAGCTCGACGCGCGCTATGCGGCCAGAAAGTTACAGTCATAAAAACAGCCCACAGCACACCAGTCAAGACGGATATGACCCTATGGAATGCAATGTCATATATGGGAGATCCCAAAACAGGGTCATCCTCGTCTCTGTCATTCTGTGAGACCAAGTATCCGTAAAGACACACCAAATTGAATGTCAGTAAAATGAACCGACCTAGCACGGCATCATGATTGCTGAGGATTCGCCGGAAGCACAGTAAAGCCATTATGAGAGCACAGAGGAGAAGTAGAGCTGGATTCTCGCCGCAAGAAATGCTCGCAACGACGCCGGCCAAGGCCCCCACAGTAGTACCGATTATGCGAAGGGGAATGTTGTGGGTCATCGAGCCAAGATTTCGCGCCATGATAATCATGTATGTGATGACTGCCCACTCGCCATGCCAAAGTCTAAATGTTTCCCTGTAGTCAGATGTGAATGCGGGCAATGAGATGATGGCAGCACCCACGCCAACTCGGATGCCATGCTGGACGTCCAGGTTTCGCAAAAAAGTTATAATTTTCCAGATAGACGGACCGACTCCTGCATGGGGAGCTCTGCGTGTTGGGTAGAGCGCTTCAGTCAGTTGAGTGAAAGGCTCCTCTTTCTCGACGGCTAGCTGCACTAGATTGCCCTCCCGAGCCAGCGCCTCCGCATCCTCGAAGTCGAGACGGAGCCCCTCCGCAAGCAATATTTCCTCACCAAGGTCTTGCAAAATGTGAGCAAACAGGCTGCACGTAGCTAGCAAACCGTCTTCAATTGGAGTGGCCTCGCTAGCAGCCTGATCAGAGTGGTCCCGCAGCTCCATATCGCGCGCGTGCGTATACGTAGCCAGCCGAGTGCGCATGGCACTAACGTCCTCACGCGTATTGACGGAGCGCAAAAAGTCAGCCAACTGCTCGGCAAAGGATTGAACAGGGCGCTGTAGGCGACCAAATACCTCGTGAAAGTTTCTGAGGGGGCTTGTCTTCTTAGCAGCCTTGAGGCTTGCTGCTATAGCCGAGCGACCAACCGAGTCCCACCTCGACGAGTTGCGCCGCGAGAGGGTCTGGCTCGAAGAGGTGCTAGCTTGGTCAAGTAGGAGATCGGCAACCCCAATGCAATGGAGAAGGCCACCGAGATGCATCGACTGCCGCTGTAGGGACCACTGTGTCCCCTGCAGCATTTTTAGCTGAGCTTTGGATTTTGAGCGCCAAGCAAACAGCGCAAACTCATATTTGGCATACTGCAGCTGGTTCTTTAGTGCACTGAGAAGTGAATTAGCCTCGTTATTCACGCTTTCATACTCGTCTGCGATACTTGCATTTCCTGTTCCGCGCCCAAACTGGTAGACGAGAAGATCAAGAAGATCTGCGTAACGTTCCATGAGGTCGTCAGCCTTCTTTCGGAAGACGTCCACACTTGATCGTCTGTAGAACACTGCCGACACTGTGCTCGAGATAGTTGCACCTAAGGCCACCATTTTGAGGTAATTCAATACACGGTCGAAGGACATGGCGCCACGCTGAACATCGTCATCTTTGAGTAAAGTCGTAACAAGGAATATAATTGCGGCCGATGAGGCCGTATTAAAAGAGGGGTTGTTTGCCCTCACTTTCATGAAACCAACGAGACCAAGAGATCCGGCGAGGAACAGCAGGAGCGTCATGTCTTCTGCCCAAATCGGTATGCTGTGGGTGAACAGCTCTTGAACGAGAAGTGTTATCGCTGCGCTCACGCTGATCGAAAAGAGAAGTAGCATCACAGTGAAATAGATGACCTCGATGAGGTTCCCCAGTGGCCTAACAGGGTGAAACCAGACAGAAGTAGTAGCTACGATATGCTTGTTGCTCGATTTTCCAAGGAATTGGCGTAAAGGCGTGAATACGAAGAGCGCCGCGACACAATAGGCGAGGGCACATATAGCAACATCCCGCCACTTCGGCGCCTCGGAATTGCCACCTTGCCTTTTAGGTAACAATGGTGTAGACTCTGATGTGGGCTCACTCATGGCATCTACGCACCAGGCCGACACAGGGGCGCGCAGAGCATGCACTTGCGAGTAAACAATCTATGCCTCATAGGGTCAGGGCCCCATTGTAGGTAGCCGTCGAGCGTTCCCCAAGTTTAGATTAGGCACTTTAATTAAAGCGCTACTAAGCTCGAGCACCAGACAGCGGTAGGAGCAGGACTGGCAATTGCCGGGCTGCGTTGTGTATATTCGCAACGGTACAATGCCGTGTTAGGCAGTGAGAAAGCACAGCACGCAGTTGCTAAATAATACAAATACAAAACGAAGCAGCATATAGAGAACATACGTTAAAGGCTTGGCCTCAGGCTACATCTGTAGATACGTTGCCAATGAGCTGTGATCGCTTACGGTTCCAACCGTGCCATCTTGCGGCTGGCAGACTGCTGACGCTGACGCCGCCGTCTCAACGCCTAACCCATTTCTGTCTCAGCGGGCGACCTTAGATCACATGTCTGTTGACCGGAGGAGCAGCCCGCTCCCACCAAGTTGCAACGTGACCCACCACCACCCTCAAAGGCGTGTGGGGGCAGTGAAGTAGAAGACTCGAACCCCCCAGTACTCCCCATGGATTCCAGCATGGAGGACTATCTGGTGGGCTCTTATTCTAGCGCGTCACCGTCGCCGCGGCCAGAATCGCCCATTGAGCCCTCAATGCCTATGGACCAGGCTATACTTGAGCCTGAATTCACGGACGCGCCGATCGCGCACGAAGAGGAGCCGTCGCCAGTGCTGGCACCTGTATCGAAACCACTGCCGCCTACAATTAACGAGTCCGTCTCTCGCATGGCTGTCTTGACAGTCAATCAGCCACAAAAGGTCACGGATGGGTCGAGCGCGTTCGTGTCGTACCTGGTGGTGAGCCAGACATCGTTCGACGAGAAGCCAGACAAAGTGAGGCGTCGCTTTAGCGACTTTGCCAAACTCTACGACCAGCTTGTGGTGGAGTTTCCTGCCTGCGCGGTACCGCCGCTGCCGGACCGGTGGCGACTTGAGTACATCGCTGGAGACCGGTTTGGGCCTGAGTTCACGTCGAAGCGTGCGGCAGCATTGGAGCGTTTTCTGTTTCGGGTGTCTCAGCATCCGTACTTGCGGCACTCGCGCACTTTCATGCAGTTTCTGTCAGGCGCGCCCGCCGGCGTGGCAAGCCACATGTCGGCATCTGGTAACGTCTCAACGACGCTAGACGTTCTGAGTGACAGTCTGATGAACGCGTTTGCGAAAGCAAAGCACCAGTCTAAGGAAATGGTGGATGCAAAGGAGCGAGCAGACAGGTTTGACCAGAACGTTGCTACGATCGACAAGGCTGTGCTGCGCACAGCGAAGTCGCAGCAGGATCTTGTCGCCGACATGGAGGACATGTGCAAGCAGACGCTGCGGCTCGCGAAACTCGAGCCAAGCAACGAGTCCGAGTTTCAGGCGCTTGCCGACACCGCACATAGCTTACAGTCTGCGACAGCGCAACTACGGACAAATATCGACTCGAAGTTTGCTGGCGCGCTGCGTGACATGGCGCACTACGTGCAAGCGCTGAAAGGCATGTTAAAGCAACGCGAGCAGCGGCAGATCGATCATGAAGTGCTTGGCGAGTATCTCGTGCGAACGGAGCACGAACTGGTTGCAGCCGAGCACGGATCACCAGGGTCGTCCTCGACCTCGTCGTACATTCGCACGAAGATGAATGATCTACGAGGTGTCGACAAGGAGCACGCGCGGCAGCAGCGTGTAGAGAAGCTAAAGAGCCGCATCACCGAGTTGCGCACGGAGAGCGACAAGACGAAGAAGATCTCGGACGAATTCGAGGAGCTTGCAAAGCGCGAAGTCCGTGTGTTTGAGCATACAGAGGCGCTCGAACTGCAACAGAGCATGGGAGGGCTCGCGGACAGCTACATTGAGTACTACCAAAGGGTCCTTGCCGACTGCAGGGCTATCGAGGATGAGCTCAGCTGATTATATTTATCGTTCATCATGTTAATATTATACATATTTCATTGCCATAAATTACACTATGCTAGGCAGGAGTGCGTGCGAGAAATAAATTCTGTAACCACCCAGTTTATAAGTTTTAAAACTCGCGTTGAACGGCGTGCGTTCTGAAGTAGATGTGCAGGCAGGAGGCGCAATTTGACACGTTTGATAGCAAGCAAAACAGCGGTGATTACGGAGGCTAACAATGAAATGCTCGCTCGCAGTTTACAGTGAGGGTGTAAATACAGTGCGCTAAGGCGAGGGGAGTAGTTGATTAGGGCGAAGTGTTGTAAATATGACTTAACTAGCACGTTATTGGGCATAGAGCGGGAATTTTATTCTCGTGTCGGTTAATTGCGTTGGAGGTTGAACCAATTCCTAAGAGTTAGTGCGATACCCCCTGACAGTGCATACGCTATATATGTATGGTATGGTCCAGGATCTACACGGTGTGTATGCGTGCATAAACCTTGCATACAGCCATATGCTACGTGGCCTTCACCACGATTCCAAGGTCACGAGTTTAGCGAAGCGTCAAGATAGCAGCTCCACCTAAAACAAAATTATTCCCCGTGTCTTTTTTGCTCAAACTTTTTACTAGCGCCGCGTTCCTCTCTTATCGGCAGAGGCCTCCATGTTTGCCACTTAAGGTAAGTTCTCGAAAACCGCCACGTGATTGGAAAGACGCGTCTCTATATGGAAACGTTCGCTTAGGCACCCACCACCACCCATAGCGCGTGGGTTCATTTCAGATCTGTTACGTGTCAAATTCACGTCGAGCCGCACACGTAAGCACATATATATACGCTCCTCAACCTCAACTGTCTCTTCTGCAAGCACTCTCCATTTGCATACCATGAGCAAACTGTTCACTCCATGGAGCATTTTGTGCTACGCCCTAGCGGTGTTTATGCTGCCCCTTATGGGCTCTGCTGACTCCGACGTGGACGAGTACGGCACTGTTATTGGTATTGACCTCGGTACCACTTACTCCTGTGTTGGTGTCATGCAGCACGGACGCGTCGAAATCCTTGCGAACGACCAGGGTAACCGTATCACGCCCAGCTACGTCGCGTTCAAAGACGATGAGCGTCTTGTCGGTGATGCCGCGAAGAATCAGGCTGCGAGCAACACGAAGAACACCGTTTTTGACATCAAGCGAATCATTGGTCTGAAGTTCAAGGATGAGAGTGTGCAGCGTGATATCAAGCGCTTCCCCTTCACAGTCTCGAGCAAGGACGGAAAGCCCGTGGTTGACGTTGACTTCAACGGCCCGAAGCATTTCGCGCCGGAGGAGATTAGCGCCATGGTGCTTGGTAAGATGAAGCAGATTGCTGAGGACTACCTTGGTGAGCAGGTGACGCACGCTGTTGTTACAGTACCGGCGTACTTCAACGACGCGCAGCGTCAGGCGACGAAGGACGCTGGTACGATTGCTGGCCTCACAGTTCTGCGTGTTGTGAACGAGCCTACCGCGGCTGCGATTGCATACGGCCTCGACCGAAAGGACGGCGAGCGCCAGATCATTGTCTATGATCTTGGCGGTGGTACTTTCGATGTGTCTTTGTTGTCGATTGATAACGGTGTCTTTGAAGTTCTGGCTACAGCTGGTGACACGCATCTTGGTGGTGAGGACTTCGACTACCGTGTTGTGAAGTATTTCCTCTCGAAGTACCAGAAGGAGAAGGGCGTTGATCTTGAGAAGAACGACAAGGCTGTGTCGAAGCTGAAGCGCGAGGTCGAGAAGGCGAAGCGCATTCTGTCGTCGCAGATGAGCGCGCGTATTGAGATTGAAAACTTCGCGGATGGCGAGGATTTCAGTGAAACGCTGACCCGTGCCAAGTTCGAGGAGATCAACATCAAGCTGTTCAAGGACACGTTGAAGCCTGTGAAGAGCGTGCTTACCGATGCCGGCGTCAAGAAGGATGAAGTCGATGACATCGTTCTTGTTGGTGGGTCGACGCGAATTCCCATGGTGCAGCAGCTCCTCGAGGACTTCTTCAAGAAGAAGGCGTCGAAGGGCATTAACCCTGATGAGGCTGTTGCATACGGTGCCGCTGTGCAGGCTGGTGTCCTCTCGGGCCAGGATGGCGCTGACGACATTGTGTTGCTTGACGTGAACCCGCTGACACTCGGTATCGAAACGACTGGTGGTGTCATGACAAAACTCATCAACCGTAACACGCCGATCCCGACCAAGAAGTCTCAGATCTTCTCGACTGCGCGCGATAACCAGGACACAGTTCTGATTAAGGTGTTTGAAGGCGAGCGTCCGTTGTCGAAGGACAACAACCTGCTTGGCCAGTTCGAGTTGACGGGCATTCCGCCTGCGCCGAAAGGCGTTCCGCAGATCGAGGTCACGTTTGAGCTTGATGCTTCCGGAATTTTGAAGGTGAACGGCCACGATAAGGGCACTGGTAAACAGGAGTCGATTACGATCACAAATGACAAGGGCCGCCTCTCAAAGGAGGAGATTGAGCGTATGGTTGAGGAGGCCGAGAAGTACGCTGAGCAGGACTCGCAGGTTCGTAACCGGATTGAGGCGCGCAACGCGCTCGAGAACTACATCACGAGCCTGAACCGCTTCATTAAGGATCCTGAGGCGCCTAAGATTGACGAGGACGACAAGGAGATTCTTACTGACGCCATTCGCGAGGCAGAGAGCTGGATTGCTGAGAACCCTGAGGCTGAGCCGGAGGAGTTCGAGGAGCAGCGCAGCAAGCTCACGTCAACAGCGTATCCGATCACGTCGAAGTTCGATGGCTCGGGCGGTGACGCCGGAAGCTACGACGACGACGTTGAGTACGATGAGTATGATGACGATCACGACGAGCTGTAGACTTAATATTCAGTTTCTCGTTGGCAACATTAAAAGTATATAATCATGCCACCATGTAAACAGTGTGATCCTTTTTGCTGCACTATACAGAATAGAGAGAGCTCTGGCCTAGTCGAGCGTGTAGAGGACCTTGAGCTGCACGACAAGGTCACTGAGGGAAACTGCGTGGAACTCGCCGTTCTCGGCGTTCCTCACATCGCGATAGTGGGTCTCAGTCCAATCTTCAGGACAGCGCCCTGGCTGCTCGCCGTTGAGCTCGCCGTTGAGCTCTTCGGAAATAGCGATGCGAAAGCTGTGCGTGCCCTTGAGGACAGGCAAAAATGAGACCGTAGCACCAATCTGGCGTAGAACTCGCCGGAGGTCGTTAGTTACGTCTAGATCTGCGGCCTCTCTCAGTAGAGGCACGGGCTGCAGGTGGAACTGCCATCTTTCCACTGGCTTCTCGTCTGCGTCGAGGATGATTAACGCAATTTCATCCAACCTAGGGCCAGCACAGGGCTTCTTAAGCCACATATCACATATTTGACGGACCACTGTTATGAGGTACGTGCTTACGCCGTGGTTGCTCGTAACCATGACTGGCAAGCCCCATTTGCGTGCCCGACGAAATTCTACGCGCGAATAGAGAGCGCGCTGAAATAGGATGGAGTTGAACGCCACAACCAGCAATTCAGCCACAATAGTGCTTGAAATTGCCTCCCCGGCCTTCATGTTTACTAGAATCGCACGCGATGTTTGGGGTTCCTAGAGGCGGCGCCCGTGGTAAGGGTACGTCCACGCACGCACACACACTACGGCAACTTGATACTGCTGCAGACAGATTTGTGGCCGACCCAGCTCAGCAGCACGCCTCCGCCTCAGTGAGGAGAATGCATAGCGTCCGTCGCGTGAAGCGCAGTGACGAGCAGAAGGCTGCTCGTCGTCAGAAAGAAGCGTTGGAAATAAAACACTACAATGCTCTGAATGACACTGTTCTCGCACGCGACGCTCAGACGCCGAAAATTGAGGCGCTCAGCCGCACGTCGCAGCTTTTGAACGTTAACCCAGAGCACTATACGGTGTGGAACATTCGACGCGAGCTATTGGAGCGCATTGAGCCCGAGTCTACCCAGAAAGAGCTAATTTTGGCCGACTTGAAATTCCTGGAGTCGTTGTTGCCAAGATACCCAAAAGTATACTGGATCTGGAATCACCGACGGTGGGTTCTTGAGCGCTGCGACGGTGTATGGGAGCGCGAAATCGCCCTCGTGAGCAAGCTGCTGGAGCGCGACCCGCGAAACTTCCACGGCTGGACCTACAGGCGTTGGGTTCTCGCTCAGCAGCCCGCGCAGCGTCGGCAGGACGAACTCGAGTACACGACCGCCAAGATCAACGAGAACTTCAGCAACTTCAGCGCTTGGCACGACCGGGCGCAGCTGCTGCCCCAAATGGATGCGGCGCAGCGGCCGACCCTTCGCCACGAGCTGGACTATGCGGGCCAGGCGGTCGCCATGGATCCACACGACCAGTCAGCGTGGCTTTACTACCACTGGCTGCTCAGCGGCCCATTGTATGCGTCGTCGCTAAGCGCCGATGTCTACGAAAAAGAGTATGACACCGTAAAGGAGCTGTACGATGAGGAGCCCTCGGTCTGGTGCGCGCAAACGCTGTGGCTTCTAACACAGCTCTTGCAGAAGCAGGGCGACAACAGCAGCATTGTTCACAAGATGATCGAGCTCGATCCGCTGAGAAGACAGCGGTACGAGAGTTTGTTACGAGCATGAACATAGTGAGCCGAAACTTGAATGAAATACGACCTATTCAATAAATATGCGATGGAGAGCGAGTCTCCGTTAAGGAAGCTTCAGCCTATACCGCGCGACGCCGTTCGTGCTGATTTCATGCCCGTTCAGAACCGGTGTCGGTTCGTGGCGCGCACTGGCGGCAGCGTTCTGGGCAAGCCACTCGTTGAAATCCTCCGAACGCATGCTCAGGCCCGCGTGCGTCTCTAATCCTGCAGAAGTGCAATCGGTGTAAAATTGGAGTAGCGTGCGCATGACACCGCGTACGGCGTCGGCGCGGGATCCCAGCAATCGCGTGTCTTTTACAAGCAGGCGCTCGCCCTTGAGCCGCGACATCACGCAAATGCTGCCCAGCGCAATCGTGTGCGCCGGGTAATGGAGAACGGCCGGCGTTTCGTATGCATCTGTGGTCACAGACCAAGCGCGGCGCGCGTGCTCCTCGTCTAGCTGTAAGCTCTTGCTGATTTTCACGACGTATGGGTGAGCGTGCACAAGGCGAAAGTCGAAAGCGTTCGTTTCCATCACCTGGCGCTCGAGCTCCGATGTGCGCGATGTCGCGGTGATGCGCATGGCTTGGTCTAGGCTCTCGAGCTTTTTGGGGCTACCCTCCGTTTTGAGCGCCGCTACAAGACACGCCGTCGCGAGGACAAACGTGTCGGTGTCCTCTGTAGTTTCCGAGAGAGCGAGAAATCGCTGGAAGTAGAGCAATGCCGTTGTGTACGAATTCATCGGCAGTGTCAGAGTGCGGCATGCATCCCAGAGGCGCGTGGCAACGGCGCGAACCGTTTCCGGGGCAGGCAGTCGGCTTGTTCCGTGCAGAAAGGGTCGCGATGTCGCTATTATTGTAGGCTCCTGCCGCTCATCCTCGCTTGGGTCCATTCGCAAATGGCACTAGCGGAAAAGGGAGCGAGAGGGCACCGCGATATGGCGAGCGGCTTCACGCAGTACCCGCAAAACCAACAACAGCAGCCACAGCAGTTGCACACACACAAACTGCTACATCAATCTCGGCTCATCATGTACAATCTAATAACTTACTTATTCTATGGTCCGCAATCGCATTCAAGAAGGTGGCGGCGAGATTCTGCTCGGCAAGGCGGAATCCGTGTTCTAGTTCATGGCCGCAGCATCTGGGCCCAGCGTCGGTTTGCCAATAGGGTTCTTTGTGGGATTCTTTGCTTGGAAGTCCTTGATCGCGCTCTTAATGGCATCCTCAGCCAGCATGGAGCAGTGCATCTTCACTGGCGGCAGCGAGAGTTCCTTCGCAATTGCAGTGTTCTTAATCTTGCCGGCCTCCTCTAGCGACATACCCCGAACCAGCGTGGTCATGTACGACGAGGACGCAATCGCGCTGCCACAGCCGAAGGTCTTGAATTTCACGTCCTGAATGATGCCCGCGTCATCTACCTCAATCTGCAGCTTCATCACATCACCGCAAGCGGGTGCGCCAACAAGACCCGTGCCGACATTCTGCAGCGTCTTGTCCATGGTGCCAACATTTCGCGGATTGTTGTAGTGGTCAATAACTTTCTCGTGGTACATTCGTGCACCACGCAGCGCAATCCCGCCAGCGGCGGAATGCATCTGCGGAACAGCGGCGGATCGCGTCAAAATTCTCAACATCTGGATGGGAAGTTGCGATTAATGGGGTGCGATTTTCGCCTATATAGGAGCAGCCGCCGGCCGTCTTAGCTAATGCTTATCGATTGCATCTGACCCGGCGTGCAGATCGGCCGGCAAAGGCAATAACCAACTTGCCGATGAGCCAGAACCTGTTTCTCGGAAATAAATGGGCACCAGAGGGTTAAGAGCGTCATTACACAGCAGTAACCGTCTCCATCTCTGCGAATCTGGCGCTCTGCTCTACACGCCTCTGCTGTTATCCTCCCCTCTTCTCTCCTCGTAGGGCAAGGGTTTGCGCTAAAAGCTGAACAGTGAGAGGGTGGAGGGTCTGGCCGCTCAGCAGCGGGCACGCAGTGCTTGCCTAACCTGGGTGGCGTAGGCGAGCAGCAGGTGCGCGATCGCGCTATCCCGCATTGAAGGGGAGCACGCAACTACTCAGCGCCCCTCTATAGTGAGCTCTCACTACAGCAACTGAGTTAGCCTGGATTATTTAGGCTCGTCTTCTATTGGGTTCGAAAAAGTTCTTATTACATCGGTGTTTATAATATCCTGCTGCGGCAGCGTTGTCTTACTATTAGTTCCCAAGCACAGATGGATCAGGCGGCGCAGCTGCTTCTGGGCTACGAGTTCCAAGGCCCGCGAAAGATTGACTTACCCGAGTCTATATTACAATCTGTAGATGTGTCGGCGCTCGCCGAATCGCCGCTAATATACCGCGTTACGTCCCCAGGCGGCGCCACATTCGTCGGCGTTCGTGAATTCTCCGCTCCCGAGGGCCAGTGTGGCATTAATCAGGCGCTTGCCAAGCAGCTTGGGCTCGAGAAGGGCGATGCGCTGTCAATCGAGCGCGTACACCTTCCGCGAGGCACACAGGTCACGCTTTCAACAGCAGCGGATACAGTGGACTGGAAAAGCTTGCTGGAAATATGGCTTCCGCAAAATTGCACGGCTCTAGGAAAAGGGGACGTTCTCAACGTCGAATACGCTGGACGCATGCACGAGCTTCAGGTGTTAGACGTCGCTCCAGAGAGCCCTGCTGGTGCTGCGGTCTGCGTTGTCGACACTGACATGGATCTGATCATCGAAACAGCAACCCCTTTCTCTACTGAGAAGTTGACGCCTCCCCCCAAACTAGAGCTCAATAAAGAGATTGATTTGGGCCCTGACCTTGTTACTATAACTGCGAATGTCCCCCCTGGAGTCGACCAGCTATACATCCGCAGCTCTGAAATTGCTTTCATTGGCCCGGAGTATGCCACTTCGCCCACCTCCTTTTTGGCAGTTGCGAGCGCGCCCCTCGATGGCCCCTATACGGTTGTGTCCACGGCATTGCTGAGCTCTTCTTTCAGCGTTGCAGGCTCTGGTACGTTTTCAGTGCATGTGGAAGATCCGCGTCTTGCCTCTGTTGCACCTGCTCCTGGTGAAGACGAGCGGCGGTGCACAAACTGTATGAAAAATATTCCTGCGCAGTCTTTCGTGCTACACAGCAATTTCTGCGAGCGAAACAGCGTGAAGTGCTCTTTATGCGAACGTCGTTTCTTCGGACAGCGTGAGGTCCCATCTGACCACTGGCACTGCCCCCACTGTGACGTATCTGGCGAGGGAGATGCGTCCTTCCACGAAACCAAGCATCTTCTCTACAAGGAGGGTGGCGGGAAATGCGCATGTTTAGACTTCGTGGGTGCGAATGATGCCGAGCTTGCGTTTCACTGCGCTACAACCTGCTCACTGCGTAACCATGAGTGTCAATTTTGCCACTTAATTGTTCCTCAAGGGGAGACAACTCCGGTAGATGCTGCGCAGGATCTTACGGCCCACGAGTCGCAGTGCGGGAACAGAACAACAGACTGCCCTCTTTGCGAGCGACCAATCCGCATCAGAAGCCTCAAGGCTCATTTGCAGGAGCACGAGCAGCAGAGGCGACAGCGACGACCTCCACTGATGTGCTCAAATCGCAACTGTCCGAATGTGATACGCTCAGGCGACGGCTCGCCTGCCCTGGGTTTGTGTCCGCCATGTTTTGGGCCACTGTCTGTTCCGGGTGCCAACTCAGACGTGTCTCGAATACTCGCGCGGGCCGAGCGGCGTTACCTACTGCAAATGACGCGCGGTTGTGGGAAGTCATGGTGCCAAAATCAATTCTGTAAGACAGGAAGCGGCGTCACTAAAAGCGTGGCAGACTGCATGACGCAGATAGGTGAGATTCAGAAGCGCAGTGACCAATATTTCTGCGTCGACGAGGCCAGTACTCGAAAAGCTATGTTCGTGCAATTAGACGACGGAATGTACGAGCGCGGCTGGCGAGGCATGGCAATAACGTCGTGCAGCACAGAGACCGAAGCCTCGCAGTGGCTCGAGCGCAACGCGAGTCGTCTTAACGAGTAGCCTACATTTGCATGTTAGAAGTCAAGTCAGCGAACTAGTCCATTACAGCCTTCTTCAAGAAGAAGCGTTCGAGAGCCTGCCGGCTACTCTCGCTTAGGCGAAAGACGACTTCAGTTGGCTTGACAGTAGTAATAATAGAGCTGAGTTAGAGTATCATTCTTGGATTTAGTTGACCAGGTATGTTAGTAGGTTTTCGACAACGCTGACGCTCGCTTTCGCCGAGGAGTTGCGCGTGAAGTCGCGTATGTATCCGTCTGCTACACTGTTTAGCGTGCTCACGGCAGCCTTGCCCGAGGGATCAGCAACGAGAGATGAGTACACCGACGTGAGGAAGGCGCGATTCTCACGAGCAGCCTCAGCCGAGGCACCGGTCAAATGAGGGGGCGGTGAGGGCTGCAGGCTGGCAAGGTCAAACAGGGACGCATGCGCACGGGCGTATTCGATGTAGCTCGAGTATGCGGCCTGCGTGTGTATCTCGTCATACGCAGACTTCGCATTCGTGGCAACACGGTATAGGGATGTTGCGTTGAACCAGGGCCCATCGTTCACCCACATGTCAAGTGCTTCCTGAGCAAGGCTTGTGTACTGTGGGTGCGCCAGACCTGACTCGACAAGTGTGTGGGCAACCGCTGACGCCTCCGTCGCAGGGACGTTCGGGAAGCGGATACGAGCTGCCTCGTCAACGACACGCTCACTGAAAACCTGCAAGTACCACGGGGCTCCAGACTGTGCTGGCCGCCAATCAGTAGGCCGCGGAGTAGCGTAGGCGAGCGAGACCAGAGCGAGAGAAACAAGAGAGTAGTGAGTGTAGACCATTGAAGCGAGAAGAAGCAGAGTGAAAATCATAACTGACCTGCGACTTGACCTTATATATCTTCCGGACGCCCGAGGATTCAACGCCTCTCTGTGTCGGCAAACGTTGCCATGAGCGTGCTCGATGGAACCGGTACCTTAACTTTACCAAATGACTTTTTGGCACCTCAATGTGTCCCGGGCGCCCGATATCAACAACCTTACCATAGAATTCAAAGGATTTAGCCTATGATGTTGACGTACTCTTGATAAGCTCCTCTTGTCAATTAGAACCTTAAAGTTCCACTCAACTTGACCAAGCGGCTACCGGGCTTCGGGGCGTCAAGTGCCTAAAGCTTAAGGGCTTAAACGTGAGAGCTTATGCTTCCTACCGAGTACTGTAGGGGTACTCTTCGAACCGCAGTATTCAAGCAGTGGGAGGTAGAGAGAGAGAGAGAGAGAGAGAGAAAGTGTGTGTGTGTGTGTGTGCGGTGACTGCAAATGTGCGCGCGTCGTCTGGCATGTATTATGACAACGGCCATGCGAACGCGAACGGAAACTGATGCATGCACAGCTCCTAAACATATGATAGTACTCTAAGACCCTTACACAATATGACATGAACTAAGATGAGCTAGCCTCATTGATTCCCCTACTTGAAGAACTTACTCAGTGCTATCTGGCCGTCTTCATTGCGCGCCATCACCTTCGCGACAGCAAGCTCAAAGTCCTCTTGGGTAACGTGAACGCGGTGCTCACGGAGCGCATACATGCCTGCCTCCGTGCATACGCCCTTTACCTCAGCGCCCGAGCACCCAGTCATCTTCTCCGCAATCTTGCGCATGTTAATTCCACGGGTCAGGTTCATACGCCGCGAGTGAATGCGAAGAATGTCAGTACGGGCCTCGACTGTCGGAGGAGGGAACTCGATCTTGCGGTCGATACGTCCAGGGCGCAGAAGTGCAGGATCAAGGATGTCGAGTCGATTTGTGGCCATAATGATCTTGATATCCTTTGATGACTCGAAGCCATCAAGCTGATTTAGCAGTTCAAGCATTGTCCGCTGCACTTCACTGTCGCCACCACTCGATCCCTCGACCCGCGAGGAACCAATCGAGTCAATTTCGTCCATGAAAATGATCGACGGGGCATGGTCGCGGGCCATCACGAAAAGCTCACGGACCATGCGGCTACCCTCGCCGATGTACTTTTGCACAAGCTCGCTTCCGCTCACACGAATGAATTTGCACTCGGTGTGATGGGCAACTGCACGGGCAAGTAGAGTTTTGCCAGTGCCGGGCGGGCCGTACAAAATGACTCCCTTAGGCTGAGCGATTCCCAGACTCTCGAACAGCTCCGGGTGCTTCACAGGCAACTCGATCACCTCTTTTATCTCTTTAATCTGCTTGTCGAGCCCACCGACCATATCAAATGTGCTGTCCGGAACCTTCTCGACCATCATCAGCGATACAAGAGGATCGACCTTGTGAGGCAGGATTTGGTGCAGCTGGTAGCTATCAGCGCGAAGGCAAACTCGCATGCTTGGCTGGATTTCCTTAATGTCGAGCTCTGGTGCCAGGTCGACGACGTATTTGCCCTCAGGATGCACCTTAACCAGCACCTTGTCCTTGGCCATAACTTTGACAACTTCCCCTACATAGCTGCCGGGCTCTTGAAGCAGTTGCAGCTCCTCCTCGAGCAGTCGTACACGCGCATTGACGGCGTTGCGTTGAGCCTCGAGACGTCGCAGGTTCTGCTTTTTGGTGTTAATTTCCAGCTCCATTTTCTGGATATTCTGCTCAAAAAAGGGCTTGATGCCATCTGGCTGCGCCGCAGCTGGCACACCTCCGCTTTGGGGGGCGCTGTTTTCCACTGTTGTCGCCATGAGAAGCCGTGGGCAAGCGAAGTGTTCTAGCTTGTATGCGGCAACCCGTGTAGTGGCGATCACGGCACGTGACGACTAAGAGGCGCCTCGCGCTGTTAGCAGCGATTGTTGAAGCACACGGCGTGAGCGAGTGTCTGCTACTGCCGCTGTTTGTGATTCTAGTTCACTAGCCGGCCACACCAAAAGCCATAGAGCGCATCGTCTGCTTGTCTCAGACATTCGAAGTCAACTACTGCAATTTCTGGCGAGGATCTAAACACTTTGCAGGCTCTTTGCTCAAGAATCGACGTAGATTTTGATGGTTCAGTTCTGTAGCTGCCAATGCTCGGAGCAGTTCTTAGTTGAGCTGAAAGATGACACCGGTGCTCTGCTGCCATGCACAAATTGTACGCGCCAGTTTTGCCTATCTCAAGACCTGTGCCAGAACACGGAGCTTACTGGCATTCAAACGAAGTGCATACAGCGTGAGTCAATTAAGGACCTTACTGTAGTTCTTGTGTACGGAATTCTCGTACTTGGTCTGCTGTATTATGCGCTCCACAAGCGCTTTGCATTTACGCTGCGCAGACCCGGGCAAGGGTAAACCCACAACCCGCCCCCACACACACACGCGCACAGTTGTTGTGTTTACGCTGCTCCGGAGCTAAGACCATTGAAACGTCACTGATGTTTCAGACAGCAGCCAGACTCAGTTGCTTTACTGCAATTGCGTGTCTGTTTGTCCTACGTAGCCTGTCTCGTCATTATTTTCAATGGTGCGAGCGCACCGTTGAGGCCGTTCTAGGCGTGGCTTTAACCTTCCTGTATCGCATGGGTAGTCATCTAGACCCCGGATGGACGCAGTACATGTGGGGTACTGAATCGGGTTTGCAGACGTTTTTCTACACTGGAAGAAGCCCACCACCACCTCCTGAAACCAGCGAAGTCCCCGCGTTCGAGAGTGCGAAACTCACCTTGTCGACACCGTCCATGAACTATGCATTTAGCAATTCCTCATGCCATCTTCCCCACGGTCATTCAGTGCTGCGGCAGCTGAGCTTGGAATACGCATTCGAGCCAACGCCGCCCGAAATTCCAAGGCCGTCTTTCGTTGAGGAGGAGTCACCGGGCGATGATGTGCACTCCGACTTCTGCAGCATGCAGCCGTGTATAGTCGAGCCCAGTGGTCGCCTTTGTAGTCTTGAAATCACTACTGCGGAAAATTCGAACTTTGCCAAGTGCGCACGGCCTCAGCTTCTTGAAGGCATGTTTGTGCACCCGGCCGATAGCTGTTCGCGATCGTTGTCGAGTCGTAGCTTCTCGCGCTCTTCGCCGCTTTCCCTGAGAAGGGCTGAGTGGACGCGGCGAGAGCTTGTTCAGCACCGCAGTCAGCGAGCTTTGCTCAGTAATTGGATGAAAAGCAGCTGGATAAAGAGCCGCCAACGTAAAAGACAAGGACGGCTTTAGTGCTCAAGACACAGTTACAGAGGACTGCTCTTTAAACCATTAGTTATGGATGATACATAATCCTTCTACATAGGCCCTTCAGTCTTTGAAGAAGCATGCTGTAAGGAGTGTAGGTCATCTGCTGCCTCACCAAAACTAGAAGCCAGCAAATGACATTTTATCAAGATGACGGCGGTAGGGCTAGCAACATTTGCACAAATTAACGCCGCTTACCACTGCCAGCAAAGGGCCGACCAAAGTCGCCCTTGCGGCCAGGCGGGGCACGGCGAGCACGCTCGCGTTGCTCAGCCTGCTCACGCTTCTCAGCCTCCTCATGAACGGCCGCGATTGTCTTGGGGCCGTCCTGGCCGACTCCCTCCCAGTTTTTGCGGGCAAGGTCCTCAACGTCCATGATCATGAAGCGGAGGCGCGCAGCAAGGTTCCCGCTCTCGCGCCATTTCTTCATCGTCTCCATGACCATATCGAGCAGCTGCTTGCCGTTCTTCTGCATGATCATAGGCGCCACTGTCTTCAACAGCCTCGACGTTGACTCTACGATGTCCTCTGTGGGTTCCTCGCCCATGAGGCGACGGAAGCACGACGTGAGCAGCCGGTCACTAATGAGACCCAGCTTGTAAAGCTCACCAACAAACTGGATAAGACCCAGACCACGGCGCTTCTTGCCGATCGCCTCGTAGTATTCGTCGCTGAGCACAGCTGCTCCGGAACTAGTCTCAGTGATGCTTGACCAGCCCTTCTCGAACTCGCGTTGTGACATATTGAGCAAGTACCTTCGCAGAACATACACACCTTTGATGACCTTGTTCGGGTCGCTCTGGTCCTCAATTGTATCCGGAAGCGGGTTGTCAATGTGCAGAAACAGGAAAAGCTGCGCATACATACCGGACCAATGTGGCTCGTCGATCGCCTTCTCGAACGTGAGCTGGATGATCTGGCGCAGCGTGATTGCCGTTGTCTCTTTCTCGGATTGCAGTGCGACCTCGCGAATCTCCGTGCTGATACGCTCGAAGTTTTCCCAAGCCATCTTGTTGAGAAGGGACTTGACTTTCCGCTGAACCTCTTCGGGGCTCAGGCGCCCGTCATCCGTAACATCAGGGTCCTGCTTTTGCTGCATGAACCTCGGCTGCCACGCATTCTCGGCCTTCTTCAACGGAGGAAGATCAGCGATGGGCGTGCCGCTAGCTGTGAGATCGTCACGGTCGCGGCGACTGCCCTGGCGATCACCGCGCCGACGAGAGCCTTGACGACCGCGGACGGATCCTGCGCTCGCATTGCGGCTGAGGCCACGTCCGAAGTTGGCAAAGCTACCAACACGAGAAGGCCCGCGACTGCTCATGGCACGTGGGCCCATTCCCGAGCCCCAGCGGTTACCGCCGGACGTCGGGCTCGACGAGAAGTCGAATCCTACGATAGAGCGAACCTCGCTATAGTGTATGCGTGGTACGGCAGGCTCGAACTGCTGCAAGAAGTCGAGGGAGTAGTTGTAGCGCTGCCCGGAGCCGAGGCTTGTGTTCGGCAGCACTGATGCAGGGTACTTGAGGTTCTCGAGCTCCGCAGGCGTGGGACGTGACGCAACCGCGAGGCGACTTTTGAATGCTGCCTCTCTCGCCGCAGTGGCCTCAGCATCCTCGGATTCCTTTGCCTCCTTGGATTCCTTCGCATCCGGCTTCGCATCTGAGCCTGTCTCGGTGGACTCCGATTTTGGCTCCTCGGCAGGCGCCTCTGTGGGCGCCGTAGCCGCAAGCGCAGCAGCAGCGGCATCCTCTTTGGGGGCTTCCTCATGGACTTCCTCATCCTTGGTAGGTGCCACAACTTCAGAGTCAGCCTGCTCCGCCGCAGAAGAACCTGTGCCGGCCTGCGACGAGTTTTCTTGGCCATCAGCGGCAACAGCAGCGGACTCGGCCTTTTTCTTCTCGGCCTCTAATCTGACCAAGCTCGGAGGCTTCCAAGCAGTTGATTTCGGAGCCGCAGATGGTTCCTCCTTTACTTCCTCTTTCTGTTCGTGTTCCGTAGGAGCCTCAGACGGTGATGTTTCCGACGGTTCCTCTTCAACCTTAGCTTTCTCAGCTTCCAGTTTTGCCGCTGTAGGCGACTTCCATGCTGAGCTCTTAGGAGACTCATCCGACTTCACAGAAACAGACGACGGTGCAGGTTTGCTCAGCTCCTTAGGCTCTGCCTGAGGCACTGGCGCAGGCGCTTTGCTACGCTGCTCAGCAGCCGCAGGCTCAGCAGTGCTTTCCTTCGGCGTTTCAGCCTCAACAGTTGTCTCGACCTGCCGGTCTGCTGCAGTTGGGACCTCCTTCACAGTCTCTTTGACCGACACTGGCTCCTCAGGAGCCGGGGTTCCCTTCTTCGCTGCCTCAGCATCGGCTTTTGCCTTCTTACGAGCGGCGATCATGGCCTTCATCGCGTCCACGGCACTGCCCCCAGATGCAGCCTTCTTCACGGTGGCCTCAGAGTCCGCAGTCTCGGGCGCCGCCGAGCTCGGCGAGCGAGAGTGCGCAGGAGACGGAGTCCCCAGCGCAGGTCCCTCTTCGGGATGGTGGTGGTGGCGTGCAACCGTGGCCCTTAGATCGACCGGGTTACCGCTCGCATCTGAGAGTGTCACCTTACGAGACAGCTGCGCTCCAGAGGGGAACTGGAACTGAGGGTAAAAAAGCGGTGGAGCTTGGCTGCTGGGACTGCCTGAGGCTCCCGGAGCGCCTGGGTATACGCTGGGATACGCGTAGTACGGCGGCATGGTACCAGCGGTCGTTCCAGGATACATCGGAATGCTCCCCGGTGACTGGTGCCCTTGGAACGCACCTTGTGAGGGAAGCGCATTCTGATGATAACTGCTGCCACGAGAGTGTGTGTTATAGCGGTGGCCACCTTGGGCGCCCCCGCGAGGCTTGTAACCGTTCGGGGGCTGACCAGGACCCGCTGACGCTGCACTCTTCGAGTGTGAATTCCGTCGAACGTGGAAATCCTTCGTGCGTGAGCGATACTGATGGTGACCCTGGTGGCCTTGGTATCCCTGAGGGGGGCTAATGTGGGGTGCCTCTGACGAGCCCTGCGAAGGACCTGGCTGTGCGCCTGTGGCCGCTTGCTGATTTACACCGCCTGCTTGAAAGACAGGATCGGCAGCCAAGGCGCCCTGCTGAGGTTTGTCGTTTTGCTGCGACATTGTAATGGTCTGTTATCCCCTGGGTTTCTGAACAAGCCGCGTAGTGCCGGTCTTGTCCTACGAAGTCCAAGCAGATCCCTAGGTCTGGGTGAAAAAAAAAACCAAATTTCAGTCCCGCTTGTAGCTTTGACTAATCGGTCCCAGACGACATCAAGCTCACGCGTATTCACGCTGTTCCTCACTGAGCGTACCACGTCGTATCGCCTATGTAATGTACTTAGGCCTCGAGATAAATTATATTCAGTACGTGTGGGCTGTTCGAACTACTTTCTGGCGGCCGCTGCTCGGGGCGTTGTGGTTTATCCGGTGACCGTACAGGTTCTCGTCGAACAATTTCTTGATCTCTGTGGCCAAAACAAGAGCTAGATAAATTCCGGCACGGCTAGCGAACTCTGATGTGTGGTGCGCGCTGAAGGTACAATGCTCGCCTCAACGTTACCCGCTTCCGCTACGCTAATTGATGCGGCCCGAGCACTTAGGCCATGTATCATGAATGCTGAGGGGGCAAGAAATGTCTGACATGTATGCAGCTTAAGCCAGACCACGTAGCTCTGTGCGCTTCCATGCCCTGGCGAGTAGGGAGGGGGCCGTTGCTCGTATACGAAAGTGGCGCGGCAGAAGGGCGCTGCTCACATACTTTTTAACAATTTCAAGTACTCAAATTTAGCGGTTCGCTTTTATACTCGATTCGTTTAAATATTATTTAGGCAGCGCACTAGCCGCCGGGTAGAGGATGATACCGACCTGATTGACGTGACAATAAAGAGCCTGGGGTTCGGGTGCGTGATGACAAGCGACCTTGATTGCGTGATATCGTTGGGAGGCGCCTGGGGCGGCGGCAACCGCACATAGTCGCACGGCGGAAAAAGCGCAAACTGACATGGCTGAGCAACCTGGAATTTCCAATGACTTGTGCCTAAGTAAATCGATGCCGAAGCCAGCAAATTCCGCACTGCTCTCCGTGAAAGTTCAGATTTCTTTGCAAAACTGGCTGGGGACGTACCCCTGGCCGCCCATTTTTGCCGCCGCCTAACTTGCAGCGTAGGCACGCAGGTACTTCTAGTGGGCACGTGGGACAGGCGTTTCCGAATTGTGTGCGCTGATAAGCCGTGGCGCACCACGCACCATGTGATCATAGATATTTCAATCACGTGGCGTGCTCGACGGCATCTGCACCTAAGCACAATTGTCAGTCAGTCGGATTGCCAAGTTGCGGCCTCTACGAAGAGCTAATCTTACAACTCTTGACGTCACTGATCGGGCCGTGCGGCAGGGCTAAGAATTCTTAGTTTGCCAATTGGCAGCGCTAGCGCTTAATCCGCGGAGACAGTCATAAGCAATGTCGCTGTGAGACACATTGCGTTAATCCCTCCTTCTCGAGGGCAAGTTGCTGCTCGCTCCTGCTCAGCCTAGGGGGAGACCCCAACCCGAGGGTGGGTGCCCGGACGGTAAGCTGGCGTGACACCCCAACCCACTCATAGTAATAGCGCCCTTACCCAGATCTTGATTAACAGTGCCCATGCCCCGATGCTCCCCAGCCCAGGCGCCCTAGACCTCCCTCCCCGCCTGGGGTGTTATTATACCCCCAAGGACTCTAAAGTGGCTTTATCCAGGTAGATTCAGAACCTTTCAACGCTGTACTGAGTCTTGTTTGCGCATATCTAGCCTTAGTGCTCATTTGGAATCTCTTAGCTTGTGTTGGCCCAGCTCAGCTGTCGCCGGCAATTCCTAGAGAACCAAGCAACGCTCACTGCCCTCATTGAACAGCAAGTCTTCATGCTAGAGGCGCTCAAAATGAAATTAGCCGTCGGCTCCGGGTCGCCACGATCGAACACGGGTTCCACGCCCGTTTCTGTGGGTTCTGTGCCGAACCCCGTGGTGTTCGGCGCCGCAGATGGTGGTATGGTTATTGATGGTTCCGGAAGGTCTGTGTCGATGAATCAAGCACCAATGAGCGGGGCATATCAGTATCAGCCCTACGCTCAGCCGTATGTGCCTCTACAGACACCGGTGTATCCGCAGTCTCCCCCGCAGGATCCCGTTTACGGCTATGGCTATGGTATGCCATCGTCTCCGCAGAGCCAGCCTATGTTCCCTGTTGGTAAACCGGGCTACTTTGGCATGAATGATTTTACCGGACAGCAGGCGTCTTTATCGCCGTCGGATATAGATGGTGACGCTGCTGCAGGGGAGAAACGACGCCGGGTATCGGCGTACACTCGTGCCAGTGTGCCCTCTAATGTGCAATCTAATTTGCCCTATTATGCTCAGCACAGCGACCCGGTTCCCATCACCCCTAAGATGGGACAGGCGCCCGTGTACGTGCCTCTGACACCTCAAACGCCGCAACATGCGTCGGCTGCGATGCCCCTACAGCCTATGCCCGCACCTCCTGTCGCCTCGCACGCTAGCGTTACGAAGCCAAAAGTTCATGCACGCCCACCTGCGGGAACGCGACCGCGTAAAGTCAGTAAGCCACACGAAGTTGCCTTGCCTAAAGTGGTCGACGCGTCGCCGCCGGCGCTGCCGTGCGATGATGATGGTGGTCATTACCACGTAAGAGAAGGGGAGCGATTCGCGGGACGATACGTGATCGTGAAACTCCTTGGACAAGGCACTTTTGGAAAGGTCGCTCAGGCGTGGGATGAACGAGCGCGATGCTACGTGGCGATCAAAATCATTCGAGCTGTTCCGAAGTATCGCGATGCTTCGAAGATTGAACTCCGCGTTCTCACAATGCTTTCAGGATATGATCTTGCTGGCCAGAGCAGCGTTATTCAAATGAAAGAATGCTTCGACTACAGGAATCACGTTTGCATTGTGACCGATCTTCTCGATATTTCGGTCTACGACTTCTTGAAGGAGAACAATTTCCTTCCATTTCCCGGCGCTCACATAGCGAGCTTCGCCAAGCAGCTTCTGACATCAGTCGCCTATTTACATTCACTTGGTTTGGTACATACCGACCTCAAGCCGGAGAACGTCCTTCTCAGCAGCAGCGAGCATGACATGGGCACCTTCAGGCGCGGCAGCAGGGGCGCCGTCACGCCGCGGCGCGAGCTTCGAAACACTCAAATTACTCTCATTGACTTTGGCTCCGCTATATTTGACGACGAATACCACTCTAGTGTTGTGTCGACGAGGCATTATCGCGCCCCAGAAATTATTTTCGGAACCGGTTGGAGTTATGCCTGCGACTTGTGGTCTGTCGGTTGTCTACTAATTGAACTCTGCACGGGACGAGTCCTATTCGAAACACGGGATAACTTAGAGCATCTGCACATGATGGAGAAGACTCTGAAGCAGACGTTCCCCGTCGACATGCTAATCAAGGCCACCAGCGGCTCGAATCCGGATCTGGTTGAGCGTGTATGGCCTCGGCTAAAAGCTGCAGACCCTACGAAACTCGAGAAGATCCAGAAGATGAAAACCATCTCGCAATTGGTGCAATCCAACACGTCATATAGCCGTGAGAAGCGGTACTGGGATGGCTTTATTGATCTGATGCAACAGTTGATGACACTAGATCCAAAGCAACGCATCACAGCTCAGGAAGCCCTGCGACATCCGTGGTTGGTCGAGAGCACTCACTAAGTGCAACCGTTTATTTATTTAATTTATTACGAGCCTATCGTTACTTTTACTTTGCTTAATATTGATAAAACTCTTTGCTTGTACACTTATTATCTCTTGGCTCTTACTTGTCCGTGGGCGTGATATGTCTGTTGATAGTGGAAGAGGGCTTGCTTATATAACACGACGTTATCTTCGAAGCACAGTGCAGTTGATAAGCCGCGTGTCTATTGAGACATCACCTGGCACACAAAGACTAGGGGGCACAAGCATTACAATGATAAACGACTTTTCGGGACACTCCGAAAATGGAGAGAAAAACGTGTGAGATATCAAATAGAGAAACTACGAAATGAAACGAAACTAGGAATTCAAATGAAGAAAAAAGCGAAGCCGTTTGTCGTCGAGTCTTCGTATGGCGCCCTGGCATCTATGGCAGCGCGCTCTTACTTTGTGTCTCGAACTTTCAGAGGAATTTAATGCGCGCAATGCGTCTTCTAGCTACTAGTCAGGGCTGTAAAATGCTCTCGGCTTTTCACCACGCTGCGGGGTTTCCTCCTCGGCTAGCGGCGCGCCCCTGCCCTCAACACATCCAACCCCAGACGGAGACATACATAAAACGCGTGCGGCAGCGTAAACCTTTGGAGAACCTGACCCGGAGAAAAGCATGCCCGCAAAGCCGGTGAACAAGCGTGAGCTGCTTGACAGCAAGGATCAGCTGTCTGAGTTTGTTGATGCTGTCGACCGATTGGACGAGAAGAAACAGCCCAAAAAACCCAATGTAGCTGCTGTGCACCTATATCGCCATCTCTACGCGATTCGTCAGGTTTTGCGCACCATTGACCCAAAGATCAGTGCTGTGACCGATAGGCTGCTTGCCTCTATTGGCTACCCAGCCAAACTGCTCGGGTTCCTACTGACGTCTGCCAAACTCGCGTCTCTGAGCGGCGCCATCAGCGACTTTAGGACATTTCTGCGTCTTATCCAGACTCCCCATACGATAGAGTGGGCCCTTGATCTTCTACTGGACAACAAGAACCCAGACACGCTCGACCGCTGGGGAGACTACCTTCAGGCTGTCTGCGGTGTGTTGTACCAAGTACTTGAGGATATCGCATATCTTGGCAGCAAGGGCGTTTTCCCGGTCAGCATCGCCCGCCAAAATGACTATTGGGTAGTATCCTGCATGTTCTGGGCCGTTCACGTTGCGATTGAGTTACTCCGAGGTCCATACTACCGATACGTTCTCAAGAAGCCTGTTAACTTCCGCAATCTCTTTGTCAATCTTGCGTGGGCGCCGCTCACGTATCACTGGTCCACGTACACTGGAGTTTTCAACGAAGGTTGGGTCGGGCTCCTCGGCACCCTTGCGTGCTGGCCAAATCTCGTGTATCAGTGGCAGCGCGCGTAACTAAGGCGATAGATAGAAGCAATAAGAGAAATCTCAGGTACAACAGAGTAAAATTACAAGAAGAAGAAGAAGATTGCAGCGCCCAGAGCGGTTGCAAGAGCAGTGGAGACGCGACTCGCACTGTTTGCCAGAGTCGGCACAGTCGCGGCAGATGGCTCACTGGGAGATGTAGGAGATACGGCAACCGCGGACGAGGCAGCTAGGGGCGATGATGATGAGGAGGGCGACAGAGCAAGCGACGACGCAAGCGGAGAAGACGACGACGCTTCTGCTGCGGCAGTGACGCTCGTAGGAGCACCGGCACCCGTGGGCTCGCTCGTCTTAAGTGTCTCTTTCGGGAGCGTGCAGGGGCAATCAGTGATGGTCAGTACGGTCGAATCAGTGACTGTGTACGTATTTCCGTTTGTCACGAATTCGGTTGGCGTAGGAATCGCAGTTTCAAAAGACGACACAACCGTGCTTTGTGCCTCATATGTGTGCGAGGGGCCCTCAGCAGCGCCCTTAGTCGACGCGGACTCGGTGATGGCTGTTGCCGCCCCGCTCGCATGGTGCGTCAAAGTACACGGGCAGTCCGTGATGGTAAGTACCTCCGACTCTGTTACGGTGTAAGTTCGTCCGTTTGTCGAGAACGTGGTCGGCGTAGGACACGTTGTCACAAATGAAGACACAACCGTTGTGACGTACTCAGCGGACGCACTGGACGCTGTGTGGGCTCCAGAAGACTGAATCGTTACCACTTCTGTGGATGTTGGCTGCTCCGGAGAACTGCTGCTGCTTGAGACAGCCACGTTGCTGGTAGCCGCACTATTCGACGCGCTAGCTGCTCCGCCGCTAATTGTAGTGCTAAGAGCGCTACGCGCGGCTTTGCTGCTTGTAGCGGCACCGCTGCTGGCAATGGCGCTGCCACTAGAAACGGCGCTGCTGCGCGAGGCGGAGACAAAAGTACTTGAGCTTGAAGAGGAGCTATTTGTGGTCGTCGAGGTAGGTTTGGCCACGCAGGCCCCTGCCACACTGTGAGTTGTTACAGATAGCTGAAGATTGCTGTAGCTGTTGTAGCTCGCCACTCTCGTCGCACTGGGAATGATTCCGGAAACAATGGGCTCCACATTAGAGGCGCCTGACTTGTTGAAGTTGCTCTGAGCCATGGCCACCTGGTTCGTGTCGAGATCATAAACAACGTAGAAGTTGCGCAAAAATACATCCCCAAGAATCCAGTTGTCCTCATTAGGATCTGAGTTGATGGCCAGAATGCACATGTCGTTGCCCTGGCTGTCAACCACAGTTGAACCATTATTGTACTGAAGAACGTCAAGAAGAGTTCCTGGTGCGACCTCAAGCTTCTTGCCCAGGAAATCGAGCTCGAAGCTATCGAAATCATAGGCGGTGCTGCAGAGCCCCTGCCAGTACGAGTCATTGGAAGGTAGACTGAACTTCATCGCCTCGCCCATTGCATTCACAATGTCTGGAGGCAGGATCGCGTAACTGGTACCGCTATCAAGAAGAGACGGAATTGTGAAGTCGGCGAGAGGGCACACACTGTCACCAGTGCGCAGACTAAGGCCCGAGAAGACAATTGTGAACTCGATCGTATGGTTGATCAGAGGGTAGTAGGTGTTATAGATTGGCATGAGGCCTAGCGTACCCTCATACTTCTCGTGGTCAACACCACCGAACAGGATCTGGCCAGTTTGAGCCTCAACATCATTGAGGTAAAGCGAGTAAGCAAGGCTGTCAATGAGTCCTTGCTGCTTCATCTTGACCGGCAGATTTGGGTAGAGGCCAGTTACTGAGCCATTCTTGTAGAATCTGGTAGTCGCCTCGTTGTATGCATATCCAACGCCAAACACAGAGGTCGACGAGTTTGCAGTCTCAGCAACGGCGAATGTGGCGTTGGGAATCGTTGCTCCTCCCAGCTTGACAGTGTCCTCTATGAGCCAGCCAAATGCACCTGTGGTGTCGAGGTACTTGATTCGGAATGGCGTAGACAGATTGTGGAACGTGGATGACGTGCTAGAGTCATAGATAAATCCTGTGCAGTTCCATTGGCCCTCAGCGTCATTAACTTCGCTGGGAGTTTGCGCGCAGAATGGGTTACTTTCAGAAGTCACCCACAAGTCGCTAGATCCAGTGTCCACCATAGGATTGACCGGCTGGTCGTTGCTGCCAAGCGTCATATTCGCATAATACGCATAGAATTCATTACCAAGTGTCTCAGGGAGAATTTCGGAGTTGGCATCAGCAGCATCTAGGAAATGCTGGTAAACGAGAGTATCGCCTCGAGTTGCGCGGTTAGTATCGGTTTTCCGACTGCGGAAGATGTCAATCCCCACAGTGCCAGCGCACAGAGCAGTTTCACAAAGGAGCGGAAGAATCAAGGAGGACTTCATTGTCTAGCATAGCAAGCTCAGAACGCCTTTATATATCTGAATATACGGACGATAGAGAGCTATGTCTCGACGCGCTCGCGCTCTTCAGGTTAAGGGTTATGCGATAGATGGCATCGGTAAGATAAGTCTAAAACAGCCGACGCGAGTACCTTAAAACATTTCTGCGAAAACAAATAGCTGCCGGAAAGAAACAGCCTCCAGAACTTGTCGAGACCAACTGACCTAAACAATGCTCACTGTTGTTTTGAGCGAATCGACGTCGTCTCGATTTCGCACTCGACGCGTATGGCTCCTAGACCCTAATCCGAAGCCCCTTGGGCATAGCGAAAGAGCCGTTGCACACATTCCAGAGATCGCATGAACGGCGGCATTAGGCTCTTGACTTCGAAAATGTGAGACATTTGTGTCACGCACTTAGCAGAGCGGAATGCTACAAATTCTCACACGAGGGTCTCACTAGAATAGCTAGCGAAGCAAATCGTCCAACAACCGCTGGAGATATAGTGTGTGAATTTGGCGCTCACTTGACGAAGGCTCTCTCACCCTCGACCATGCGCCAGGTCCTGAAATGACTCGCATCTGTCTGATCTCTATGACGCACATAGCCCTTACCCTCGACCACTCTTTAATTTCACTACGATAAGGATGCGCGCGGCATTAAAGCCCGAGATGTTATAATGGTAGCGAATCGGAACCTCGCAAGATAAGGCATGCTCTGAAAATAGTAGTTGTGCTGGAAGCACGCCCACTGATGCAAGCGCGGGCGTGTCTTTGCCGAGCGTTTGTCTTTCTAACTCACGAAGAGATCTGCCGAATGAGCAAGTGATCTCCCTAAAAAAGCGTCTCATCAGTATGTTTGTATTGGCTTTAATTGTCATGAAATAGCGATAAGTAGAGTGAACTAGTAATAAGGCATCCAGAGAATATCCGTGTTTGCGAGGTTCCTAGGATTCACCGCCAAAGAGATCAAGTCAAGCGCCGTTTGGTTGGCCACAGGATTTGAGTGACCAATTTGGGCAAGAGATCCTGCACGGCGAGCAATTGATTCAACATTTGAGTTTATGATCTCTAACAGTTGTTGCTCGGCCGGAGAACCCTTGGGTGGAGGTCGCTGCGCCGCAGGCAGGTGGTGAGTGAACCACGCAATGAGCTCGTCGCGCACAAACACAGGCAAGAACTCTTGAAGATCGAACTCCGGCTCGCTTAAGCCTCTGGCAATCACCATCATGGTTGGAGCGAAAACACCTTCCATAACTGGCTGGCTCATGGCAGTTTGTATATTTGGGGTCAACCGGAACGCCACTGGTTCGCCGCTCAAATACGTTGGGGTTGCCTTAATCTGGGGCAATATAGGCAGCATCTCAGCTGCCCATACGTTACCACTCGACATATTGACTAAAAATTTGTGTGGATATCTGTTATTCACACTCATCATCGTGGTCATGAACGACACGGCCGCATACTGGTACGCAAATTGCTTCCGAAATAGCCAGAAATCTTCGTAGGTCCTGAATTGCTCAATGAAGAAATCGCGCATAATTGTAGAGGGCACAAACTTTGACTGCACGCCGGCGATGATTTCCATCTTAGTGGACATCAAATCCGGCTTGGGTAAGTTCGGATCATGAGCGATTCGTAGCTGCTCGATCGTGTAGTCGAATGGAGCATCTCTCGATTGCCCCTTTTTGCGGCAGTACTTCTCGTAGATCTGGTAGAAAGAGGTGTAGCGAGGGTCGTCCTGTACAAGACGGATATGCGTGTTCAGCGGTACCGCGTTGGGTAGAGTGAACTGCAGATTTCGACGGCGTGCCTCTGAACGGCGGGACAAAACAGAGTTCAGAATCTTGAAAACTTGACTCATGCGCTCCTCACGACGGCAGTTACGAGCCGCAGGATACTGCACAGCAAATGGATGGAAAGACCCATCTGTGGCATGAATCGTAATTCGGCGATAGCAAATTCCAAACCCTCTGACCATATCAACATGTGGCACGAATCGCCCTATCTTGAGGAAATAATGATTATCGTCCTTGAGCTCTAGGTTCTGGCTCGGTACCTCGATGTCCTCAAACTTCTGGTAGTGGAATTCTCCCAAAGGAGGAGACATTGCTTCAAGATTGACTCGGAAGGGCCGTGCATCAAGCTTGGCCTCTAACCTGTTTCTCCACTTCCGCAGCCTGGCGATATATGCATCCAACGAGGGTCGAGGGTGAACAAAGTCCGCCTCAAACTGCGGTTTCGTGGACTCGGGGATTACACCCTCCGCAAAACGCGATAGGTTTGCCTCAGTATGGGGCGGAAGTTTTTGATCTTCTCGAGATCCTTGCTGCCGGCCTACATATCCGACACCATCATTGAGCAATGCGACAATGAGTCGGTAGGCATCCTCATCAGGCGGGCTCTTGAATCGATGGTGCATCTGGTCAATTAACGTCTCCAGAGACAGCGCAAGAAGAGGATAGGCAGTCTTTAGCACACCCATGATCTCCTCTGCATAGTCCCACGACTGCGTTCCAGAGGTCTGTTTCGTTTGACCGTTACTACCACTGCCTTGACCTGTCTGCTGTTGTTGGGCTTGAGATTGTTGCTGATATTCGCCCGGAAATTGCGGGGTCCCACTTTGAGGCGACGCAGCCTGTGAGATTTGTGGTGTTCCAAGGCTCGTCGAATGCGGAGTGCCTTGCGTCTGACTGCCAGCGCTGCTACCAGTATTATTCAAGCTGGATCCACTGCCACTGCTGCTACTATTCTCCGACGTTGCGTTACCACCAGAGCTGTTTGGCTGTTGTTGTTGTTGGTTGGATTGCGCTTCCCGCCGTTGCAAAAATCTGTGAAGAAGTGCGTACTCTTCACGAGCAGTTCGTAAGTGGAAGTGCAGGGCTTGCGGGAAAGCTTTGGCGATCTTAATGAGAATTCGCGACGTGAACTTAGCTTCCCGCTGCGTGAGCGATGTAAGGAGTTGAGGAATGAAAGTCACCCAATACCATGTGGGGATGTCGCCCTTGTAGTTCTCAAATGCCTGCGAGATTCGACCTTGAGCATCATCCAGCGCCAATAGCCAGAGCAGACGCCCAATAAGCTTTCTGGCTTTCCGATTCTTGTAAAGTCCTGCGGCATGTAAATAGCAGACCACCGCGGCAGCGCCAGCACCATAGTCATCAGGATGGTTTTTGAAGCGACGGTCATTGAACTCGCCCCACGCTGCCCATGCCTTCGGCAAATAAACATCAATTTGTACAGCTGTAGAGAACGCAGAGTTGGCATGCTCATCTTGACCCAGCTTTGCGAGTGACTCGCCCTTTAATGCAAAAAATTCGGACTTCTGAGGGTTGCCGAAGAAAGCTAAGTTTGTATTCGAGATGACGTCAAGACCTGTCGCCAACTCATTTGGATTTTGTAGGTGGCACTTGGCCTGTTCTCGTAGTTTGAGAAACGCCTCTTGGATCTCAATGTTGGGCAACGTGTAGATCTTTGAAAGCTGTGTAACACACACATCAGGAAGGTTCTGCTTCCTGGCTACGTGGGCAAACCTATTGATAGTCCACGCAATCTCATGATACCCTCGGTAAGCGGCTGAGTTATTACTATTGCCATTCGCTCCTTGCGATGCTTGGAGCTGGGGAATGAGCGGGAGATAAATCCTGTTAATCACACCAAACACATGCTGCCGCCACGCTGCTAGATCTCCCCAGAGGTTTATATCGTCCCAAGTGTTAGGGAGTCTTTCGTGCCAAGCTTGCATGACGCCTTTTAGCTCCTGACTCTTGGCTTCAAGATTGAGAGCAGTGGTAGCTTGTAACGAAGTGTATACCTGCATGGCTTCCATGAATTCAATGTACTGCTGGAACTCATGCAGTAAGGGGACGTGTGCGTTGGTCGCTCTGTGGGGTAGTGCATGCCAGCTCCGAAGCGACAGCTGAATGCCTTCATCGGCATCCTGACTTAGCTGCTGCAACGTGTTTGTTTTCTGTGCAAAGCTCTGCAGCGTAAGGAATGTGTCAAACACCTGTCGGCGAGGGGTCGGTACATCCATTACCATCTTGATCGTCGTTTCCAAGCTGTCGCGATCAGCGAGCCAATCAGCAAGTCTCCATTGGCATTCGAGAAGCAAATCGGTGAATCCCTCGTGCTTGGCGATATCGGTAAGAATTTCCCAATGTTGCAACTTCTCGGCACAGAGAATCCAATGATCCTCCCACAACCCGTACTCAGACTCTCCAAAGGGAAGGACCCCCGAGCGAGCGCGTACTTGTGCTGTCTCGTGCAACTGCATAGCACGATTCCACATGCCTATTTGCTCATATGACAGTGCGGCAGAGGTAATATGAAACTTGGACCGAGTTCGCCACAGGCCGTAAAAGTGATCATCCTCACCAAGAGCAGCGTACAATTCCGTAAGCGCATCGTCATTTGTTTCTGCAACCTTGGGGCTGTCAGAGCGGGGATTGGCTCTGATATCCTCACAGATTTGAATCGCTGTGTACCAAGCGTCATAATTTGTGGCCAAGTATTTGGCTAGCTGAGGTGGTACTTGTTCACCCGCTTTAGCGAGACCGGCAAGTAATGTCTGGATGACGTTAGGGCGCTTGTCAGCCTGTCTCAAATGATATTCTCGAGTCAGAAGCGTGACAACTCCTTGAACTAGCTCATGGCGCTGCTTCTCAGCAAATGCGTTTGTGTAAATAGCCGCGAAAACATCAATCCATGCTTCATGGACTAGATTAGAGTTCTCGAACAACAAAGAATGCAGAGGTGTTATGAACTCTTCAGCAGATACAGAGCCCACGTGGTGCAGGAACTTGTGTCGTCGCTCCACAAATTCCGTTATTCCATCAGTGGCATCCGCCTCCATCGCATCTGGGTCGCTTCGCTGAGAATGCTGAAGGACTGAAACAGGAGGAAATCCAACAGGAATGTCCGCTTGTAGTGGTTTCCCTTTTTTGAATGGAGCCAAGACCAGTTGCAGTGCCTGACACAGCCAATTATGATCTGCTAGAGCTTCCCAACTCTGCTCGGTCAACACGTAGATGAGGCGCTTTGCCACAGTACGGTCGACCGACTCATCAAGGATTTTGAGTAACGGCCCGCGAACCTCAGGCTTGGATGATGTACACCCAACAAGGAAAGGCTGCTCTAATCTGGCTGGTAATTCAGTGCTTCTCAATCGGGGATCCATGAACACAGCGATTACAATGTCAAAATACTGCTGTGCGAGCTGCGACTCGCTGTACGCCAGGAGTTTGTGTAGAATAGCAGCCTTTTCCTTAGTTGTGGGGAACGGTTCATTCCCAAACACCCATTCACGTACCATATCAAGGATGTAAGCGCCAATCTGCTTGTCTGGGACTCGCTCGACAAGATTAGCTACGAGAGACAGGAATGATCGACGTTGATCTCCCAAATGCGATACACGAGAGGCAACAAGTCCAAGACCATGGATCAGCTGAGACGCATTGATCTCATTGGAGCCCTCGACACGATCCTTAGCCATCCGAGATAGTGCTTTGATTATCTGTGGCATCTGCTCGTCCAAGGAGTTCGGTTTGGCCCGAATAGCCTCACTTGCCAGACTTATCCAAACGTTACGGGGAGCCTGCGACACGGTCGAGCCATTCTGTCCCGTTCGTGCACCTCTGCTCAAAGGCTGTGGGTTCAGATGCTCCGTCACACTCGCAACAACAACACGGAGCATTGTCTCCTCGGGATCCGCTTTCAGAACGAGTCGCAGAACTGGCTCTACAGCTGTGTGAACTTGCGGAATAGGGCATTGGATGGCCTTTTCGAGTAACGCCACTAGCTCTTCCATCCTGCCAGTTACCCAATCTTTTGGTTTGTGCTTGAGCGCTAGTCTGACCACGGCCAGAGCGTCGATAGCAGCCGACAGGTTCTGCTGAGGGGTTGTGAAATCCGTCTGCATTAGCACACGATCAAAAAAGTGTAATTGAACTTCAACATCGGACCAGTACTCTAGTAATGTGTCCAGTGCCGCAAGGACGCGCTGTGATTGCCTCGGGTCCCGAGCACGAGAGGATTGAGTTGTAATAAACCGAACAAGATAAGTAATTACAGCCTCTCGCAAGTGATGGGGAATTTCGTAGCCGCCAGCATCCTTTTCTGTCTTGTCAGAGTCATCGAGTTTTTCAGTAGTTTCTGCCTTTTCAGCCGCTCCTTCATTCACTTCTTCCTTGGACTCATCATGCTGTTCAGAGTCAACCTCCATCACATCCTCGTTGTCCGTTGCATTCTCAATAGTAGCAGCTTTCTCACTCTTAGTGGCGTATCTCTCGCGTTCCCATTCGGCAAGTAATTCAGCAAGGTCTACGTCCAGTGTTTGACTCGACATGACACTAACGCGCGCCATAGCACTAACAATAAACTGGACGTAGAGCTCCCTGTAGGGGTAGAAGAGCTTGGCGTGGCGAGCTAAAAACAAACAAACATTTGATACGCCCAGAATCCCATGGCCGTCTTCGCTCAGGATGCGCCTGGGAGCGCGGGCCCAAAGAGGAGAGTTTATCCGTTGCTTGATCACGGATGCCAGCACATCCAAAGCTTGCTGAACGAGGGGGCGCCCCTCATGCTGTGACGACTTCAGAAGCGCAATATAAATCTGAACCACAATTTTTGGCAATGTGTCAAAAGCTGCGACAAAATAGTTGACCAAGACATAGGCGCTCAGCTTCGATACAGTATCTTCAACCGTGATATAGCGCCAACCGAATTTAATGACGTCTTTCCTAACATCCACAATTTGTGGTGCAGCATGCTGAACTAGAAGTACTGACATCTCGAGCAGCTGCAAGAAGAAGTGGTCCAACGTCGTTGTGCCGAGTCCGCTACCGAGAGGATTATCTGCGGAGCCCTCCGAAGGCATTAAAGCAGCCGCATTCTGCCACACTTGCTCATGTACGCGTTTCAGCCAAGAATCTACTAAGGTCTCCAGGCTGCCATGAATACGTGCGTGCTCAACAAGTACAACATTGACGACTTGCATGAGGTACTTTTTGGCCTTAGGATGGAGGGTTGGTTGTGTTGCAGACTCAATAGCAGCATCCAGCCATTTCTTCTTCACATCAATAGGTCCAAGTGCAATAGCATCGTAAAGGTAAAGCATCAAATGAGGGGCAAAAGCTGCGTGGGCCGACGCCAGGGAATCAATCACGGTCATTATCAAGTCCAGATCCATTGGCTCTCGGTCATCGCGAGTTTCATCCTTGAGATATGTAACAACAACATGCTGAAGCTCCGAGATGGCTTGTGGTACGCTAACATGCAATGGCATGTTCACCGGAAGGCTCGCAGTGGCACGAACAACATCGCCGACACTACTAATCAGGTTCAATATGACGCGTCGAGGTGGCTTAACAACGCGAACAACATGAATAAGGTTGCATATTCCTACGCATTGATCCTCCTCACGCCCTTGAGCCATAATACGGCCGCAAAGCTCTTCAATGTTGTCCTCAGTATACTTAGCCAACGCCGGCGCACGCTTGAGCATGTCAACGAAAAAGCGTCCTTGAACAGGATCAATGAGTCTATCAGCAAAGTAGGCAAACGACTCCGTAGGATATCTGTCCAGGAACTTGGCCGTTGGCTTTCTGAAGGGCGAGGATTGAGATCGTCGAAGGATTTCTTCGATGTGGACAACAAGCTCGATCAGCTGTGGAATAAAAACGTGAGCAGTTGGGGGTAGCATGTGAAACACGTTGATCAATGCTACTCCAATGGCAATGTGGTCGTCGCTATCAAGAACGCGGTTTGATAAAGGCATAAGCCTTTGAGGGCTTGCAAAGGTGCGCAAATGGTCGAGCAACTTCGTCCCTATTTCAACCTTGAAGTTACAAGTAAGCAACTCTAGTAATCGAGCCAGACAATCGAGCACATTCACAGAGAGTCGTTTGTAGTCGCTGAGCGGAAGTAGTATCGGCTTTAGTCCTGCTTGTAGCAGTTCCTTAGGCAGCTTATGACTCACCTGTAAAACGACCTTGAGTCCATCGTACGCAGCGCTCACAGCCGGGGGAGACCCACTTGCCATAGTCTTGAAGAAGACTGCGATGATCTTAGCTCGCAAGCTTGGGTAACGCGTGGCAAGGTGATCGGAACGGGTGATGGCAAGTGCCAAAAGGCCGATGCAAACAACGCGCAACTCAGTCAATTGCTGTGATGTCGTGTACTCGAATACACGGTGAGCACTGGTAAGACTTTCGTCCTCAGCATCCACAAGGGCAAGCGCCTCTTCGAGTAGACGCGTCAGCTTGTCATTGAAAATCAAGAATGTGTCAGGCAACCCAAGACAGAAACTGATGGCGTCAATGTAGCCAATCTGCATAGGGAATGGCAGTGCCCGGAGCGGCTTCATGAATATGGGTGACAAGAATACCTCCGTTACGCGATGGAGTATCTCGCTGAGACCGAGATTTGTGTGATCTGCAAGGTAGCGCAGTGCCCGTTGGGCAGTTTTTCGGCTAAACTCGCATGCAGATTCTAGCTCGTAAGCGAGGAGACTAGTGAGCAGCGCAAAATAACGGTCGTTTGGTGTATGATCCAGCTGTGATATCATGTATATCATGAGGTCTGCAGCTTCCTGAGAGACAGCACTTGGTACGATTCCAGAGCTAGACGCTCCTACCGGCGATGTGTCTTTGATGACGAAAAACAAGGTGCGCGCGAGCTCTACTAGTCGTTGAGCAAGCCAAGTTTTAGGCAGTGAGGCCTCACGGAATAGGATACCTAAACCTGTCACTGCACCTCGCTTCATGTACCACTCTTCCTCAAAACAAGCGTGACTCAGTTTTGCAAACAGACCACGTACCAAAGGATAGCGGTGAGCTTCAACTGCTTCCCCGCATAGCATTCGTCCGGTAGCAGTGATCTTGCGGATAGCTTGAATTCCTGCATCTGGGACCCCCGGCAGATGATGGCTTAATGCATACACTATAGCCGCCACAAATGTTCGCGGTGGTACATGGAGCAGCCCCTCGTGTTCATCAAGGTTAAAAGGTCGAAGTGCACGCCGCCGTTCAATATTGAACTCACCAAGCTCCAGAAGCACAAAGTGCTCGCAGAGTTCATTGAGTAGCTCCAACGCCTCAGGCCGCAAACTCTCATCTGCACAGGCATAGAAGACACCCCTTAGCATCAACTCGGCCAATTCGGTTTCAATTTGACGTGTATCTTTGTCTATTTGAGATTCCGGCAGCTCCAACTTGCCCGTGAACTCTTCAGCATTGACATGACCCCTCACGGCAGCCTGCACTGCAGCAACATCCAAGCCCTCTGTGTTGCTGGGGATAAACTTCTGAAGCACTGCTGTGACCAGCCTGAAGGCATCTCTGCGGTATCCGCTTTCTATGGGAGACTCCAAAATACGAAGAGCCACCTTAAGTGCCGGTGTGATTCTAACAGGCACCTCCGTGTTCACATCCATTTGGAGATGGACGGCAACATCCTGGTCAAGAGCAGAAATGGCCCTAAGGTCCGAGGGCGGGGAAATATATGCACGAGAGCGGCCACCTAACTTACCAAGCACGCGTAGAGTATTGTGGGCGAGCTTATGATCATAAGGTAGTGGCCTTAGAAGGCTCCATAGTGCGGGCATTACCTCAGACAGCACAGGCTCAATGTGGGGATCAAAATAGGCGGCAGTGAGGTTATCCACACAGAGTTCAAGAGTACGTAGCCCTTGAGATACCACCTCTGAATTGTTCTTCGCGCTCAAAGCGTGAGCCAACGGCCTCATCAGGAACGACAGGTGTGGGACCATCAACGACAGCCTCACGGGCACAGTGAGACAAAGTTCAGCGTACATGTCCTTCTCTTCATCTTTGCGCGCGACCTCAAGTCTGCGATTGAGGGTCTCAAGAAGGTGATGCAGCAAAGGTAAGACTGATTTGTATATTGTGTCGAAGCGCCCACCGCCAAGAGTTCTGAACAAATACTGTAAAAGGATGAAGTAGCGCGACGGCTCACTTGCATCGTTCGCCAACGCAAGGGAGTCGACCACAAGGGTGCGCAAGTGGGGCAGTATGACTGACTCATTAGCGGGTGGGAACAGATTCACCGCCGCGAAACACTGCTTGAATAGCTTGAGAAGCACCTGGCCTCCTGGCTCGCCTACTTGCGAAAGTCTCTCCATGAGGAACTTTAGCATGAGGCCACAAAAGCCAGGGCTAGTGGCTTCATTAGCCGTAAGCATATACGTGAGGTTGAACAGAGCGTTATTGTGCACGATAGCGTTGTAAATCTCTTCGAGCACGTCATCAAACATTTCATTGAACGTCGCCGGGTCAAGTACCATGAACAAACCGGCAAAAGCGTTCATCAGGTCCCTAGCTCCGGCTGCGTCATCGCCGAAAATTGAGAAAGCCTTCAGCCCTTCACGGAAAAGAGCACGCAAAATTTCGACGCTGTCCAGATTGAAAACGCGCGCGAGTTCTTGCCACTGGCTGAATGGGACACCCTGCATTGCTGGAGGGTTCGTTTGCTTCAAGCTGAAGAATGTATTACGAGTGAAAAACACCAGATTTCGGAACATGATCCTCAGGTCCTTTTGGGAAACCGGTGGGAACTCGGGTGAGGAGTGTATCACATTCCCACTTCGACGCAGAGCCTTCTCTAACTCTGAGTGATGTCGATTAAGCTGGGCCATGCGCTCAACGACAGCACGCAGTACAAGCATAATGATCTGGCGGCCCTGTTCCGGCCCCTGGCTCACGCGATCCATAACGTTGATAAGCAGCTTTAAACTCACGCTCTGGTAGTTCGTAGAGAGTGTAGGATCAAGAAGAACGCCAGTATACACGCGAACTGCCTGCCAGCACTGTGCAGTGCTCATCTCGCCTCGAATGTGGAAAATGAGCTCACTGATAGTTGAGTATGCGAGAGGCCGCAGATTCTCGTAAGCTGTGAGGCCGCATCCAATGAGAATGCGCTCCTCGAGCAGCATGCTTATCTTTGACAGGAAATAAGTTCGATGCTCCGTGCTCATCAGATGCCGCATCGAAACAAGCAACTCACGTCGCGCTGAACTCATCTCTGAAGGGCAATCTTTGAGCAGGCGCACGACGTAAGCCGGCAGGAGGTTCATGTGCGGTTGTAAAACCTGGCTACTACTGCGCACAACAAACGAGATAAAGGACATGCTCTTGATTTGGGCCAGAACAAAGTCATTGTAGGCATGGCGGTAAGGCCCTTGACGTAATGCGGGAGCTACTCCTGTGAAATAAGTCCCCCGCGACGCAGCCGCTGCGTGTTCTTTAGCCTGTGGTGCGGCTTCTAGCGACAACACCTCAATTACATGCGGTAGCAGCTTAGGCATCTCCTGCGCATTTACCTGTGGATGAGATGTGAACATCATTACAATGATAATCGGGCACTCCGTGAGAACCTTGAAAGAGCGCGAGGCTTTGAAAAGATGCGTGGGGTTTGGCGCAACGGTAGAGCCGATGTTGGGTGTTTCAGGGGTTCCTGCTGCACTAGCACTACTTTGCTCCTCCTTCGTAATGCCCTCTTTCTGTGCGGGCGCGTTGAACAAGTCGTGGACCATGCTTGGCACATTTTGCATGAGCTGGATCACAAGCTCGAGAAATGAAGTGATGGGACCAGCAAGGTCTGCCTTGAACCCGCGATGAAGGTTCGTGATTATTTTCATGCATATGATGCCGTTTTCCTCGTTGTCGACCTGTATCACCCGAAGTGCGAGCTCAAAGAGCTGCACAGCCATCGGCCTCAGAACCTCCGTTGGCTGTAAACGAGCCAATACATCCAACAGCGTGTGCCGCAATTTGTGCTCGGGTGAAACAGCCAGCATTGACACGCTTACCTGCTCAAGAAGCTCAATTATAGCCGGCAGAAGCTGCGCGACGAAAAGGTCCTGCTCGGCCGTGACTTGGTTGATTTCAACGGCGTCACGCAATTCTGTAGCTACGTTAAGCTTTGACCGGATGTCCATGGACGAGTCCCCCAAATGGGAGACGTAGCCCTCGATCAAGCTGGCCATGGCTGCACCTCTGGAGTAATAAGCTCGCGAGACTGGGGTCAACAGTTCTGCAAAAGCTGGTGGTGGTGGACGCTTTCTGAGTCAGTGATGACATTTTCACGTGACTGTTCCTGGGAGCGACGCGCCTGTTTTACTCCACATACGCGTTCGTAGCTAAGCTGAGCTGAGCTCAGCCGGGGGAAGACAGGGCATCGAGCTACTTGTGGAGTTCCTGGACCCCAACCCCACACACTACCTGAGAGCGGGTCGTAGCCATAAATGAAAGTTTAGAGCTACTGTGAGCTCATATTAAGGTACCTCTATGTTTAATAAATATATACATACATGTGTATATATTGAATGTGGGCACTGAGCGCAAAGCAGATTGAGGACAGGAACAGACATGAGACCATCACAAGCACATATGACTGTTCTGATGTGAATCGTGGGGATTCACAAATGTTCAAGCTCCACGTCGCCGAAATGCGCCACTCAAATGCGAATTGACACTTCTGGGGTAGAAAGACCGTCTGTGCGAGCGCATATGCAAGTGGGTGACACACGTGCTCTAGCGTCACAGCTCTTAATGACCTAACGGTCAGCAGGAGCACATGCTCTCGGAGGCACGGTTCCAGCCGGGGCTGTGTGATTGACTCTCCAATTGAATAGCGGAACGGTCAGCTAGATTCGTCTCCATACAACTAATTCAAGACGCCGGTTATCAATTATTGTGGAGCAGCTTACGCCGTCGAGTTGCGCCCTCTCTCACCGGCGTGACACGGTTCCTCAAGTTCCAACTCACTACTGCATCGGAAAAACACCGTGATAGATCACGTGCAAAGTGTGCATGTACAGACTAGTAAATGTACTGAATATACACGAGTAAGTTTGATATTCGTTCAAAATATACCAGAATGCACTTTCAGCGGTTATGCTAACTTTCAAACCGAGCGATGATCTATAACGCCCACGCCCGCTCTATCAATTTCGCCACCATCGCCAGCACATGGCTGACGGTTATGCGCAACGTGCAGGAACCCTAGCTCCACTAAGCTTTTACACGCACTCGTCTCGATGACTCCAAAAATATTTAGGGGAATTATATAAAAGTGGGTGGAGGTCGTGCACAGCCGATCGCATCTTTAGCACCCAGAACAAGACAGCATTTTATGACCGCAGCAGAGACTTCGAACCTAGATACCTCGGAGCTTTTTGCGGTTTCACTTCATCCCGTGCGCTCACCCGTGCCATGGGAGCGAGCCAACACAAGCCATCACAGGTCGAAGAAATCCATAAAGGTGCTCGACCTACTGCGATTCAGATAAGTGCGCACCACCTCCATCACAGCATGCAGCCCGCAGGCCGACGACTCTGACCCCTTTAAGGCTGGGGTCACCTTATTATTATGCTTATGAATTATGATAAACCTTTTTGTTAAAGTGATAGACAAAGTTTAACGTTACGAGATGTAGGATACAAATGTGAAAACGCTCAAAGTCATCTTTTCGACTTCGCTTCCTTAAGAAACGCAATAACCTTCGCTAGGTCCTTCACGCCATCTGTTTCTACGCCCCCACTGACATCAACGCCCATGCATCCTGGCTGAGCCAGCGCCTGCGATACATTTTCGCTGGAGAGGCCGCCAGCGAGAATGTACGAGCCGCCGGCCGCGCCGACGTCTTTGAGGGCGGACCAGTCCACAACCTGGCCCTCACCCCCCTGCTCACTATCCACTAGCACGAGGGTATTGTCAAGCTTGGACATGCTCACTACATTCTCGACAAACGACGGCGATCCCGGAGCCAGCCTGCGAATCACGGTGCATGGAATATGTTCCGACCACTCGGCCGGCTCGTTGCTGTGGAGCTGCACTACGTCGAGGTCAAGCCTTCGCTGCAGTTCGAGAATATCCTCAAGAGGCTGGTTCCGGAATACACCAACAAACAACGCGCGCGGTGGCTTCGTTTCATGCAGGTACGCGCTGATGCGCTCGGCCTCACTCAAGTCTACCGTGCGCGCTCGATTTGGCACGAGTATCACGCCTACGAGGTCAGCGCTATTTTCGACTGCAGCCTTGGCAACTGCAAGGTCTCGGACCCCGCATATCTTCGCTAGCATCGGACAATTGCTTGATGGACAAATAGGATGGCAGTGTGTTTTGACGACACAAGTCTGTGAAGTCGACGGCGAACTTATGTAACGAAAATGAAGGTGGGACGATACGGTGCTGCTGAGATGAGCTCTCTGTCTTTGCCTTTTGCTCTTCTTAGGCCTCGCACACCTGACGTGCGCGATCTACACACACACAACAACAAAACCAGCGCGTTAGAAGGAGCTGTTTTCGTATGTCGTGGGAGTCCGCCACGGGCGTTCTCTTTATTGCAACGCCCACTGCGGAACAGATCAGTGCCCTGGGGCAGTTCGCAGACCAACAGAAGGGTGCTCTGTCTCGCTGCTTTGCCGAGGAGAACGCATCGCTTAGGCCGTTCCTCGTAAAGTTCACCAGTCGCTTGTTCGAGCTCTACGAAAATCCTGTCGCTGGTCAACCTAGCGCGCTGACCCAGGTTGTCGAGAAGACGGTTGTGCGACTGCTTTCAAATAAGGAATTCTTTCCTAGCGTTTTCCGTACTGCTCTTCACGAAGCAGACGTATGGTTGCTTGAGCTCTCGTATGCAAGTTTGTTCACAGTGATCCCCGCTTCGAGTGACCTTGCTGCGGTTTGGTTCAAAGAACGGCTTGCCGCTGAAAAGAAGACAATCACGTACAGCGCGCAGGCCTGGGCGCTGAATGTCCTCACAAGCGCTCAGTTCCTCGATGTCGGCCAGGACTGGGCAGCCGCGAAACCAAGTACAGAGTTGTTATGCTCGATCCAGGAGTCCGTGGCTGCGACAAACGAAAGTATCGTCAAGCTTGTGTGGGCGCTCGCTCTTTTCTTCCTGGCCAAGCAGCACTATTCCACAGACGAAGAGGACGGAGTTGATCTTGCGCCGCTGATGCAAAGACTTCAGGTCCGCGCAGGCGTGCACTGGAATGTAGTGCTGCGCGATGAGATTCAGGTCTCTCTCGGTGGTCTTGGGTCGCTTGTTGCGGCGCTCGAGTTGATCCGGGCGAACCCCCCTTCGCTCGCTCCTCAACATCAGCTGGCTCAGACTGCAGCGGACGTCATCAGCCGACTCCTCGATGTATCGAAGCCGACAGATGTCATCATGGCCGCACTTGCTTCGGCAGTCAAGCCCTATCCCGTACTGAAGCGCCAGGAATGGGTGTCTCCGCGGAACTTGGCGCTTGTGAAGGCAAAGTGTCCAGCAAGTATTTCGTCTCTTGTATCTGTAGCTCAGACGCTGAGTTTTGAAGACCGAGTAGAATATCTCCGTGAAATGACCACGTATGTGAGCGTCGTGTCCGCCTCGGATCTCGAGCTCGAAGGTCTTGAAGCTGAGGACGCCATAGGCCAAAGTGTACGCACGGCAAATCTGGTATCAATTTTACCTGCGCGCGTCACTGATCGTCAGGGTAAGCTCGAACTGGATAAAGGCACGCGAGGCACGCTCCTTGGACAAGATGGCTCGGAATGTCTCGTCATGTGGTACTTCACTTACAATGGCTGGTCGCTCCTCGGTCGCATTCTCGAGAATGCTGACTTACTCCAGGGCAACGACTGGCTGCCGCTAACTATTGAGATTCTCGAGCTCATTGCGATGACTATGGACGCTAGTGTCCACGCCGCCTTATCCGCTGGACTTGCGCGCGGCGACATTGTTGACCTTGTCGCTCGTAGACTTCAGATGTGGCTTCACGCCTCGGCCCCTAACAATGTACCCCTGGGCTTCCACTTCCTCGTTGAACTCGTAAAAGTCGACCCCGGTCGTGTTTGGGTTCTGCTTGACAGCATTGACTGGGTGAATATCTACGATTCCCAGTTGGTTTATGAAGGCCTGCGCGATATCCTATTGACACTGTGGTCGAGCTTTGACCGCAGCTCTGATCTCCACATGCGTGTAGTCGACAAATTAACTCGCATCTTTTCTTGGCAATATCAGTCGCAGCAGCACTTCAACGTACAGGTACTTCAGGTTTTTCGAATCCTGCTGCCTATCAGTTCCGTCTTGCATGACGAGCTCTTGAGCTCGTCGCCATTACGCGAGACCTCTCTCGCACCCCTGCTCGCTCACCTTGACCAACGCGAAGTATTGCAGTTCTGCGCGTATTGCATCGGGGGCACGGTGCCAACTCTAGAGTTCCGAAAGACCACTTCCTATCTGGAAACTCAGCTCTTTGCCAAGTCGAAACAGCTCATTGATTTGTTCATAAATGAGCCAACGCTGAGGTTGCCGCTGCTCCGATTGTTTTCAGTCCTGTTGTTGAGTGAAACAGCGCCGCCTCTTCTTGCGTTTCTTGAGCCTGGTCAAGCCTCGAGGTTCCGTGACAAGCTAGTTGACATGGCCGCCGACAAGCTTCAATCTGGGACTGACCTGGCTGAGCTTTCTCGCTTCCTCACCGCGATCAGGCGCCAAGAGGGCCTGTTAGAGCTTCTACGCACCAAAATGCTGCTCCTTTTCGAGGAGCGCATTATATCGCTGACGGATTCTCAGGCTCTTGTGGACGTGGGTGAAGCGCTAAAGCTCACGAAGGGCTCGTTCAAGCTGAAAACCCTGGATTTTTTGCGCTCGCTGGTTGAAGAGAAGGGCCTAGACGAGGACTCTATAGCCGACCGCGTTGGAGCAAAGCGTATTGCCGTTGAGCTTTTGCGCAAACAGATTAATGTTGACGCTTTGTTAGTCAAAGCGCTATTAAGCGACATTGGAAAGCTGACACCCCAGCTTGCGAAGGTCGAAGGAGCTCGGCCAACCTTGCACTCGCGTTTGAAGCACAACCTTCACACAAAATGGCCTACGCTTAGCGATCACTCCGCAGAGCTCGATCTTGATCTCCAGAAGCTGGACAATAAACTTGGCGATGAGACTATGTGGCACTCTTCCTACCGCCTCGAGGTCATGGAGGCGACGGAAAATACGAAGAGGATCGATGATCAAACAAAACTTGTAACCGCGTGGTGTGAACTAATGGCGACCGCTTGCGCGAAGGCGGGCGAAGTCGGGCTAACGACAGGCACGCAGCAGGATTGGGTGATCGAGCTGCTTAACGCTAACTCCTCTGTGCTTCCCCCATCCTTACAGCAAGCGGAGGACGTTCGCACGGAAGCTGCGTTTTACATTCTACAACAAAACTTATCGCCACGCGTCGATATATTGAACATTCTCTTTCAGCAGCTCACAGATATCACTATGAGCCCTTTGGCGGAAGTCGATGCTGACGGCTCAGCTGCAGGACGCCCTCGCATTGTCTCTCTCCTCCAGATGGTAGCGGTCCTGCTGCCAGAATTTGGACCTGAGACGGCTCAGAAAGAGCCCAGACTGGTTCAGATTGTTCTGGGTCTGCTGGATGTTATTGTAGTCAAGCAGACGCGCATGTTCAGTGGGTCTGAAGTACTGCTTCGCTTGCATCTGAGCATACTGCGAGACTCTATACGCATACTAGAAACAGAAGGCGCTGCGAAAATGCTCGGCCCTCTAGTTCAGTCAGTGACCGAGTCGGGAACAGACGCTGCGGCTGTACGTGCTTACGCACTTGCACCGGTGCAAAAGCCAGCTACGGGAGAGCTCATTTTGCTCTATATCCAGCAATGGCTGCCTGTAGGGATCATGACGGATAATTTTGTGCGCAGCGGCTTGATCAACATGCTCATTGAGGCGCCGTTAAGCAGGCACATCCAAAAGGGCGATATCTGCTCGTACACAGAGCCTGCAATGCACTCATTGTGGCGACGAGGCGTCCTAGTCGTTATATTACGATTGTTGAACCAGCTTGGATCTCGTGTTGCTCAAGAGAGCTGGCTCTTTCTTAGCACCTACGGGCTTCAAATTGCAACATGTTTTGACCAGTGGCGCGGAGGAATGATCACGCTGGCGCTGATTGAGGAGACAATTCTGCTTCATGCGCTCATCTCACTGCTGGGACAGCTCGATGCCAATCCAAATGACAAAGTGGAAGTAGCTTTTCCAAAAGATGAGCTTGTGCAAACGATCGATCACTTGTCAAGTCATCGTAAATACCTGTCAACACGCGTTCCCAAGACTGAGGACGCCTCGGCAATTGTGGCCGAGCTAAACGACTTGCGTGAGATCGTTTCAGCGTAGTGCAATGTTAATTTTTCCGATTTGATGACTTTTTTACGTGCTAAATTCCTATAGTTGAGCCCGTTGCCTAATACAGTAATTTCGGTCGACGGCTCTACAGCAGGTGGCTGCCATGCTACCACAAAGGTGGTAGCAGTTTCAGGCGTCATGCAATCCAAATCTCTGAGGCTTTGTGAACTTTGCTGATCATAAAGCAGTTTTCTGTGTTGTACTTGGCAGTGGAAATGACTCTTTCTTCTCTGTTTACAGGGAAGCACGCTAAAGTGAAGGTCGGCGAGGTGAGTGTCAGCTCTAGCACTACCAATGTCAGCAGCAAAAAACACGAGTCTTTGTGGAGCTTAAATTCCATTGCAGATGAAAGCGAACGAGACGAGTCGCCGCGTCGCAAGCAACTGAACAAGGCAGCTATGATATCAATAATTGTGGCTGTAGTTCTTGTTACTGCAGCAGCCATAGCTATCCCTATTGGTGTGGTGCTGGGAATGAACAAAAACAAGTCCTGTACTGGTGCGAAGGAGAGTAGCGTAAGAGTGACTTTGAACACGAGCGCGACAAGGCCCTGTGGATCACCAGCTGTGTGCTCTGCCTTTTCGCATGGCGGTGTATTCAATGAAGACTCAGACGTACCTGGAATGTACCAACGCTCACTCCTAAATCCGGAGACTTGGCTCGATAGAACGGGATTTAACACCACCTTTACGGACGAGCAGGTTGGTGGCCTCTCCGTCATGGGCCTTAACGCGAGTTATGTGCCTATACTTGAAGAATGGGATTACAAGCAAACACCGATGAAAGGGGTAAATCTTGGCGGCTGGCTTGTTCTTGAGCCCTTTATAACGCCAAGTAAGTTTGGCGGCGATATCGTTGACGAGTGGAGTCTGTGCCAGTCGCTCTATAAGCAAAACGGCGCAGCGCGTGTTCAACGCATCCTTGAGACCCATTACGCAACCTTTATTACGGAGAATGATTTCAAGGAAATTGCCGAGGCTGGGCTGGACCACGTTCGTATCCCCTTTGGCTACTGGCTAGTAGATGAGGCGCATGAGACGCCATACCTCCCATTTGTCGGCTGGAGATATCTTTTACGCGGAATTGAATGGGCGCGTAAGTATAACCTACGCGTTTTCCTGGATCTGCATGCCGTTCCTGGCTCACAGAATGGCTGGAACCATAGTGGTCGCATGTCTGACCCAGAGTGGCTCAGTGAGAAGAGCCCAAGGGGAGAAGAGTATGGCGAGCAGACTCTTGAGATTCACCGCAAGTTGTCCAAATTCTTCAGCCAAGAGCGATACCGGAATCTTGTAATGTTCTACGGTCTAGTGAATGAGCCGCTAACGGTGCAGCTAGGGCCGAAACGCGTCGTTGAGTGGCATCAGAAGGCCTACAAGATTGTCACTGAGGAGGGCGGCTTTCCGCACTACGTCGTGCTTGGAGATGGTCTCATGGGCCCCCAATACTACAACCAAGGCCAATTCAGTGCTACGAGTTACCCTAAGATGGTTCTCGACCTCCATCAGTACATGGTGTTTGACAAGTTCCTGCTTGGCTTGCCACACGGAGCAAAGAATGCGATGGTTTGTCACGAGTGGGCACAGCAACTGAACCACACGGACATGCCCCTTCTTGTAGGTGAGTGGAGTGCCGCTGTAAACGACTGTGGGGCGTTTGTAAACGATGTTGGTGTGGGCACGCGGTGGGAGGGCAACTTCACTGGGAACACAAACGCGGAGTCTGTCACAGAGCCCATATGTGCCGGCGGTGTCTGTACATGCCAGCATGTGACGACCGCGACAATGACTGACCCAATGTACCGACAGTACTTACGGGCGTTTGCATCCAATCAGATGGGTATTTACCAACAACACAGCTGGGGCTGGATGTTTTGGACGTGGAAGACGGAGAACAACCCGCAATGGTCGCTACAAACGCTTTTGAACGAAGGCATCGTTCAGCTCACCGAAACACCTGTGCTTGACGACACGACACGCTGGGACGACCTTGGCTTAAGCGAGAGTATTTAAGGTGGTCGTAAGTTCCACCAGCATTTAGAACATTAATCTCAAAATTCAAAATCAGTATGTGATGGTATCTGTTCAAGCCATTCCCTCTCGCGGACTAAGTACAAAGATCGTATGTGAATGCTTCCCAACCCATTTCACGCGTTGATCCCGCAGTTTGAACTCTACAGTCTTAAGTTCCTACGAGAGCGCAAATTGCCTGAAAACCGATCCTAACGCTCGCGCAGGACTACGGAAATTTGCAAGCAAGTAGCACAGGGACTCGGGCTGTACAGCGTCTGCTGCTCAGCTATTTAGCGTGGTGGGCTGGCTCTCTAATTGCTTACGTTGCCGGAGCCTCGCCTCGCCTGGCGGATCATGCGTGCATGTTTAAATAGGTCTAGGGTATGTTACCCTTCTGGACGAGGCGGCCTGCATACCGCGCGCGCTACATTCCGCGATCATAAAGATTTGGACTTCAAGCCGCGTTGAGACAGAGCTGCTTCCATAATGGCTCTTCATGCGGGCGACGGGCACACAGATACAAATCGTGGCCTGAGAATATCGCATTTTGGTGGGAACAGGCGGCACAGCGAGCGGCGAGTCAAGTCTGAGGATCTCCGCAGCGCGAGCCAGTTCCAAGCACTGCTTGGGTCTTCTCCCGCACCCGATTCGATAGCGCCTGTGGCCGCGCCTGCCCTGTCGCCGGTACAGCTCCGAACGCGCGGACTCAATATCCAATTTGGCCTAGTGCCAGCGGTGAGCCAGGAGCCATGCTTGTCGCCGCGCTTGGAAGGGGACGAGTGGGACCCGATAGAGGAGCGAACGCAGCTTATGGCGCAACTTCACGGTCTGCAGGCCGAGATAGCACACCTTGCGCGCCGCAACAACGAACGCATCGGTGTCGCGACGAGCCCAGTTCCACTATTGGCCGTCGGTAGCCCTGTGGAGTCGCGGAGAAACTCTCTTGCGCGCGAGTGGCGCGCCTCTACTAGCTTCAGTAGTAGCAGCGACACACTCTTTGACGAAGACCCGGAGTGGCCTGAGGCTGACGCTTTTCACGACGAAACAGGCGAGCAGCAGCATCTTGTTCTGAACGCAGCGGACCTCCAAAAACTGCGCGATTTCCGAGAGCGCCACGAAGCAGTACTGGTGCCTTGCACGCGGCCCGGCGTTTGCACGGCATTGCGGCAGTTGCTCGTTGATTTTATGGTGCTGGGACGAGCCTTGCTCAGCTGTGCCATCCACTACAAGTCTGAAGCAGCAGCGGCGATGGTAGCGCTGCTCGCATTTGGAGCATACGTCTCATTTCTGTGATTTTTGCCGCGTCCGAAAGTGAGGACTAATTGATGTGGCCAACTACGAGCCGCATTCCCCGATTAATGCTTCCACGATTTTTCAAACCCGCTTCGCAAACGTACAAAGCGCTCACAGAATGCTCAAAGAACATCAAAGAACACATGAAGTAACTCTAGGGTGCAGCCGCAGTCACGGAAGCATGAGCCTAATGAACATCAATGCATGGCTGCCATACGAACGTTTATGATATACGAAGCCCACACACACACTACTCGGGCGTAGCCTCCACCAGATAGTCTCAACGGTTCCAGCTTCGCTGGAGAGCCTTGATTCTTCTGCATACACATAGCTAGCCAGCACGCAAACGAATTACATACTTTCCATGAAAAAAAAGGAAGCCATGGAAGCCGCGTTCGCTAGTAAATATAGTGAAGCTTTCTTTCTCTTGTACAATTTTAGGTCAGTACAATTGTAGTTCACGCTCTTACTTGTGCACGCTACGGCGCCCCTCCAGCGCCTCCAGCACCTGGGCGCAGGCGCGGTGAATCTTTCCCGTGAAGTGGTCTGCTAGCCTTTTATCGGACTCTGCCGGGCTGAGGAGAGACGCGCACGTTTGACACACTTGCAGCTTCTGCATCACCGGCGTATCCCCACCCGCTAGCTTTTTAAGTTCTAGGCGCTTCGCCTCCAACGTCTGAAGGTTCTCCATGAGGGCAGGCGTAATGTCGCCGCGACGACCTGCGGCCGAAAGCTCAGCACCTAAACTGGCTATCTCTTCCTGCACCTGCTGAGCCCGGCTGTCGTATACCTCGACTGCGAGACTCTCTTCTGCCACAGCAATGCGTCGCTTCACACTAGCAGCAGCCTTCGCAATGCTTCGCTCAAACTCGCGCTCAAAGGCTGGAATTTTGGCTGGTAACCCTCTGTAGAGCATCTGGGCGCGCTCGATGTGTGTGTAAGGGCAGCGTCCTAGATGCGCCTTCGTGCCGCTGAAGAGATCGGCTACGCAGAAGTCGACGCAGTATGCCTTGCATAGCTTCGGATCATCGAAGCTAATGACAGACGGGCCCTCAACACTTCCCATGAGCCGCTCAAGATGCTTACGCTGCTGAGCCGCCATTTCTATTCTCTACACTGAGGCGCTCGTCCCACCCAGCTAGCGGTGCGTTGAGCACTCTGAATGCTGGCCGATGCGAAGAAACGCACGTTGAGCAGTGGCAGAGGCCGATGATGGGTCGCGCGCCGCACACTACTACTACTGCAATGCAGCTGCAGCGGTTCCAAACTAAAAGTATCGCGGAGCCGAGGCCATAGATGAGGGCTAGGGGATGTGCGGCCGGGCTTAACAACAACCTGTGCAGCCAGCATTTGAGCAGCCCAGCACTAGTCCCGCGGACTTTAGCTCGAGTAATTGCGCGTGCATTGCGAGGCCAGACCAGTCCGTGAGCAGAGACAGTGTGTGTTTCATGAGGGTTTATGTTCGCCCCAGCCCCCAGCGCGCCGTGTTGCTTGCCACGAACAAATATGTGCTCACGTTCCGGTATATGGAGTCCGCGGAGCAACGCGCCACGGCAAACGTCGAGTTCCACCCACGAGATGACGTCGATCTCACTTCCTGCCATGCCCTCCCAATCCAGTGTTTTGGTTGCCTCGGGCTGATCAACGTTGGCGACGAAGTGTTTGTTGCTGTCATCACGGAGCGCTCGAAGGCGGCCACGCCGACGCCGGCACTATCAGTGTGGGCCGTGCACTCTGTGGACTTCATCTCACTGCGCCATGAGCTGTACCTAGCCGACGAGAACGATCATCCATGTGCCGCGTTGAAGAAGTTCTTCAGCGGAGGCGGATTCTACTACTCGTCGGACTATGATCTTACGGCCGCGATCCAGGGCGGTGACCGCAAGAAGCGCGAGACGTCGTCCGCTACGGATCCAAGCCACATGTGGAATCAGTTCATGATAAAGGGCCTCAACAGCTTCCGCCAGCGCCTCACGGCAGAGGATCAGGACGCTGTCGACGAGAGCGGCTTCCTCACATGCCTCATTCGCGGCTACGCCGGCACAATTCCTGTGCACCTCGATCAGCACTCAAAACTGAGCGGTACGCTCACGGTACTGAGCCGCCAAAGCTGGCTGCGCGCCGGCACGCGCTACAACTCGCGCGGCATCGATGACGACGGCAACGTGGCTAACTTCGTTGAAACAGAAACGGTTCTGTGGCTGCGCAATGGCCTACAGTTCGGCTATCTTCAGCTTCGCGGCAGCGTGCCCCTGTTCTGGGAGCAGGATCCGCAGCTGCTGACAGCAAAAATCACGCTTACACGCTCTGTCGAAGCCACGGAACCGTCATTGCGGAAGCACTTTGATAACATTGTGGACCGGTTCGGCGCCGTACACGTTGTTGATTTGTTGGGCAGCTACACGGGCAGTCGCGGTTCGACTGGCGTCGCGCCTAATCCCGCAATGGGACCTGCAGCCGCCTCAGGCATTTCTGCGGGCGCGTCAGGGCCCTCTTCAAGTGCGGCTAGTGTACGGAGCATGGCGAGTGACGCCTCCTCGACGCACCAAGGGGTTGGACCAGCGACCGAGGCGGACGTTAGCTTGCGGTATCAAACGCTGGCGGAGCGCGTCCCCGGACTCAAGTACACGCACTTCGACTTCCACAAGGAGGTTGCTGGCGTTGGTTACTCTGCAGCCTCAAAACTTATTGACCGCATACAAGACTCCATGCTCGAGTTCGGCTTCTACAGCTACAACCCCTTAACGGCATCCACTGAAACGGAGCAGATTGGTCTGTTTCGTGTAAACTGCTTGGACTGCTTAGACCGCACAAACCTTGTGCAGCAGCTCATTTCGAAGGATGCTCTCGACCTGTTTTTAGACTACCACCAGCTCTACCCGTCGGCAGACCTATGGAACGCCCACGCAACGCTGTGGGCTGACAACGGAGACCAGCTCAGCCAGAACTACACCGGAACTGGAGCTCTGAAGAGCAGCTACACGCGCTCGGGTCGCATGAACTTTGCTGGCGCCCTGTCAGATGTCACGAAGTCCGTAAGCCGGCTATACATCAATAACTTTGTTGACAAGACGCGGCAAAGCGCAATAGAGGAGATCCTAGGCCGCTCGGAGGGCCAAGTTCCGGTGACGATCTACGATCCGATCAACGACCACGTTCGCGAAGAGATGAAGCAGCGTACTCAAGAGTTTCAGTCCGAGCGTCAGATCTCTATTTTTGCAGGCACATTCAACGTTAACGGGAAGCTCCTTGATCCTCACCAGGAGGATATCGCGTCGTGGCTGTTCCCACCGTCGATTACGCAGACTAAAAAGTACCCGGATTTATACATGCTCGGGTTTCAGGAGCTGGTCGAGCTGACGACATCTCAGATCCTCAGTGTCGATCCGTCGCGGAAGATGTACTGGGAGGAGCAGGTAGGGCAGTGCCTGAACTCGCGCGACGAGCATTACGTGCTACTGCGCAGCGGCCAGCTCGTTGGCACGGCGATCATGCTGTTCGTAAAACGCTCGGAAATGCACCACGTAACGGAGGTGGAGGGCGCTTCGAAGAAAACCGCTCTTGGTGGTATTACGGGCAATAAGGGAGGCGTTGCCGTCGGCTTGCGATACGCGAGCACGAGGTTCATGTTCATTAACTCGCATCTTGCCGCCGGCATGCATAATGTTGAGGACCGGCACAACGACTACAAGCTCCTAGCGAGCGGGTTGCGGCTTAGCGGTGGCCGTCGCGTGAAGGACGCAGATGCGGTCGTGTGGCTCGGCGACTTCAACTACCGTGTCGATCTGCCGAACGACACGGTGCGGAAGATGATGGAACATAAGTCGCGCGATGAGACGATCCAAAGGCTTCTTGAACACGATCAGCTTATTTACCAGATGGAGCGCGGCGAGACATTCCCATACTTCAACGAGATGAAGATCACGTTTATGCCGACGTACAAATACGATCCAGGGACCTCGTCGTACGATACATCAGACAAGCAGCGCGTGCCGGCGTGGACAGACCGTGTGCTAACCAAGGGAACACGCATCAAGCACCGCGAGTACAAGAATGTGCCGCAGATCAGATTTTCCGACCATCGCCCCGTATATGGTCTATTCGATGTGTCTGTGTCTGTCGTGGACGAGAAGCGCGCGGATCAACTGTATAGCCAGCTCTACAACAAGCGACGGCACTCGCTTATGGAGACGGCGGACTCACTGCTGATTCACCGAAACGATAGCAGCGCCAGTGAGCGGAATCTGCCGCACCCGTCAACGAACGCGAAAAAGTGGTGGGCTGGCGAGGGTCTACCCACGAAGGTACCCATTGCCCTCCCACGGCCAGGTATGGTTCTGAACCCCGATAAGATCAACCCGTTTGGATCGACTCTCGAGGACTTCGTTCCAAAGCCGCAGCCGCCACCACGGCGCGTCTCGGCGCAGACTCAAGGCCAGAGTAAGCCTGACGCGCCCCCCGTGCCACCCTCCCGCAGCAGCAGCAGCACCGCTGCGTCTGTACCGCGAAAGCCTGTTTCAAAGAGCTCGATGTCGTCGCTGTCGTCAGGTACAGGAGGCAGCCTTATGGACGCGCCTATCTCGAGTACGCCTGTTGTAAGCGGCGCACCGCCGGTACCACCGCGGAAGCCGCAGAGCAGTGCCGCGAGCCTCAAAAGCGCGTCGAGCACGCAGAGCATGCACAGCACACGCAGTCGCGCGTCGGAAGGGAGCCTCCTTGACGCTGAGCACGCCGGCGGAGAAATTCCATACAAATCATTAATCTAAACTTTTACGAGCCCTTAGAGGAAGAGAAAGAGAAGGTGTTCGAATATTGCTAGAGAGTGTACATTTAAAGAATCACGCAAAGCATCACGACCGAATTAAATACGGTAGTATACACTGATTAAAACCCGCTGTCCTATAAGAAGTGATCGGGCCGTTCCGCGACTCACTTCGTCACTTTGGCAATTGCCAGGTTTTTTCCCGAGGACAAACAAGTCCGACGTTCGGTGGCAGTTAACCCTTTCCCACTACCCCACATAACTCGACGAATCGCGCAGTATGAAGCTACGGGAAAACCTTGGCGAAGGGCGCTCGCCAACACCTTGCCCAGAGGGTAGCCGAGATGAGTTCGCTCACACGCGCGCTAAGCTTGCGGACATGCGCGAGCTACGCTCCGAGAGTATTAAGCCGAGGCTAATGGGAGAAATGGCAGCCTAGCGGAAATTAACTCTTGGAGAGAACGCCACGCTTGACTGCAGGCTATGCTAAATGAGCACTGGGTGAACGCTACGAGTGCTTGTAGCCTATACTCGCTATTTCGAAAAGCAGGCCGTATTTTTTATTGGGCTCAGGTCGTTGCACGCATCCCACAAGCTGACCATGACTCATGGGAGCAGGGTAAGCATGAGAGGGCAAGGGGTGGTCGGCCTCGCGCCGTGGGGCAGCCGATCAGCTGGGGAGCAGTATAAGTACGAGGGCAGTTCAGGTCCGGCAGCTTCCGATTTGGCGCACTATGAGCAAGAAGAAAAGTGGAAATCCCCTGATTGATTTCACAGCAGGCGGTGTGGCCGGATGCTGTGAGGCACTCTCATGCCACCCGCTAGACACAATTAAAGTACGCATGCAATTGCAAGGCAAGGCAATCGCCGCAGCAAAAGCGGCCGCGAAAACCGCGGGCGAGAATGCTATGGCGGCCGCAAAGGCGACTGGTGCTTCACCACACGCGATAAAGGCCGCCGGAGATAAGGCACGCGAGCTTGCGTCGAAGGGCAAGATTGATCGTAGAGGTTTCGCAAAAACGGGCGTATACATTTTCAAAAAGGACGGAATCAGTGGGCTGTACCGCGGACTTGGCGCCGTTATTGCGGGCATTACGCCGAAAATGGCTATCAGGTTCTGGTCTTTCGAGGAACTAAAGCGGCTGCTCACCCCGGAAAATGGGAAGCTTAGCACCGCCGGGATTTTCGTGAGCGGCATTGGCGCCGGCGTCATTGAGGCCGTGGCGGTAGTGAACCCAACCGAAGTCGTTAAAATTCGTATGCAGACCCAGTCGCACTCCCTTGCCGATGCCACGCTTGCGCGGCCGAAATACCGCAACGCCGCGCACTGCCTGTTCACAATCATCCGTGAAGAGGGCATTGGCGCACTCTACCGTGGAGTCTCGCTCACTGCCGCACGTCAGGCCACGAACCAAGGTACAAACTTCACAGTATACACGTTGCTGCGCACCCGTCTCAACGAGATGCAGCCTGAATACAAGGGCGACCTGCCCGGTTGGCAGACGTCACTCATCGGTCTCACATCAGGTGCTTTGGGCCCATTTTCGAACGCGCCGCTCGATGTGATCAAGACGCGTGTGCAGCGCGAGGGCCGTACGAAGGGCGAGTCCGGTTTTGCCCAAGGCATGCGCATTGCGCGCGACCTGGTTAAGCACGAAGGAGCCCTCTCATTGTGGCGCGGCATCACTCCGCGCGTTATGCGCGTCGCGCCCGGCCAGGCCGTTACCTTTACTGTTTATGAATATGTGCGCTCGTCGCTTGAGACATTCGCGGCGCAAAAGTTCCCCCTCACTAGTTGAAGAAAAAATCTATAGAGCTCGTTCAATGTACGTACTATTTATCAGACAATGATGTTATGTGCTTCCACGGCTGTGCAGAGCCTGCGGTGCCTTTTTTTGCGGCGCCAATTGGGTGGTGCCGAATGTGCGGCGCCGGCGCTACAATACCAACTCTTCAATTCAGCCTGCTACGTCTTTTATTTTGAGCGCAGCAATGTGCGTCTGTCTGAGAGAACGAGGAGCCAAGAACAACTAGCGCACGACGTGCCCACACCACCTCCTCTGTACGGCGTTGTCTGGCTGGGCCCATTATTCTCACACCCTTGCCCTATCGCCCTCTTCGCTGCTTTCGTCATAAGCACGTCCGCTCTCTTGCCCTGCGTAGGTAGTAGTAGTAGGTTATTAGCAGCAGCCGTAGGTTAAAAGCCACATCACGTAAATTACCCCAGCGTTTCAGGCCCTTGCAAGTGCGCTACGGAACCGTCCTGCTCTGAAGCAATTGCCAGCCGCCACGCAATGGGCAGCTCTGAATCTGAAGGCCCCAGCGAGCGCGACCGGGCACGTACGTCCACAAGGAGTCCCTCGGCAGGGCCATCGCGGCGAGCAAGCACGACTTCGTCCACGCGCTCGCCGCTGTCGGGGCCGCAGCAGCTCCCACCGCTGCCTGCCGTGCCGCCTCTCGCGGCTGCGCCCCAGCAGCGGCCACAGCAAGTGGCCGTCGAGACAGAAACTGTCCCAAGCGTGCCGACGCTCGCTGTCGTATCATCCGCTGCGAACGGTAGTCTACGAGTGAAGCGAAGTCAGGAGTCGGTGCCGCGTCTTCCGCAGTCGAAGGCCACAAAGAAGCGCAGCCAGCGCCTCACGCAAGGATCAAAGGCGGACATTTTCGCCGCGAAAGTAGCGAATGCTGTAGACGAACAGAACTCGAGTGGTAGCGATGAGACGTTCGTTTATGATACTGCGCAGCCTTCCCAGCAACTGCAGCCCTCTGCACCAGCCCCGCCACTCCCCCACACAAGTGCAACACCAAGTCTTGCCGGTGACTCTCTGCGAAGACCTTACAGGAGCACAGGCTCCGTGGCGTCAGCGTCAGGAACGCCGCATGCACCTCAGGGTCACTTTGACAACAGTTACTTCGCCTCGCTCTCCTCCCAGCCCGGCTACGAAACTGACGACTACTCTATAGACGGTGAAGACGACTGCCAGGAGAGCTACGGCGGACAAACAACACCACCACAACAGTGGCCTCCCGGGAACAATGGCCAAGTACATCTTTCTGCCCATTATCAGCACCAGAACCCACAGCACTCGCAGCAGCAGCAGCAGCAGCAGCAGCATCCATCACCACGCAGCTTTGTAGTACCCAAGCAGAACCTTCAGGGTCGGCAGCGACCCCCCGTATCACCTGGGATACCACAACCACACCCGTTCACGTCACAGGATTCCAGCACAGAGGGCTACGGTGGGTATACGGACCCTACTGTGTCGCGCGGCACTAGTTCGCGAGAGGCCATGGACCCACGTACGCTGCGGCTGCACGCGCAGCGCCAAAACAGCCGCAGCCGACACCCAAGCCGCTCAGGAATACAAGTGGACGACGAGGCTCTGCCTGCAAGGGATTTGAACAATAGCATCCGCGCAAAAACGCTATATCTTCAGCGATGGCGTACGCCCGCACATTCGTCGCGTGTGTCACTCGGCCACGACGCGCGCGAGCCCGAAGAGGAACTCGATGAGCGTGCATCTTTATTGCGTGGCCGACCGTCTTTATACAACTACCATGCACGCAGTACTAATGGACGACGCCGGCTCGCACAAGCAGGTTACCAGGGTACGCCGGCTCGGGCCTCACGCTTTGAGCGCGACCCAGAGAGCCTGCCAGGATTCTCGCACGGCGCCGATGCCGACGCCGATTTTGGCAAGTACACTAGTCACACGTCGCTGGGTACCAAGCTCATTGTCGGCTCGGTAACAATTTTGATTTGCCTACTGTCGCTTGCGTTTGTCGTGGGCCTGCTTATTGCTGCGTCCCAGCCTTTGCAAGACTTTGACGTAGTTTCGCTGTCCGATGCCTTCGTGAGCGATAAGGAGCTCGTCTTCTCAATGATTTTGCACGCTCGAAATCCTGGTATTTTCGCAACGTCGATATACGAGGGTGAGCTTGATATTTTTGCAACATCTGGCTACCTAAGCGGCGGACTCGGTGAGGGTAGTGTTGTTAATTTCGAAAATGAGAAACTCAAGACACGTACTGTACTTTTAGGTACTGTGCGTAGTCTCGAGAGCCCCGTCGTTTTCCACGGTGGGGTCGGTGGACCGTCAGTAATTTGGGAGACCGCTTCCGTGAAGCTCGTGGACCCCCTCGCTAATAATACCCAGGAATGGTCAAACATCAGCACTCACGAGTTTGATCTCACTGTAAAGGGCGTTCTAAGCTACAAAGTGCTCGGCAGCGAATACCGCGAGACGGTCTCAACCTCGTACCACGTGCTGGAGCCGGGGTTCCTTGACAGCATCCACCCACTGGCGTGAGCGTGCTTTCAGCAACAGCCCCCATAGGCTGTTTTGAGATGGCTCTTCGCGACCTGATTTGATACCCCTTTTTCGTCCGCCGCGCGCGTGACCGCCGGGTGTCTTTCTTACTTATTTATTGTCTACATAGAGCTTACTTCTACCCACGTATTCATGAGGCACCAGTGCAATCCTCGACTGATAAGGGATGTTGCCAGATCTGAAGAAAACGAATTTCCCCTTCGGGTAGTCAATTTATGCAAGCCGGTGCTGATCGTGGGGTAGGGGTATCATATGATGACCTTGCCGGATAGGGGGGATAAGGAGGTAAAATGAGCTTTTTTGATCGTCCGTAAAGCAATGACAGTCTACGGGTTCAGACACCTCTCGCGGCTTCGCGAAAGCAATGCCCGTATCCATCGCCTCTCAGTCGATATCGAGACATACGAGCGGCACCGGTCTTATCTAAATGAGCTCGACGAAGAGTACGCACAACTTCGAGTACTGCTAGGTGAGGCCAAACAGAAGTGGGACGCGCTCTATGTACCGGCCATGGAGAAGCGGCAATTACTTCTCAAAGAGCTCGACTGCGCCCGCAACTGCCCGGAGAGGTTTTACAAAAAGCTAGCAGAAACTCTGCGTGGCACCAGCATGGAAGTGCTCAAGTCGCAAATCAACGCCCTTGAACGTCCCAAGTGCAAAGACGTATCACCGTCTTCGCGCGCATCTGAGGAAATCGGCACTGCACCCATTGAGAGATCTAGCCTCAGTCGTACGACTGGGGCCACGAAAGGCGATTCATCTGATAACACTGATGCGCCTGGTAGAGACTCGCTTCTAGTGGGCTGCGGTAGCGTGAATAGGCACTACAGGTCGTGGAACCTAACTGAGGCCACAAAACGCGTAGACGAACTTGAGAACGTGAGAGTGTATGTAAAAGGCGAGATGAGCTCCATTGGAGCGCAGACCTGCGAGCTTACGGTAAAGTTGCAAAAGGCCGAGAATGAGCTCACGTCTCTGCAAAACGCAATGAGTTTGGCCCCTGAGCACCTCTACGCAGAGCTCGAGAAAGAACTTGCTGAGTTTAAACTTGAAGGCCTGCGGCGCATCTCTCGAGCACCATGTGAGACTCAGCGGCCGCCGTCGAACCGGCTCACGTCGGTTGTGACCTCAACCTCGTCGAGCGCTCCCTCACTGGCGTACTCTATTGGCACATTTTCTACTGATGTGAGCTCGCTCGGGCTTGAGTTTCTGAAGACAACTCAAAGCAGCTTATGCGAAGTCGAAGCTCGGTTCCTTTAGGCCTGACCTTTTGAGGCTGCATAAGGCATAATAGGGTTATGCACTCACTAGCATGACACTGAAGCGCGACATCCAAGCGGGCAATGTCAAGCTTACACGTGTCCCTTCGCCCTGTTCGTCTTGCCATAAACTTTCGTCTCAATAACCCATTTAGTCGTAGGCGAAGGAGAAATTTGAAAATATATAATGATGTATCCGAATTTTGCTATTATAATTTCTACACGTGTCCACGTCGCTTACCTTTGTTTCAAGCATGTCCGCTTGCGCTTATCACTTGCCCCCTTCTACATATGTGTCCGCTTATCGCGGCGGGCGCGGGGAAAAGGGGTGATATTCATGATGAGAGAGATCGCCCCTTTTGAGCACCGCCAATCAACCCTCGCTTCTCCGCGTTTACGCAGATCTTTAGATAGTCTCGCTATGGGGTCCAGACCTGTCACGTGATAATTGACTGCACGGCAGGCGCGCGACCTTTCGCGAAGCGCGAGTACGGAGCAGTTACCGCTCCGTAGCGCCTTAGTAACCATCTGTTATCGCCAAGTATATATACTGGTACATCTTACATCCGTCATAGTGTCCCGCCCCGTTACAAGAAAAATGGTTGCCGCCGTCATTGGAAAGCCCGCCCCTACTTTTAAGAAACAGGCCGTCGTTGACGGTATATTTGAGGAGATTACCCTCGAGCAGTACCGCGGTAAGTGGGTTGTTCTTGCATTCATTCCTATGGCTTTCACGTTTGTGTGCCCAACAGAGGTCATTTCGTACCACAAGAAGCTCGCTGAGTTTGAGAAGCGTGGTGCAGTTGTGCTGTACGCGTCGACGGACTCCGAGTTTTCTCTGAATGCTTGGAACAACCAGCCCACTAGCGAGGGCGGCCTAGGCGATGTCAAGATACCGCTTGTATCGGACGCGAACCACTCCCTATCCCGCGACTATGGTGTGCTTATCGAAGATGCTGGCATTGCGCTCCGGGGAACTTTCATTATTGACCCTTCGGGAATTCTGCAGCAGATTACCATTAACAATGCCTCGGTTGGCCGCAACGTTGACGAGACGCTTCGCTTGGTTGACGCCTTCCAGTTCACAGCCGAGCACGGTGAGGTTTGCCCAGCTGACTGGCAGAAGGGTGACGACACGATTGACACGAAGAACGCTAGTAAATACTTCTCAAAGCACTAAAATAGTTTTAGTAATTAAGACTTTCAAACAATCCGATTTTGCTCCAATACGCGTTGCGCCCATAGTGTGAGAGTCAGTAGTCGTCTCGAAATTAATGGAGTCTTCATATGAACGGCAAATCGCACGTCTCAAAGCCAGAGGGGTATATAATCCAGCACCCCCGCCTTAATAAAATAAGTCCGTGATAGTTTAATGGTTAGAATTTCCGCCTGTCACTGTATACAGTAACAGGTCGCGGGAGATCGGAGTTCGATTCTCCGTCACGGAGTTTTTTTTCTGTTTCTCTCAATCACAAAGTGTGGCATTTAATACCTCTTTTTGGCTCTTACAAACCTGGACTCTCAAGGGCTATAAACTAGTTCGAATGGATAGCGAGGTTCAAGAGAATGTAGAGAGGCTTGTCCCATGCACATTCGTCAACGAGCTGGTTGGGTCTGCGAGGCTTAATGCGATTTGAATACAGGCGCTAGGAAACATTTTTTACTCAGATTTAACGAACTCTGCGCCTTTCTGGTGAAATTAGTGATCCGTGTTGTTTTTGAGCACTGTACACGCTGTGAGGTTAAAATAGTATGCGTAGGTTAGAGGTTTTTCATTTTTAAATAAACTAAAGTCAAGAACGCGAACTGCAAGAGGGCTACAAAGCGCATGTTCATTATCGTTCTGCCCGTTTAAGACATGACAGGGGCGGCAGTTGAAGGCTCTCTTGTTCATAGATGTTCAGCACAGGCGCCCTCCTGCCATCACGAACAGCAACAACTAGGGCTTCTCGGAACCCAGGCCAGTGTTGGGAATCACACAGACTAGTCCTCACGGTGTATCTCATGTAGATTCTGTAGACCTAGGATACCAGGGACGAATAGCTATTTACAACGTTATGTTAGCCATAACCGTGCAGCTTGCATAGGACGCAGGATGGCAGTGGGCGCTGTACAACGAAACAAAGAGATATACCGGGAGTTTTTTCAAGATTCTAGTTGTTTCAATGTCGCTATATACTAGGAGCAGAGGTTTATTGTTCCGTGGGTGGTGGTGTACTACAGTGTGTGGTGTGTGTTTGGTGTGGATCTTACTAAACCGGTCCAAGATCTGACAGCACCGATCGGTTCTATTGTCATGGCTATTGACGTATCTACCGTCAACAGCGTTACAGAGCCAGGGCACGTAGCAACCATGTCAAAGGACTGGGAGAGTACTCACTACTGGCAGCAGCAGTACCAGCTCGCCCACATCTCACGAGAGAATACGATTTCACATGCATACGCACGAAGTGCCGCTGTTGCGTCCAAAAGCTCACAACCGACCCTCTCCACGACGGCAGACATTGCATTTCAGCTAGCACGCGATGACGCGTCGAGTCAGGCGACGCCTGGATCCACTCTTACGCCGGCAAAGCGCACTGGCGTCACGTTCCTTGAGAAGCGTGAGATGCGTGAGGACGAGAAGCAACGGCACATCAATGAAGATATACACCACCAGTTCTGGACAGCACTGGACTGCAGTGGCCAGGGACTTGTCACGATAAATCCGCGGATTGTAAAGTATGACTTCTTGCAGAAATTGTATTTGAACCACAACAATCTGCGCACGGTTCCTGCGTGTGTGACGCAGCTCACGCAGCTGCGCATACTGGATCTCAGTGCCAATCAAATCGAGGAGCTCACCCCAGATATTGGACTCATGTTGAACTTGCGCGTGCTGCTGCTTTTCGATAATCGCATCAAGAGGCTGCCTTCCGAGCTTGGGTCCTTATTCCAATTGCAAATGCTCGGGATCTACGGCAATCCATGGATCGAGATAGACGAAGAGGGCAGGGGCATTTTTGCAGAATCCGGCACGCGCGGTTTGATTGAGAGCCTTCGTGACCACGCGCCGGTGGGCAGCCCGCCGTCGCCGCGCGAGTGGATGCAGCTGAACACGGTAACAAACGAGGCTGCTACGCTTTCGGTGATGAGCTATAATACGCTTTGTGATGTATATGCAACGCCACAGCTCTACGGCTATACGCCGTCATGGGCGCTGCCCTGGAAGTATCGCAGTCAACTACTCCTCGAGGAAGTCCTAAACCACGAGTCTGACATCATTTGTCTACAGGAGGTGAATACGGCCGCCCTTGAGGAGCTATGGGTTCCTGTGCTTGTACCGCGTGGATACAAGTTGTTGTACTACCCCAAGACTCGAGCACGCACCATGTCGAAGCCATCTGAGGCGCGTCTCGTTGATGGATGTGCGACCTTCTACAAGAAAGACAAGCTGAAACTCATTGAAAAATATCCAGTGGAGTTTAACTCGAAGGCTCTTTTGAAAGATGACCTGAAAAAGTCTGTAGATATCTTCAACCGGGTGATGACGCGTGATAACGTTGCCATTCTCGGAATCTTTGAGGTTATAGGAACGGGCCACCAGCTTGTCTCCGCAAACACACACTTGCATTGGGACCCCGCGTTCCGCGATGTGAAACTTGTCCAGACGGCGTTGCTACTCGAAGAGACGGAGCGGATGGCACGCAAGTATGCGCGACAGGCGCCTGGCGGTGAACTGAAGAAGGTGCCCGTAATCATCGCCGGCGATTTCAACTCGTCAATTGACTCAGGAGTTGTACAGCTATTCAACCAAAGCAGTGTGCCGCCGGATCATGAGGACATGGCAGGTCATTCGTACGGATTATTCACAGAGCATGGCATCTCCCACAATCTGCCGCTGAAGAGCGCATATCCTGACGACATGCAGCTGCCATTCACAAACTACACGCCAGATTTTGTGGAGGTGATTGACTACATCGTTTATTCAACGCCCAGTTTGAAGGTGAACTCTCTGCTTGGACAAGTCGATTCGCAGTACGCTTCAAAGTATGTTGGGTTTCCGAACGCTCACCACCCGAGCGACCATGTTCCGATTGCAGTGAAATTCGAGTTCACATAATCCTAGCTCTATTTTCGTTCACTATGTGTTCGTGTGTATTTATGTACGATTTACCTTTGCGATGCCCAAGATTTACAGCTGTGAAGATGTATGTGTGTGCGCGTGCATGGGTACTTCGTGGAGGACGCGAGATCCAACCACGTGATAAAGGTCAAACCTGCCTAAGCTCACGTCGCGTAAATGGTGGCGACGACTCGATAAGGAGGTGTCGATTAGGGTGTGTGTGCCTGCGTCTAGATAAGTCCTTGCCCGTCGATCCGGCTAATTGGCTCTCGTCCTCACAGGTAACATTACCTCGCTTCTGGAAAGGGAAGTAGGCCCTTGTTTCTCGATTTAAAACTGTTGACAAAAAACACGGCGGACTCGATAATTATCAGTAGCATCAGTTGACTTTCTTAATCAGTGCGTTGTCGCTGGACACGATGTGAGCGTGCGTTACAGTGCCATATCTGCGTCAGTAAATGCTCGAAGAGTCGCCTCGAAAAACTTCGCTTGACCGTCGTAAAAACTGTGATTGTGACAAAGCAGTGAAGCACTATGAGCCACTTCTTGGCTATGTTTAAAAGGTCACGTATTTTTCTACTATCGGCAGTTTAGTCGCGTTTGTTGAGTGACAGTGTTGCGATATCACTTGTTGGGTCGGCCACATCGTTGCCCGGGTTCGCCGTTGAGCCCTTGATCACCTGAGCCCTCTTACCGTACCCAACATACTGTCGCGATATTTCCACTTTGTAAGTACCGTCACCACCACCACCCTAAATTCCCATCACGCTGGGTAAACTGCACCGTGTCGCATGCAGGGAACTCAAATGGAGTACGATGCGCACGCTCAAAATGAGATGATGCGATTCTTAGAAGTTGAGGGCGGCCATATGGATGATCTCGACCTCAGTGAGGACGGTGCGAGCAGTGTCGCGTCGTCCACAGATCTTTCGCTCGACACGATGGACTTTTCAGCTAATAGTGTTCAGCACTTGGGCGGTATAGATGACTACAACTGGGTGAGGGACACACAGGACCTTCGCTCGCCTGGTTCGGGCCTCATCGCCTCCGGACTTCCTATGGCCGCGATGCCGCCAGCGGCGGCCGACACGTCGCCGTCGCCAACACCGAGCGTGCCTAGTGATGTTACGAAGCATATGCAGGAGCTTCTGGCCCGAATACATTTTGGAGCAAGCGCGGAGGCACGCTCTCTGGTGCTCCCAGACGGTGAGGACTTTGGTGATGCAGGCAACACGAATTACGAATACAACATCAGGGTGGATGATTTTCCTGAGCGCTCGCGGGTCGAGACACAAATCAAGTGCCGCCTATCGGTCACGCACTCTGTCACCGGTGAGCCAGCTGCTGACCACCTACTGCATCTTCCGGCCGACACGATCGCGCGTCCCCGGTTTCAGCTCATGAATGAGGCGCAGATCCGCACAGACGCTTCACTAGCAAACTCAATGATGTGGCTATCCGTTGATGCTGTAAATCAAGACGTTCCAGAGGAACGTGTTCTCATGTGTCCGAAGTGTCTAGCTCGCGAACGAAAGCGCGCTTTTCGCAAGA